>CM034146.1:782643430-783075466 GCA_019776745.2 Taxus chinensis
ATGTTTTCATGTTAGATTTTGGTACACCTTTTATGTGTTACACTTGGGTATTTTTACAGCAGTCCTGCTCGCTGGTGAGCGGGTCAAGGGGGTTCGGCAGTGAAGCCCCCGAAGAAAATTTTCATGGGTAGTTTATTAACCCATGGGTAATGGGTAACCGTTATGGGCTGTTTTTGGGCCCATGGTTTTTTGGTACCCATTGTTTTGCAAAACCGCCTCTTCGGCTACCCATAGGTTTATGGGACGGTTTTGTTTTTTGCCCATTGTTTTGATACCCACGGTTTTGTAAAATTGCTTAAGCAGTTGTCTATTTATATGGTTTTATGCATATGATAGAGGTATGAAATGCATTGCAGATGTGCTTTGAATTTGGGAGTGAATTCTGTAGAGTTTGTTGAGCATAGCTCCAAACAAATCCGGGTATTGTATTGAGAGAGTGGTGGCTTGTAATAAAATCTGAGCAAGTGATTCTTGGTGGACGTAGCCCAAATTGGGTGAACCACGTTAAATATTGTTTCTCTATGTTGTGTTATTTTATTCTACACTTTTGTTTGAGATCTGTAATATTTTATGCATATTAGTTTCTACTATTATGATTCTGTGAGGGATTATTCCGCATATTTTATCTCTTATTTCCTATCAAAAACAACGATGGAGAGGGCAGAAATGACAACCACAATCTAGAGCAGCATCTAAACTCCCATTTTCACACAATGCACAGTAGAAATAAATCCTATAAAATGAAGAAATATACACATCATACCTAAAAGTAAATGAAGAGGCAAGGGAATACAATAAATCGCCAACTAAGGCAAAATAAAGCCACATTATAAGTAATTTTTTTGCTTCAAGATGATGCATAGATCATTACAATGGAGGAATAAGGTGTGAATTCATTACATGATTATAATCTGAGGCTTACAACTCAATAAAACTTGTGTAACACTTCTCAATGATTCCTTCACATTCTCAAAGTATCCAACATTACAAATGAGCATCATTTTACAATTTATAGAGAAAGGGAGAGAAAGATGAGGGAAGGGAAAGATGCAACCTGAATTTTCCTTTCCAACCACCAATAATGTGCATTAATTCTCTAAAAAAGAGTATGGGAAACCATCTAAGACCATTCCCCCAAAGGAGTTTTCTTATAGGAGAAGGAATGAGCACCATACTTCATCCAATGTGGTAGTTGAACAACCTAGAACTGTTCCTTTTAATGCTAATAATTTTTTCCTTGTTTTCACTCACATACCCTCACTTAAATTAAGAAATATAATTTTTTGGCATATAGGATGCTGAGAGATTTCAAAAAATTCCAATTTTTTGAAAATCAGAGCTTTGGCTCAAAATTTATGACCATTTTAAGTTCAACAGGTCGAGGTTCCACAATTTGTCCAGGTGCTTCATCAGTCCCCAATTAATCCATTTTATCCTTTTTCATGCGGGTAAGTAAGGTTTTCAATTCACTGAGGGAACTCGAGAACTAGGGCCTTGAGTGCCTCACGGGCCTACTTTGTCTGCAATGGTATTGGGTTGAGTGTTGATTGGCCTATCGGCTCCCGAGTAGAGCTTAGGAATTATTCCACCCAGGCTCTTAGTTCTACAATGCTTAATCCTCCTATAATACATTGCCCCGCCTTTGTCTGTTCTTTGCATATTTTCATGCCCTTCAAGGAACCTATGGCATTGTGGAAGTTGTTCTACTTGTTATTTAAATCTCTGCCCCACCCGTAACACTCTATGTCCTTTTTCCTACAACTCAAACACCTTTGCAGGGAATGATCAATCCTGGGGAACTTTTTCTGCTCGCCGCTCCATCCTGATCTGCAATACATTTTCACCCAAGATATTTTATTTGTTTGCACAAACCAAGATGCAGGGAACTATGTGATCTGAAGAACTTTTCCCCCCGACCCCCAGGTTCTGACAACTTACCTCTCTCCTACACAACACTACGAACTTCAGCCAAATTCCTTCAATTTGGCCCAATCAAAAAAATAGGGAATAGGAGGAATAAAGGAACTATTCCTCATGTTCCTCCTAGACCTGCAAAAACTGTAATACACTAGAAATGACTCAATTTCTCAAATTTTTCTAAGTTTTTGGGTTTTTTGAAAAGGATGGGAATGTTCCAAAACAAATAAAAGTACCGCAAAGCATGGAAAATACTTGATAATACTTTATTTTCCCAGTTTCTTCATCAAGACTCCATTATGTTGCCAAATTCCATATTTATGAAGTTAGCCAATTTACAAGGGGTGCAAAATTAGATAACAACTATTAACCCAAAAATATCTCATCCGTTCTTTCTTTCTCACTTCTAGACCATAAGAAATCACTACAATATTTCCTTGGAAAGATCAATTTTGTTAGAAATTTCATTCCTAACTTTGTAGGACTTTTCAAGCCTATCACCTTAATACTAAGGAAGGATGCAACTTTTAAATGTACCAAGGAAGGAAAGGAAATCTTTACCAAGATCAAAGAGGAAATTTATTAAGCGCCCACTCTCATCAACCCACATTATTAAAAGGAGTTCAATATTTGTGCCTGTAAAGCTAAAGCTAGTATTGTTGTGGTATTAACACAACAAAATGATGAAGATTCAAAACAACCAGTGGATTTCTTTAGTCATACATTAAAATACTATGAGTTAAGATACTTCCACCTAGAGAAAAAAGTTTTTTCCATCATGAGAGCTCTTAATAAATTCAAATGTAAACTCACAACTACTCACATCAAGGAATTACCCTCCCATCCCAATGTGAGAGACTTCATTATGGAAGTTGAGATCATTAAAAAGAGAGTTGTATGACTGACGAAAATCATGGAGTATGATGTCACTATAAAGGCCACCAAGTTGGTTAGAGGAAGAGGATTGTGTGAACAACTGGCTTCTATTGGTGAAAATATTTAAGAAATCTCCTATCTCTTGGAGGAGGGGAAAGAATAATTTGTAACAATGTTTCCTAATGACAATAACTCGATAAGCGATATGGTCATATTCTTGTCTATTGGTGAATATCCTCCTAGTTTGAACAAAGATAAAAGGTAGAATTTTAGATTATATTCCATTACCTTCTTTAGATATGGCGTATCAATTGAAATCAGAGGGTGATATTGAAATAATACTCTGAATGGTGGAGTTGGTTAGACTTGAAGAATTGAGGCAATTTGTCATGATCAAATTAGAACAACATCAAAGTTCAACCAAGCGGTGGTTTGATAGGAAATCCAAAGCACAAGCTTTCAAAACTGGAGATCTGGTTCTGAAATGGGATGCGGACAGAGCTAAACCAGGGTGGCACTCTAAGTTTGATGCACTTTGGAATGGGCCATATATCATCACTAATTGTAAGCAGGCTAACTCTTTTGAGTTATCTAAACTTGATAAGGAGGCACTTCAAATCTTAATAAATGGGATTTATCTCAAACTTCCTCATTAAGTTTGTTTGTTGCATCTTGTAAATAATTTTTCCTTTTGTTTTGTTTTCCTTATTATTGTTAGAGGTTCCATCATTTTGTTTTGGTGATCACTGATTGATTGCATTTCCCTCAATCCTTGTGGTGATTTCTTGAATAATTATTTTGATAAACAAGTGTTGGTTCCATTTACATTCCACATGTTTGAGGTCATGAAACAAATTTTAAAGTAGCACAAGGAAATAGTGTTCTTTGGAATGAAGTAACAAGTGATTTCATAAGTCCATAGATAAAGGAGTAGCTTAATCTTGCAGTAAAATCTCTAATTTATATTCTAACCCCGTGCCCAATGGATATTTTATGCTACTAATTGACCCATATAGCAGGTATATGTTCCCCAAAAGTCATCAAACTATTGTTCAAAATAACACCCATGATATTTTAAAATTTTCATTCAATTCATATATTCACACATCTTCAAGAAAGACATCCACAGAATGATGGACCTTAGTGTTTCGTAGAAATCATAAAATGTATTGTTCCATGGAGTTACAAAAACTATGAAACAAAGGAACTTCACCATGAGGAAATAAGTCATGGAACAAAGGCTAAGTGTCATATGAAAATGTGAAGGAATAAAAAAGTGAAGTGTATGAATGTTAGAACAATTTACGAGTAAATGTCATGCAAGTTGGAGGATTTCACTAAATAAATAAAATACACACATCAAAGCAACCCATGAGACAAAGAAATGGTTTTCCACATAACAAAGAAAATTATAAATTCATGGAACAAAGAGTCTGCAATACAAAGGAAATTTCATTGAACATAGAAGACTCTGCATGATGAAGAATACTCTGTGGGAGGAGGAAAGATCAGGTTACGGGTGGTAAAGGTAATTATGGAGTTAAATTTTGTTCGTGAATCAAGGTGGAGGTCAAAGTGGGATCATGGTTTGTATAAGGTTTTCCAAACAAAATAGAAAGCTATGAAAGATGAGATTAGGGTGGCAGACATCAAAAGTTAGTGAAACATAACCAACCACCCCAACAACCATAATTCAATTTTGAGAATCACTTTCCTCCTACACTAGCAGATTTGATGACATGAATTTGAAGAAAAATGAGGCACACGTACCTGACCTATGAAATCAATGGAAATTTTTCCTTGATATTGGAAAGGTGGTTGAATTCATTCATCACTGGATATTATTGTTTCCCTCTTCTTTGTCCCTCAAATTTCTATAAATGCAAGTGTGAAAGCACATAAAAAAGGGTTCACTTTTTTGTTAAGTTTGAGAGCTCTGACCTTTTGACCTTAAATGTTTTGCTCCCATATCTCTGTAATGCACCTTTGAAGGTTTCACACACCTCAAATTTGTTAGAATGTGAATGGTTAAGTTCTAGATATTATGTGCAATGTTATTTCTTTATTTTAAATATGTTAGTGTTCAATGTGAATAATTCAACCATTTGATTTAATGTAAATTGAATTAAATCTTATTTTCATATTAATTATTGTAATAAATGATGTATAAATGCTAATATACAGTAAGACGTAAAAAAAAGCATGTGTAATATGAAACCCTAAGCAAAAAGGAGATATAGAGAAACTTAGATAATTTTCACATGAACAAGAAGTAATCTGGGAAGATGAAATATTGAAACAGAATGAGGAGAGTGTCTCAGAGGCTTGTAGTAGGTTCTGAACTATGAACCTATATAGGAAAGGAGTGCATGAGAGAGGAAAAGAGCACTTGGTGCTTGTGTCTGGATTTGGGCACTGATTTCCAAATAAATGATGTGGATCTGATTCTTTCATTACTGGAGGATGTTTGTTTTCCCTTCCTTCCCATCACTCTAAATTCTCTATCTGATTTGTGGTTGTAACTGTAACCTACAAGAAATAATTTCACCTGCACATACCCACAAACCACATCAAACCTAAAAATTAAAATGTATAATGGGGAGTTAGATTGACCCTGAAGGTCACCCAAAGAGTGAAATTATGATCAAGCATTACACTACATCTCAGAATCCATGTATTTCTATGTGTAAGTGTGTGTAATGAGGCCCTAGGATGCCCTTATGCAAGTTGCACAATGATAGTTGGCTAGATATATAATGTAGAAAATGTATAGAATGTGTGGGATGGAATAGAAATAACTTCCCCCCCATATGTTGTGTTTATAGAAGTGATACAACCCTTATCCCTTATATGAGTGCTACATGGATGCATTTTATGCTTTTGTGCCTTTTGAATGCAAGCTTAGGTGTTAATATGTAATGTTTAGTGCTTGGTTTTGATTTTTGAGAAGTAACGAAGTATATAAATTTTTCCCTTGTTTGAATTTTGTAATTGACAACTAGAAGGTCGAATCATAAGTTAAAAATATGCCCAAAAGATAAAAGAGACCCAAAAAGAGTGAGTAAAGGTAAGAAAGGGTCAGGAGCCCCAAGGAGGGATGGAAGTGCTTGGACGCTAGTGTCCTAACTAGGCACCATTGTCTGTGGCCATAAAAGATAAATCAATCAACTTCCTTCAGGATTGTAGGATGTATAAGACCAAAGAGACATTCAGAAATAAAGAAAAAGAGTCCAAATATAGTTGTCAACTACTAGTTTTCTTGCTTAGGAATCATGTATACATTAGTATGATTTAGGACCTAGAAATGTACCCAAGTATGTGATTTTGTGTCTACATTTACCCCTACATTAATTTGTTGAGTGAATACTCAATAGCATAAAGTATATAGAATATTAATACCTTATGATCATGTAGAGAGTTTGGAAAATAACATGCCGAGTGGAAAAGTGGAGCATGAAGTGATTGCAAAGTGAAGCATGGAGAATAGAAAAGGGAAGTGGACCCTATGGGTGAAGTGCGTGTGTATATTGTATCTATTGTTGTGCTTATATTTGTTGTAGTAGGCCATTTCTTGTTTTGTATTAAGGACGGGCCTGCAAAAGCAGAGTGAAAGAGTATTCAAAGTCTTGTATATGAAAAATTTGAGTAAATTACGTATAAGTATGTAAAAGTGTGAAAAGGTAGTAATAAAGGAAAGTGTGCACCTAATGTATAAGAGTGTAAAGGATATAAAAATGTCCTAAAATGCTACGAAGAGAGAATGTTTCGGGTGTTCTTACTCCAAGTGTGAGTATTTTAGGAGATCTCATGCCAAGAGTAAATTTTTTAAGCGACTTCATGCCAAATGTGATTTTTTTTGTGTGATCTCATGCTAAGTGTGATTTTTTTGGGAAATCTCATGCCATATGAGAAGAGTGTTGGGGAGAGAGGACTAGTTTTACTCTCCTTCCATGAATGCTTCCCAAATGAGCACCACTGGAGATGGTATGTCCCTTGCTATTTCGTGTTATTCCTTATTGTAGTTGATTGTACGAGATAGAATGCATTCTATATTTGGAGGAAAGTTCCTGAAACTAGAGAACTGTACTGAAGATTGTGTTGTACTAATAAATTTCCAATTTCTGCCACCGGGACACTAGCACCCAGGGGAGGACATAAGCGTCAGGCACTACTATCTATGTTTGGGCACTAGTTTTTTACTATGTATGAATTCCAAGTTTGATTATGGTTTGTTCCCTGATTGTATGTTTGTGGTGTTTGTATACTATTTTTATTGGAATTGTAGCTCTGAGCTGTTGTAGGGGTTATATTTTTCACCCAATGTATGACCCCTCATTTGGGGGTGCATGCAAAAATTGTAGGAGAATGCAGCCCAAAGGAGAAGACTGGAGACTGATATGCATATCCGAATGTGAATACCTACAGAGGGTAGGGGATGTGCATGGTAGAAACCAAGGAACATGCAAACAAGATAGGCTAGTAACAAGTGTTAGTAGTAGAAGTAGATAGCATGTAATAGAAAACAATGTAATAAAAAAGTGTGCAAATAAGATGGACTAAAAAAATCATGCTTCAAACATGGGATATTGCTCACAATTTCATAAGAAAATTAGGACCGAAGAATCCAAAATCATACAATGATCACACAAGACATAAGGGGTAGCCCGCAAACAATAGAAAGAAATAGAAAGAAATGGAAAGCAAGTACTGACAGATGGCCATGGTTGTATATATCCTACAAGGAAAATTCTACACATGAAGAACCTATTGGTATGTTAGAAAGATAAATAGTATGTCAAGGCATGTATATATCAATGGAAAGTAAGTGTTGGTAAGAAAAAGTAATGAATGATAAAACAGTAGAACATGTAATGTGTGAGAGTAATAAAGGTAGATTCCCTAGGAGCCTCGGTGGGACTAGCAAGGGATTCAATGTCGAGCATCATGCATCGAGTAAGGAACTGTAAGAGATTTTCACTCACATCTAGAGACCAAGTTAACATGCATGAGTATAAATAGAGAGCTAGCAAGAGTAGATGCAACAAAGATATGAAAATTTTATGTGAGTGGGATGGTGTGATGTGCAAGGTGTGAAGATGATAGGAGCAGTGTTTCCCCCAATAAATGACCATTTATAAATCCCCCCTCAATAGTCAAGAATGAACCATATAATAAGAACGCATCATCAAGAAATGGGTTTTCTGCATACAAGTAGATGCTATAAAAGATATGTCATGAAGCCCATAGTGTGAGGTGTGTAATGTGAGGTTCATAGATGTAGTGTGTCCTCAACATTCAAGTATGAATCATAGCACGTGTAATGTCACCATTTTTGAATACCCTTAACCTATCTTTCCTCATGGGATTTGGGATGTTACAACGGAAAATTATATTAAATAATTAAATATTATTTCCTAGAGAGTGATTTTTATCATTTGACATTATAAAACAATAATTATTTAATTATTTACTCATTTAATTTAATTCCCACAATTTAAGATTTAAATAAAAAAGGGAATTAATTACATAAATTTTGGTTGGCTTTTAATATTAAAATCACCCTTAGAAAGGGGACACCACACCTAGGGAGAATAAAGTATTTTTATTTAATGATTTCCCTCTCTTATGGATTTCAAATTTTGTGTCTCCTTGTTTATAAAAGGAGAGCTTGGGATCATTATGAGACTTATGTTGGATTGCTCATTTGATTTTCACTCCATGCTTAGAGTAATGGGATGTATGCCCTAGCTCTCTATTTTGCATTGTAAGCTTCATTGGAAGTCATTTTTGAAGACATTAAGACTCTCTTGTTCCATTCATTGTGTTTTATTGTGTTGAATTGTCTTTGTGCATGATTTATGCTTGTTAGCATTGAAGACTTGTGTGGATGTGTGGCACATTTACTTGAGGAGAATATTTGGATATTAGTGATGATTATTGAGTGTTTAATGATAAAAATTTAATGCAAGTATCTAAAAGGGAATATTACAGTGGTATCATAGAATAAGTATATGATTATTGAGTGTTTAAGGTATGAGTTCTTTGGTGTCTAATGATAAAAAATTGGTATCTAATAATTGCATGAGAGTTGGCATTTTGCATAGAAAATTCAAATTTAGTTAAGAAGGAAGAGAAGGAAGAAGAGACCCTAGATGTAAAGGAGAAAGGTAAAGAGTTATTTTTTATTGAAGAGGTTTCCTTGCCTTTGTATGATTGCATGCATGTTGATAAAATGATCATGGGAGATAAGTCCAAGAGGGAATAAAAATCTGATTTGCAAGATTACATGGACAAGAAAAAGGAGGACAAGCAAGAGGTAACCAATGGTCATTATTTAGTTGTTACTAATGCTACTTGGGTTGAGAATGAAAGCAAGGAAAAAATAGAATTGTCTTGATGGGTATAAAGAGGACATTGGCAACAAGCATATGCATGACGAATAAGAAAATTATGGCTAAAGAACTCATGGGGGAAAAATCAGATTTTAAGGACATCATTCATCTTCACCATGAGCCATTCAAGAAACAAGAAGGGATCATGAGTCTCATAGTTTCTCCAAGTTGTCTCCCACCTAGCATAAGCATTGGTAAGGAAGAAAAAGGGGGTTTGGATGAAGTAAATGATGAAGAAAATAGCGTGTGTCCTAAACTCAGAAATTCTGAGTTTTGTAGATGTTGCAAGCATCCCAAGGTATGATCTTTTCTTATTTTATTCTCTCCTCATATGTTGAGCTTTTATGGGTATGTTTTATGAGCATAATAGAAAGATGGATATGAGGTACATAGATCATACTCTTATTGGTACTTTTTCCCTTATTACGTGGGTTCATAAGAAACAAGATGGAAGAAAAGGAAGAGTGACTATCACTCTTCCCAATGAAGGAAGCTATAATAGTAAGCTTGCTGGTCCATATGAAGAAACCATCATTAGAGGACACAAAGGTATGATGGATTCTCTATGTTTCTCTTTCTCTCATAAGGTAAAGTCATTTGCACAAAGAAAGTTATAAGGTTCCTTGGTCTCTCTATGATAATATTCATACATGCATGCACTAATTTCAGTTTTCTTCTTCTTCTCATGAGCATAGAAAAAGAGGAAATTTGGGGTGTCATCTTGCACATATTACTTCATGTGGTACGGGGATAAAAGGATTTGGGTTTTGCAAGTTTGGTTTGGATACAGGGATATCATTTCATTTCCTTTTTCAAATGATGCTAACTCCTATCACTTTGGAAGACTTGAAAGAAGGATGGATCACATGGACTACACTTTGCATGGTAAGAAGTTCATTTTCAGATTTTGAGCTAAAATTATGTCTTCCATTTGAGTGTTTGATTGATATGATTCCAAGAGTAAAATCAACGAAGGATAGGTATTAGGAATGTTTGGTTGATGTTGCTTACATGGTCACCATATTTTTGGGGGCTTCAATGAGAAGTAGGAAAAGTTTGAAGGAACATGGTATGAACTTTTCTCAAGACACTTCATTTTCAGCTATGTTTTGGATAATTTTCATTTTGTTATGGTTGAGGATGAAATTTCAGTTATATGGGAGCCACTTTTTTTCACTACCTTGATGATCATTCATGTTGGGAAAAAAATTATGAATTATGTTAGTTGTTGTCCTCTCATTTTTATGGATAATACCATTAGGACCAGCTCCACTATCACTTCCAAAATTCATATTTTTTACATACATTTGGTGACATGGTTGTTGGTGCTTGATTTTGGCTCATGGGTGACTATTTGGGGTGGAAACCAGCCACTCTAATTCTGATTTTTGAAGGGAGAATGCATGATTACAGTGGTATTGGGAGCCACATGTCATATTTTGGGGGCAGCCCCTGTATGAGGATGAGTTGGGCATCATCCATGACATTGAGACATAAAGAGGAAGCACTAAAAGTGTTCTTCCACCCTTGTTTTTCTAACTTGTTTGATTCCTGTGTAGATTCGAAAGAAAAATTATAGCGGAAGACACTCCTAGCTTTTAGGAGAAAGAAGCATCCTAAGTTATTACAAATGCTACACCATTTGAGTGGCATGGGAACTCGGTTTTTAGAGTGCTTCACTTTTGGACCCGGGTGCATGAGTTTGCTATTGCTTGAGGGTAAGCGATCTTGGGAAGGGAGGACTGTAATATCCCCATTTTTGAAGACCCTTGGCCTATCTTTCCTCATGGGCTTTAGGATGTTGCAAGGGGAAAATTATATTAAATAATTAAATATTATTTCCTGGAGAGTTATTTTTATCATTTGACATTATAAAGCAATAATTATTTAATTATTTAAATATGTGATTTATTTATTTTAATTCCCACAATGCAAAACTTAGAAAAAAAGGAATTAATTAAATAACTTTTGGGTGTATTTTAATTTTAAAATCACCCTTAGAAAGGGGATGCCACACCTAGGGAGAATAAAGTATTTTTAATTTAATTATTTCCCTCTCCTAGGGATTTCAAATTGTGTGTCTCCTTGTTTATAAAAGGAGAGCTTGGGATCATTATGAGACTTATGTTGGATTGATCATTTGATTTTCAGTCCATGCTTGGAGTAATGGGATGCATGTCCATAGGATGTATGCCCTATCTCTCTATTTTGCATTGTAAGCTTCATTGGAAGCCATTGTTGAAGACATTAAAGACTCTCTTGTTCCACTCATTGTGTTTCATTTTGTTGAAGTGTCTTTGTGCATGATTTATTCTTGTTAGCATTGATGACTTGTGTGGATGTGTGGCGCATTTATTTGAGGAGAATATTTGGATGTTAGTGATGATTATTGAGAGTTGTATGATTTGATTTTAATGTTGTAATTATTCCAGCCTTAGTGACTTGAATAAGTGATTGATTAGCATGTTTTGGTGATGATTGAAGTGGTTAACAAATCTAGTTTATTTTGGTATATTCATTCCAGCAATGGTGACTTGAATTGGGCATTATTCTTACATGTTTTAAGGGTGAATCATCTATATTCAAAATCCGATCTTTATTGACTTGTTTTTCTGAGTTTGAGCAATTATTCGGGGTGCATTGGAGGGTTTCAAAGTGCTATAAATAATTAAATAAATTTATCCTAACCCTAGCAACTGGGTTTAGGATTTTGGGGGTTATTTTGGAAGGGTTGTAGTGATTCAAAAATTTAGAATGATAGCTCTTTATAAATATCTTATTTTATAGAAAATTCTGCAATTTATTTTAGGGAAAAATATGAAGTATTGAGCAAGTTATGACCTTTAAAAGATTTCAATTGTCTGTAAGCTTTTTGGTTATTAAAAATTAATATTTATTTCAAATCTTTTGTTTTGGGGTTAGTTTAATAGTGTATGTGATTGTAGAAATTAGGAGAAATAAGGAGAAAATGATTTTATAATTTTTGGAGTTATTTAGATGCCCTAAATGTGTTGGGCGACCTAATTTTTAGGGAAAAATTAGGGTTTTATGTTCGTTTTGAAAAAACTAGTTTTGGGATACTGTTCTTCATATTTTTGTGGCCCAAAATCCAAAGTTTGAAGATTTTTTCTTGGATGGTTAAGCGTGAATCAATTTTGGAAAAGTGCAATAGTTGGGGTTTGAATTTAAATTAATTTTATGCTATTGAAAATAAGATCTTAGCATTCTAATTAGTTTTCCCATCTAACCCACCACCTTGGCATACTCCAACCCCACTTTGGGTTGTACTATTGCCAACATTAGGTTATTTGAGGTCAAACTAAGAATATCTAATCTTCCTAGGGTGATCCGGATAATTAATTTTTACAAATTTGCATGATATCCCAAAAGAGGATATTACGGCATGAGAGTGCGTCATAGGGTTATGATGGTACAAGGTGTGTACCAATGAAGTTAGTATTCTTTAGGAAATGTAGGCATGGAGTGCGGAGTGTAAAGTGTAAAAGTAGACACTAGAGACAACTGATAGTGCTAGAAGGGGGGGAGTACAATGCCCCCCAAGTGTGCCAATGATGGAGAGCTATGTGAAAATGAAAGAGATATATGTCAATGGTGGAGTTTGAAATGTATCATAAGAAAGCATATTTTCATCACAATGAGAGGTACAGAGTAGGACTAGGGTTGGGATTTGGGATGACAGGAGGACAAATTTTTGAAGGAGGTTGCTTAGTTGGAATGGGTAACGTCGTAGAAGTCTTAATATGAGGAAGGGATGGAGGATGGATTTTTAGAGGTGGGTGCTTAGTTGGAATGGGTAATACCATAGAAAACTAGATATGAGGAGGAAATGGAGGATGGATTTTGAGAGGTGGGTGTTTAGTTTGAATAGTTAGTCATACTATTTTAACAATATCCCACGACTTTTTTATTTCTTCTATGATATCTTCTTCCTAAAATTCAAAATTTAAAATAATATAAAAAATTTCAAAACCCAAAAAAATTGGTAAAATCATTAAAAATCCAAAAAATTGCAAAAATTCAAAAAAAATAGAAAATTGGTAAACGGCATGCATGCAGCTGAACTATGTATCAAATGCATTTTCCTCGAACATCAAAATTTTTCCTATAAAAACATCTTTCTAAGGTTCTTTCTTGTTCTTGTCTCAAATGACTTGGGGATCATCATGATCTACCTCCATTAATAAAGTTGGCTTGTTTAATATGTTAGTACTCCTGTGCAACATCTAGTTGCTAGAAATTGTGTCATATGGGACTACTTGTGTCCTCCATTTTTCCCTCGCATATAACCTTGCTTGGGGAACCATTTTTAACCCTTGTTGTTACAACATGAACATTTGAGAACTGCAGCATGATAACAAAAACATTGGTGTAATTTTCTTGAACGTTGTTTGTTTGAGTATATGTGATTGTATTGGTTTCTCTGTTAGGTTGGCTAGTTTACTTTCTCATATTGCATTGCATTATGTATGTTGCATGGAGTTAGACATATTTTTACTTTCTTGTATTACATTACATTATGTGTGTTGCATGGAGTTACGTATTTTTTGCAATGAATAAATTTTAGTAATTTAGCTTTTCATGTTATCTTACACTTTTTTTATTTCACTAAAAATCGATGATGTAGATCTAGGGGAAAAATGATACAACACAGTTGATTATTGAAAGATTGGATGCAAAGGTTAGGATTGTCATATATTCTCCATTATCATTTCTTATCACTACTAATTTTTCTTCTAAATCACCTAGGGAAATAAACAACCATTTTTATCCCTATCCTTACCTCTTTTATCCGTTTCAATCATATTTTCGATCATTAATTGACTTCTTCTATCACCCCATCAACACTCGAGGGGGCATCCTTCATCCTACTATTTTTTCTTCAAAAATTTACTTGCTTACATTGTCTACTATATTTGAAGTGAAGTTACATACTTCACCTCAAATAGGGGAAAATGTAGACACCTAAATTTCACTTTTTCATTCTTATTGTCAAACACACACACAAATCACTCTCATTCTTACCAATTCCATTATAATTAGTGATTTTCGCTAATTAACTAATGTTTCTTACCATTTTGGCCAATTAACATCACATTGTTGATTTCCTAACCTCTTTTGCATTCAAGATGCCACTTTACAACGAATCGTAAGTCAAAACCCTCTTCCAAATAGACAATTAGTGATTATTAGCTAATTAATCCTATTTTACCCTTTTTTTGGTCAATATACCCTATTACTGGCTCAAACCCCTCTTCTAACCACTCAAAACCACCCCATTTCCCTCCACAACATCTCAACAAACTTCAAAATCTTATCCTAGCCTCCTAATTGACCCTAAGTGGTTGATTAAGGCTCCTCGCATATTAATCACTTGTTAATTCATTAATTGTGATTAGAAAACCTTAATCATGATTAGTATGTCTTAATCTACTTTTTGCTTTTAGTCACACATGCACCAAGATGCAAGTTTTCCTCAAAGGAAAAACTATAAATAAGACTAAGTACTACCTTCCAACTTTACACCATGCTTTGATTTGCATCTCATATAAGAAATATGATTTATAGCCAAGCTCAATACTTGCCTAAAGTCTTCAATGGGGTTAGTATATGGGTATCTAATATGATCTTGTAGTCATTTGGAGAATCCATTTCACCTTTCTTGGAGTAGCAAAAAACCCAATTTGATTGCCCTCTTACATCTATTTAGGTCTTTGTTAGTTTAGCAATTCAATACATAGTAAGGATGCTTTGTAGATTAGTGTTTAATTCCATTTATTTTACATTCTTAGCATGATTTTAAGATTTGATCATTTATGAATCATTCCTATACTTAGAGCTTGACTATAGGTGGCAATGGTGTTAGCCTTTCCTAGTTAGTCATACTATTTTCTTTGTAAAGTTTAGGGTGTTATCAATATCGTATAAGACTTTATAGGAGGAGGGAATGGAGGATGGATTTTGAGAGGTGGTGGCTTAGTGGGAATTGGCTAGATAGGATGATCTTTACTGATTGGAGAAGGAACATTAGTAACTATGGAATGATGCTCATTATTCATGGAGGGATTGGATTTGGGAGCCCAATGGGATTTAGCAATTGGAGATGTATCAGAATGTTGTGTTGCAAATGAAATAAAACCCTGATGCTCAAGGTGCTTAATTATTTGTTTTAAAACATAGCAATCATTATCATGATGTCCATTAATTTTTTGATGATTGAAAAATGGTAGACCTATGTATTTGGTAAGCCGATAAGGAGGGTAGTAATGAGTAGTTGGCAAGTTGATCAATTGGTGATTGAGGAGCTTAGGAATAATATCATGTTGCTTAGTATTTAGATAAAATTTGAGAGGTTCTGGTAGTAGAAAGACTTGGGGTTCACTTATGTGAGTACATGTAGAAGACATAGGATTAGGATGAGGTGTAAAAGAAGAACGGACATTAGCATGAGAAGCAACCTTGAGATGTTGGATTTCAGTTGCGAGAGATATAATTTTGGTTTCCATAGCTTGAATTTTATCTAGAAATAAACAATGTAAAGATTGAATTAACTTATAAATGGATTGATTAGTTGTGGTATAAGTATTAATAGGGTCTCTGAATTAAATGTAAATTAAATTAAATCTTATTTTTGGAGTAACTACTGTAATAAATGATAATATGTAGTAAGACACATGCAACAAAACTTGTGCAATATGAAACTCTGAGAAAGAAGGAGAGATAGATGAACTTAGCTAATTTTCAAATGAACATGAAGTGATCTGGGAAGATGAAATATTGAAATAGATTAAGGAGAGTATCGCAGAGTCTCGTTGGAGGTTCTGAACTTCAAAACTACACATGACACGAGGGTTTGGTGCTAGTATCTGGATCTAAGCATTGATGTCCAGGTAAATGTTGTGGATTTGATTCTTTCAGGGATATAGAATGTTTGTTTTCCTTTTTTTGTCCGTCACTCTGGATTTTTTGTCCGATCTACAACTATAAATATAACCTACAAGAAATAATTTCACCTACACAAACCACATAAAACCTAAAAATTAAAATGAAGAATGGGGAGTGAGACTGACCCCGATGGTCACCCGAAGAGTGAACTTACAACCAATCATTGCACTACATCTCAAACTCCATATAGTTCTATGTGTAATTGCATGTAATGATGCCCTAGGATGCCCTTGTGCAAGTTACACAGTGATATCAAGCTAGATCTAGAATTTAGCAAATGTATAGAATGTGTGGGATGGAATAGAATGAACTTCCCCTCCTATGTTGTGTATACAAAAGTGATGCAAGCCTTGTCCCTTGTATGAGTGCTAGATGGATGCCTTTGATGGATTGTTTAACTAAATCACAATAGTTCACAAAAAATGATTTGAAGAGTTAGTATCACTAAATCATGAGAAGATAATGTGATGAATGGAATACTTATTTTGAGATGTAAGATAGATTGTATGAGTGGTAATCAAGGCATTTGGGATAACCAAGGCACTAATAACTCATGAACAAAGTGTTGATTATTTTTTAAAAGTTTTCTATTATTTATCTAGATGAAATTATAATTTTTATCAAAACACGGGAAGGGAACTTTATCCATATGTGGAAATTGCTACAACATTTGTGTCAAGAGTCTAAGCTACTTATGAAATTTAAGAAGTGTAGTTTCATGACGACATACTATGAAAAAATTTCCCTCATTCATCACCTGCATCAACTCACTCAGTGTGTTTCTCAATCCAAATGGCATAGCTAATTGCACATAAAATCATTCTTTTTTTCTAATGTAGTATTCCATTCATCTCATTCCTTGATGAAAATTTTATGATATCCACTCTTATAATTTATCTTATTGAAATATTGTGATCCACTAAGATAATCCATAATGACATTCATTCTCAGAAAAGGAAACACATACTTGATTGTAATATTTTTTATTTCTCTATTGTCAATGTACATTATTCATTCTCCAGATTTCTTTGTGCTAATAATGATGGTGTACCACACATGGGATTAAATACTCTCTTATCAACCCCTCTTCTAATAAATATTGAGATTTTTTTTGCACCTCTACATTCTCTTATGATGTCAAACTATATGCCGCTTTGTTTGAAAAATTTGAACATGCAATAAAATCTATATAACAACTTATGCTCCTCATTAGTGGTAATCCTTCTAGAATGTATTCTAAAATCATCTCTATAAATTCCATCAGAAATTTCTTCACTTAATGTGGAAGTGTTCATTCCTCCCTTTTCATTGTGTTATTAACTTGTGCAGGTTTGGGAATGAGAAAAAAATAAATGCTCTCCTTATATGCCTCCTTCTACAACAATCTTTCCGAACTCATTAAGACCCATGGAATCTTTTCCAAATCTTCACATTTTTCCTTCAAAGGATTCATAACGTGTGTCTCCCTATCCTTCACCAATGTGTAGGTGTTTTCATGACCATCATGATGTTCCTTCACATCATATATCACAAGTCTACAGGAAAAATATGGAAAACATCTAGGCATTATGTCATATACTACCTCATATTTGTATTGACCGGTATAGAAATTTGTATGGCATTATTCATTCACAAAGATCTGATGTTCCACAAAAAACCAAAAAGTTTATTAGGGAATTGATGTAAGAGTATCACCATGCCAATAAACAAAATATTGGAGTTCATAAAATTTTGGGTTAAGAATGATCTTAAGGGTCATATTTAGGTGTTTTGAGATCTTTCCTACCTTTATTGGTTTCTTTAAGAGAAAAAAGAGGTTGATTTGCATTTTCCCTCCAAAAACCACATTCTTTGAAACATTGAATTCCTAGTTCTAAGCTAAGAGGTTTAATGCAGAAGATGAAAGTATATAATGATGTGATAAGGTCCTAAGATGCCTCATATGATGTATGAAAGGTAATGTCACTTACTTAAGATAGGTGACTTAGGTTTGGTTAGTTTTACTATTGTTAAGTTAAGAAACCTAATGGTAACTACCACCTTCTTTTGATAAAGGAAAAAGGATTTTGAATGAGAGAAAATATGGAAAGGTAAGGGAAGAAAGTGAGAGTTTATAAATAGGTGTGTAAATATCCCTAGAGGCTCTGAGAGGTCTAAAGAAGATAATGACATTGTATGCAAAAAAAAACCTAGAAGAGTAAAGTATGAAAATTCCTTGTATTTGTGATATGATGAAATAAATGTTTGAATTTATCTGGTGTTGACATGTATGCACAATTCTAAAACATTGGTCGTCTTGATGGTAATATTTTTTTAATGAAAAGGTTGATATCTCTTGATAATGGTTATATTGTAACTTTCTTGAAACACGGATTTTTTTTAGTACATTGAGTATGAATCTGGCTGTGGTTGTGGACCTGTGCATTTTGGAAGAATGAAGTATTAAAAAGAAAAATTAATTAGGTAAACACATATATTATGAAATTATTTTAAGATATTGAATTATTTATCTATGAAAGTTATGGATACTTTATTCTTCTGGGATGGTTAAAACCCTATATTAAGGCTTGATGTCTAAAAATGTCATAACTAGTGTTTGAATGGTTGAAATTCAATGAAACTCTATAGATATGATATTAGTGAGTTTCTTAAAGAGGTTATAAAGATATAAGATGAAACTAAGTGGTACAAATTCTCCAGTAAGTGATAGTCCTTCATAACCATGTTTGGGATTAAAACAAGACCTAGTTTGAAAGCTAGAAGGTGACACCATGAAAATTTCCAAAATGAACTATCCTAGAGATTTTGAGATAACATTATATAGCCAAATGGGTATCCAAAACTGTGAATTTTTTGTGGTAGAAGTGTACATAAGAGATTTTATCCTAGAAAATGTGAATCAGGAGACTTAACTGGAAAAAGGACACGTATAACAGTCAGGTTTTCCATTGGAGTTGGGAATTAAAAGTTAGTTGGGAGCAAGAAGCCCATAAATGGTGCTAAAAATTTGATTAATTATTCTTAATTCCTTTCATGTCATTCCTATCTCTAAGGTTTTCGTTGTCGTAGGGATATTAGGCCTTTGATTGGATGAGAGACTACACTTGAAAATAACAACTTTTTCCTTCTAAAGCAGTGATTGAATAAATTCTATGGTAATATTCATAGCATGGATTAAGTGTTCAAACCATAGTAGAGGGTTAAGAAGGTTATAGAAAAGGTTTAGTGCATTTTCTCAAAACAAGGCAGCTTAAGAAACTAGGAATAAATTACACACATGGATTTGAGCATCTATTTTTTATAATGATGTGATCTTGAAAACAAGTTGTTCCAATGAATCAAAGGGGAGATGATAGTGAAGGTAACCTTAAGGGAAAATTTTCTTGTTTATAAGAATGACATCAATGATTCCTAGCTCCCCAAGACAAATTTCTTGATTTTTTGTAAATCTTACCATTGAGGTTGTTTCAAATTGGTATGGTTGAAACATTGATCCTTTGTTGTCATCATAGTGGTATCAGAGCAGACTGATTAGGAGGAATAAGAATTAAAAAATATTGGTGTAAGTGATAGGTGAACACTTGAGAAGAGACAAGAAACCATGGAGATAAACAACAAGAAGCATGGACTAGAATTAGAAAAATAAATAGTTGATTTGAGGAATTATTTTAAGATGTTGTAAATCTTGGATAGGTTGTGTCTACAGGAAAGAAACTATGTATATGGTTAGTGGTTGAAAAGAAGAGTGAAGTGGCCTATAAAGTCACTTGTTAAGAAAGGAAGAAGATAAAGGATACATACCAAGATAAGTGAAGAATGTAAATAGGTAAGGGCCTATGAGGGCTTAAAGAAAAGAGAGTTTCCAAGTGAGAAACATGAAAGAGAATAGGTGAAAAGATTTCTCATTGTATAGAACATTGTACAAATCAAAGAAGGGTGAAGAAGAGAAAAGGTGAAAAATAAGCACTTGGTGAAGAAATGAGGAAAAAGAGGAAAGTTTCCAAGAAATAGACACTCTTGGAGTTATTTTAGTCTCTCATTTTATCGTCTAATGTGGTTTTTAATTACATGTCTACATGTATGAAGAATTTTGTGAAGAATATCAAGGACAAAACATTGAAATTTATAAGAAATGGGCCAAGAAGAGCATCCATAGAGACAAATGAATGTGATGGAAGAAAAGAACATGTTATAGAAGTATATAAGGAAGAGATTGAATTCCTTCAACATACCAACGAAGACATGGAAGAGGATATAGAGTTTCATGATGATCTGGAAAGCATTCTAGAAAAATAAGACAAGAAAGAATGCAAAAACAAGAAGATTACAAGCAAAGAGGTAATGCAAAGAGATAAAATCTTATAGTTGGTCTATATCAGGTATGTAGAGGTTTGAATCGTGATCTTTCTCAAGAATATAAGATCCAAATTTCATATATACAATTTGGTACAAAATAAGTTGAATTTGATTCTTCAAAATCTGAATTGAATCATGGGTATATAGTTCAAAATGGCTCAAGAAATCAGTTGTTTTTGAAAAATATGCAAAACTCAAGAAAAAAGTTAATGAGGCTACAGAATGTAATGAAAAACAAGATGAAAATGACAAAGAAAGAGTAGACTTCAAAATGAAACTGACACACAATGAAAGAGTTCAAAATGGAGGTAGGAAAGAAGTGTCTCAAAGCATGGACCAAATGGAAGAGAGAAGACAAAATTGAGATAAGTTTGTCTCATCTCTTACGTATAAATTTGTTTCTATTTGTGTTTTTGCAAGCATGACTCAAAATGTGAATATGGAAGGTGGAAATAGACCAAAAAAGGGATAAAAAGTACAACTGAGATATGAAGGAAAAGAAAATGAAGATGATGAAGAGAACATGAAGCAAAATGAAGACAAAGTGATAAAATTCAAGACAATAAGAGCCAAACAAAACAATAAATATGATAAGAAAATTGAAGGTGAACTCAAGCAAAAAGAAAGAGATTGGAAGAAAAGAAAGAAGATTGATAGTTGAACAAGGGTTCAAATCCTCTCACCATGGGAGAATGATGCAAGAGCATCACCATGACAATAAAAAAAAAATTGGATTTCATATAATTTTGGGTTGAGAAATGTCTTGAGGGTCATATTTAGGTGTTTTGAGAGATTTTCTACCTTTGTTGGTTTCTTCATGAGCAAAAAGAGGTTGATTTACATTTTCCCTACAAAAACTGCCATCTTTGAAAAATTGAATTCCTAGCTCTAAGTTAGGAGGTCTAATGAAAAACATGAAATTATATAATGATGTGAGAATTTCCTAAGAGGCCTCATATGATTTATGAAAGGTAATGTCACTCACTTAAGACAGGTGACTTAGGTTCGGTTAGTTTTACTATTGTTAAGTTAAGAAAAATAATGGTAACTGCCACCTTCTTTTGATAAAGAAAACAATCATTAAAATGAGAGAAAATATGGAGAGGTAAGGGAAGGAAGTGAGAGGTTAGAAATATGTTTAGAAAGATCCCTAAAGGCTCTAAGAATTTTGAAAAAGATAATGACATTGTATGCAAACAAAACCTAGAAGAGTAAAGTATGAAAATTCCTTGTATTTGTGATATGATGAAATAAATGTTTGAATTTATCTAGTTTTGCAATATGTGCACAAGTCTAATACATTGGTAGTCTTGATGGTAGTATATTTATAATTCAAGGGTTGATATCTCTTGATAATGGTTATATTTTAACTCTCTTGAAACAAGAATTTTTTTAGTACATTTAGTATGAATTTGGTTGTGGTGGTGGACCTATGCATTTTGGAAGGATGAAGTCTTAAAAAGAAACATTAAGCATGTAAACATAGAGATTTTTATATTATTAAAACCCTAGATTAAGGCTTGATGTCTAAAAATGCCATAACTAGTGTTTGAATGGTTAATACTAAATGAAAATCAATATATAAGAGCTTAGTGAGGGTACTGATTAGGTTTAAAATATTTAAGATGAAAATAAGTGGTATGAATCCTACAGTAAGTGATAGTCCTTCATAACCATGTTTAGGATTAAAACAAGACCTAGTTTTAAAGCTAGAAGGTGACACTATGGAAATTGCCAAAAGGAACTATCCTAGAGATTTTGAGAGAACATTATATAGCCAAATGGGTATCCAAAACTGTGAATGATTTGTGGTATAAGTGTACATAATAGGTCTTATCCTAGAAACGGTGAATCATGAGGCCTAATTAGAAAAAGGACATGTATAATAGTCGGGTTTTCCATTGGAGTTGGGAATTGAAATTTCGCTGGGAGCAAGAAGCCCATAAAGGGTGCTAAAAAATGTGATTATTTATTCTTAATTCCTTCCCTATAATTCCCAGCTCTAATGTTTTCATTTTCATAGGGCTATTAGGCCTTTAATTGGATGAGAAACTACACTTGAGAAAAACAACTTTTTCCTTCCAAAGTAGTGATTAAATAAATTTTATGGTAATCTTCATAACATGGATGAAGTTGTCAAACCACATTAGAGGGTTAAGAAGGTTATAGAAAAGGTTAAGTGCATTTTCTCAAAACATGACAGCTTAAGAAACTGGGAAAAATTGCACACATGGGTTTGAGCATCTATTTTGTATAATGTTATGATCTTGAAGACAAGTTAACAGTTTTTCCAATGAATCAGAGTGGAGGTGACAATGAAGGTAACCTTAAGGGAAAATATTCTTGCTTGTAAGAATGACATTAATGATTCCTAGCTCTCCAAGATAAATTTCTTGAATTTTTGCAAATCTTACCATTGAGGTTGTTTCAAATTGGTATGATTGACATATTTATCCCCTATTATCATCGAGAATTGGTTTTTTAATCATCTTTAGCCCCAATTTATCTACCATAAAAAAAAATTAGTAATACAACTATCTACAATCATCTCGTTGACTCTTCCTACTAATTTTCCTAAGGTCCTAAAATTATTTTTTTGTGGGACCATTTTCTTTGTTTATCTATTTCAGTAAAAATCTTTTCATCATAAGAGATTCTTCATTTTTAGTTCATGAATTTGATTCATTGATACAACATTCTCATCATTATATTGCGCATTAAAGCATATAACTATGTCCTAATTTTTCTCTTTTTTTGTACCTTCAACAATATATGTCCCACAACCAAAACATGACCAAACACATAAAAAATGAAAAAACATGCATTTTTAAGAGCTTGAAAATACCAAGGTGCAGGGCATCCAGAAGTTACCTAATTTTTTTAAAGTTTTTATAGTATTTTTAAATATTTATTTACTAGTCAGATTTTAAAATATTTTTGGCCACCAAGTGGAACACACTTATATGCTTTGAGTTGTTACATGCAAAATTTATCCTCATTTGAAACAAGTTCTTGTGAATCTTTGTATATGCCTCTGACCATAGGATCCTCTTCCTTATAATTTCACCTTCCTCTTTATATACTAACATTGTATTGATATATATTTGCCTCACCTTCTTACATAAAATTTCCTCTTCGCTACTTTTCTATGACCACATGCAAAATTTCATCTTGCCCTTTTTTATTTTTGTTGCTTACACAATAATTTTTCTTATGCTTTCAATGCACATTGATATCCTTCCTCGATTCGATGTAATATGATGATCCCAAATTCATCCTGAATTTTCATGTGCAATACATTCACATATCACGAGATCTTTTTTACATCATCTTCGACATGACCAATCCTAATTGTTTACATGAAAAACTCTTTCATGTAATCACTTCCATTCATATTTGTTTATCATAAATTTTGGAGCTTTTTGAACAAACTCATGTGATAATCTTTCATAATGAATGTTTCATTTAGTTTTGCAATGAATCTAGTCCAAGCTTTTATTTTTGCTTTTCCTCTACACAACATTTTAGCTTCCACATGATCCCACTATAAGATGTGTGACATTTCATCATTGTGTCAATGAACTTATCTAACTTAGGATCTTTTATATTCTCATATTTGTAATATTTATCTAACTCCATGATCTAATTAACAACTTATTTTGGAATTAAACTCCCAAAATACCTAAAGGGATCCAACTTTGGTTTTAATTTCATCCCCACAATGAATTTTAGGAACATGAATTAATGCTCTTCAACTTCTTCTTCTTCTTCTTCCTCTGCATTTTGATTCTCATGTTCCTCTTCTTTAACTTTAGTCTCACTTGTTCATCTACAACCATAACACTTTGATGGAGTGTTGTCTTCATGGCCTCTAAACAGGCATGTAAATCTCTCACCAAACCTACCAAAATTACAATTCTAGGTGATCCTTTGTGATACCTCATCATGGTCTCCTTCTATTATTCCCTCATCTTTGTGTCATTTTCCCAAGTCATACATTTTCCTTGTGTCGATCTCTTATACACATTTTATCTAACCGATTCTCTAGAATATGCCTTTAACTATTTTTTAGCTACACTAGAAAATATGGAAAGCACTAATCAACCAATTGGTGTTCTCAAACTAGATGACACCAAATAATGCACAACAATACAAGGGTTGAAAACTTTGCACTCTAGTCCCAAATGTTTCAACCATGATTAGGGGTCTCAATAAAAAGATACATTTTACCACACACCCCTCAAACTTTAACAATGAAAAATAAAACAATATGACACTCAAAATAAATTAGATTAAATTTCCCATTATTTTTTTCATCAATAAACAACAACAAGAGTTTGATTTCCAATTATATTGTTCAAGGATATACAATAGAAACAACAATAAAAAAATATGATTTGAATAGATCAAGAAATGATAGCACAAGAACTCAATTATCTAACTACCATTATCCTTGAAATAGTACTAAGCTTGAGCTTATTTGAGCATAACTTATAATTACTTTTTTTTCTACTAAATAGCTAACACAAGCGTAGGGGTATGCTTATATAGATGCAATACCAACCTACTTAAAAATTTTACTTGAGGCTATAATGACTTAAATGGAATTTAATAAATCTAATTCGTTAATTAAATGTGTGTCACAGTTCTCTATGTGAGATATGCCTGAATGGTTCCTTAATGCATTTACAATCATAACACAACTCAATGCATATAGGTCATCTCAATTAGTACAATTAATGGTTTGTAAATCCTTTTCAACTCCTTATGCCACACATGATCAACAATATGTGTTTGAGACTTTGATGATTGTGCATGTGTTTCCCCATTATGCACAAGACTTTACACTAGATAACCAAGTGAATCCTTGTGTATTTTCTCAAATGAACTCCAATGACCTCGTGGTTTTAAGAGTAGAGGCACGCCATTAAGATGAACTTCTTCTACTAATGCAATCCCCTAAAGATGAAGTGTGTGATGGGGTGCACAAAATAAGTGATTATATAAATCCAAGTGTGAAATGAAGTAACTATTTGAAGTCTCTCACACTTGTGCTAAGTGATCCAACCTTGTGTCATGCATCAAAACATTATGTTATCCATAAAAATATGACTAAGTGTCACGAAGACATTATGATGCATTATGAATCTGTATTTCTTGCCCAAAGCCCTTTTCTAGAGAAACACAATTCTATGTTCTAGAACTTGTTTTAGAATCTAAAAGATGAACACATTTAACTCCTTTAAATATATTACAAAGTACAAATACTATGAAAACATTAAAACAACCTATACTAGTTGTTTTTGGTTGATGAAATGTTTTTTGTGAACCCAAATTCCCGTACATCACATTACATTTTTTGCTTACTATAATGCCATCTTACCCACATTATGGCATATCCTTTCCACTAATTAAGCTAAAAGTGAATTTACATGCATAATTTGAATGTTATTGCAGCAGTAAATAAACACAAGACTAAGAAATAAAGTATTAAACCTTAAGTAAAAGGAGGAGAAGAAGGTACTTATCTGATTTGCAATAAAATATGATGTGTTCCAAAGTGCTGACCAGGTGAATTGAAAGGCAAGATCTTCACACAGAGACCTAGAAAAATTTAGATATGTAGGATAAGGATGGACAGGGGCACCTAAAAAGGGGCAGGAGCACCCATGGGTGCTGTAGACTGGAAACAAGCGCTTATGTCTGTGAAAATGCTCAGAAACGCAAATTTCCAGGGTCACAGGTTATTTTTTGTTGTTCACTTTTGGTCATTATGAGGTCACACAATGATTTTCGATCTTGTTGGAAACCTGTAATGAAGTATGGACCAATAAAACCCTCAAATAGACATCAAATCCTTAAAAATAAAGATGTAGAATGAGGGGTTAGACTGTCCTTGACTGTCACAATGGTGAACTTCTGATTGAGCACTACACTACATCTCAGACCCAATCTAGTTATATGTGTTTTTGTGCAGAATCATTCCCTAGGGGGCTCTTATGCACGTCGCACTTAATAACAATAAAATAGCTAGATGTAAAGAAATGTAGTAGACATGTGCATGGATTATAATGAAATTCCCTCATAAGAAGTGTATGCAAAAAACCAGCCCTTGTCCCTTGTGATAGATGTTAGAATGGATGTTTTGATGCTCTTAAATAGCCTTTGGATGCAACTTTAGGTGGTGATAGCTAATGCTTAGTGTTTGGTCCTTTATATTTATATGATTCCCTTACTTGAATTTCGTAATTAACCTCGAAAAGGAAAACTACCAAAAAGATAAGATTCTCAAACATATAGAATGGACCTAAAAAAGTGTGCACAAAGTAAAAATAGGTTAGGGGCATCCAGAGGGTACGAGGGTGCGTGACACTAGAATCCTAGCTTAGAGTTGGTTTCTAGGATGATAAATTCTAAAGAATAAAAGGGAAGATTGAGCAAGTAAGGGTGCAAGACCAAAAGTAGTAACAAAAATCAAATAAAGGTGGCCAAAGACATGGTTTAATTAGGACTTTTCTTACTTATGAATCACATGAATACTAGTATGTAATAAGGACTAGATAATTACCCAAAATACGTGATTTAGTGTCTATATTTGCCCCCACTTTAGGTTGGTGAGTAGAAATATCGGTAACATAAAGTAGATAGAGATGCGTACTTGATAATCATGTAGATTGATATAGAAAGAGTGTGTCGAGGGACAAGACAAAAGTGTGGAGTGATAAAAGTATGAAGCATGAATACTAAGGATGAGGAAGTGCAAAAAGTGATAAGATTATGAACCTAAGGTGGAAAGACATATTGTAGATGTCCTGAATGTACCTGTTGTTAATGTTGATGTTGTTGTTGATGATGTTGATGTTGTGAAATGATGTTTACTACCACTTCCCATATAGATGGAACTACAAAAGAAAAGATGAACAAGTAGTCAAATATGTATGTATATGATCACAATATGTAAAGAGTGTGCAAGGAAAGTATGTAAAATATGAAAAATGGGAAAAAGGAAGATGTACACCTGATCCATGATGAGGAAAATATTTTAGAAAGGATCCTGAATATGTTGTAGATGAACAAGTTTTTTGGGAGATCTCACGCCAATGATATGGAAGAAGTGTAGGGAGAAAATTCCAATGTTATCCTCCAACCTTTAACCACTTCCCGCGATGTAGAACACCACTGTAGATGGTGTGTATAAACATAAGTGCTAAGGACTGGGTTCCCTATAAAAATTTTGTGTGAATTTCTTTAGATTGTGTTGAACTACTAATCGCTATGTAATTTCCCCTAGTTATAGGCATCCAAGAAGGGCCGCTCTGCGCTAAGGACCCAAGTCTAATTCTTAGCCTTGAAACTAAAAACTGTGTTGTATAGTTACTATGTTGTGGTGTGTATAACTTTTTATGGGTTGATTGTTTCACCCAAATGATTCCCCCCTCATTTGGGTGTATATGACATTGCTTAAGGAGTACACGACCCAAAGGAGGACCGACTGATTTATTGAAATTGTGCCCTACATGGGGAAGGGAATGTACTGGGTAGAAATCAAGGCACGCGCAAACAAAGTGCTAGGAAACAAGTGTTATTACAAGAAAAGAAAAATACGTATGTAAAATACAAGTGCAGACAATGTGTAAGCTAAGACGCAAGTAGATAATGTAAACACTCAAGAAGACAGTGTGGACCATGAAAAACAGGTTGAAAACATGAGACACCACTCACAATGTCACCAGATAATCAAGGCCAATGAAGCCAAAAGAAAATAGTGTGCACACAAGAAAAAGGGCAGAGCCCAAAAACAGTGATAAACAATGACAAGTAAGAACAAGCAATGTAACAGACAACCATGGTGGAAAATAGACTTGCAAAACAAATGTTGCACATGAAGCACCCATTAGCATGTTAGAAAGATAAAAACTATGTCAAAGAGTGTATAATTAGATAATGTAATAAGTTATGAAACAAAGTGAAACAATAGCACCTATAATGTATGAAATTAGATGCCCCAACAAGCCTTTGTGGGATTAGTAATAGGTATTGTGTCAATCGTCCATGTTATGTGTAATAGATCTATAATATATGTGATCACAACTAGAAAGGCAAGTGAATGGTGTAACATCTAGATCTATAACATATGTGTATGTGTTGACCAAGTTTCATCATTACTTCTTAGATTAGTAAACTAGTAATAAATAAAACAAGTAACTCTAAATATGAAAGGGTTTAAGGTACCTTGAGATGAGTTGAATGGATATGATCGCAAAGATGAACTCCTCTTCACTACGAGCTAGATAATTTTCACAACAAAGAATACTATGAATAAAAATGGATTAGTATATAGATGGAGGATTGCTAGACATAATTTGGTCCCAAGAAGTGTGATATTCCTAGGATGTATGTCAATCCTCTTGTAGACAAAGATAGGATAAAATTTATGATAATGGATCTGGATAATATACAGAATCTGAGATAAACAGAAATTAAAATGTAGAGATTTAAGGAAAGTATAGATATGATAAAAATAGATGTAAATAAATCAAACCTGCATGGGTTGATGATGACCTAAGGCTATAGAGGGCCAGTTGACGGTGATTGAGCATGGATGAGAGGAACCTGCAAAACAGACCTACAAGCTCTTATGTGGTTAGATCTGAACCGATCTCAATATGAAAGGGGATCTTAGTGGAATATGGAAACCTGCAAGAAAGATTAGATCTGGATCTGGATGAAAGTATGCAATAAAATTAGGCAAAGTGATGGTAAATGGTATGAAAATAGGGTTGGTAGACAATGACCATGAGGAATCAACGATGACTGGGGCCTGACAGAATAGATATGGGATGGCAGAGAAACAAAATGATGAGATCCAGAAGTGGGATGGATATAGAAACAAAGAGCTGATGATAGAGGGTCTGGATGACAATGAAACTAATATGGATAAGGATGGGTCGACAATAATCAGATAGTTTCGATGGTGACTAAGACTAATTAGGGCTTGAACAAAAATGGATGGGTTGAAATGAAGACCTATAAATAAAATATAAAACTGATATGGCCGAAGTAGAGTTCCTGATGCTATCTAAACCTACACAAAATGTTAGCGGCAGATATATATATGATAATATTGAAAGGAAAACACAAAGTTTGTTAATGGTGAAATAAGTCTCCAAAAATCTCCAAATTTGATGCACCCAAAAGCTCCAAGAAGACTCCAACATTCCAAAATTGCATCCTTTTATCTCTTAAAGAAAGAGGGGGCATGTGTGTATTTATAGGGTGAGCGGATGGATATTGGGGATAGGAAATCATTTTAAAAAGGTAGGTGGGAGGTAAAACTATTAAATAAAGGCCATGAAGAGGTGAGATTATCAAATGAGGGCCTAGGGAGGATAAAATGGAGCATGTAGGGAGGATAAATGATAGGAAAATATTAAATGAGGATCTATGGATAATAAATTGGAGCATATAGGGAGGATAAATTATAGGGAAATATAAAATGAGGGTCTAGGGATAATAAATGGGATGATTAGGGATTAAGGGTGAATTAAAATAAATTATGGGGAAATAAAATAAAAGATGGGATAAAATAAGAAAGTAGGAAATTTGAATAAATGGGATTTATTAAGGGAAATGGGAATTCAAATAGGAAGAGAGATATGCATGTGAATAAATATAATAAAATGGAGTAAATGCGGGATGAGGGGTAGTGATACCAAAAATTGGTGTCTACATTTGCCCCTTTTTGTCGAGTGGTTTGTGTTGGGCAAGCCATGAGACTAAAACGAAGTGAGATAATTGATGAGGTGTTCCCTCTCAAACTAGGGATCAATGACACAAAGGAATTCGGTCACGATTTTGAAATAGATAGATGAAGAAAGGATGGAAAAAAAGGAGAAAATATGAGAAGGAAAAAGGATGCCCCAAGCGTGGGGGAAGAACCATTGATAAGATACCAACACAAACAAAAATGAAAATATGGTGGTAATCCTAGAAACACATTGGTAAGGACATAGCACGGCTTGCGATGGCAGTGATGTTAATGGCCTACAAACCCTGTGACTTGAAAAATATCACTGCAATATGGAGGGAATCTAATGGGAATCCATTCGGATGGATGTATAAGTCATGATACCAACGGGTCAAAGGAAGACATCAAGAATATGCGCAAACAAATGCGAGGATGGTCAAAAAAATGGTCTTGAAAAATTTGGGGCAAAAAGAGCATGCGATGTCCTTCAAACATAAGGAAGCAAAAAACATGGGTCTAGGTAGGACTAGGATGAAATAGATTGCCACAATGGTGGACTTAAGATGAGATAGAGGTTCCCCGAGAGGGAACACAAAGATGGCCACATAGTGGACTTACGATGAAATAAATTGGATGAGGATGGATGGAATGTGATGAGGTGAGTTAAAAGATGGCAGATTGGATTAGATAGAATATTGGTAAGATGAGATAAAATAGATAGGATGGATGAGAATAATAGATCATATGAGATAGATGGATAAGATGAGAGAGGATGACATATTGGATGAGATATAAGATTGATAAAATGAGATAAAATTGAATTGGATGTGAGAGATAAAATGCTACTTCGATAAGGTGACCAAAAATATGGAAGCATACACTTCATCATAGTAAGGAGAGGATGAGGAAATAATTCTTCCAACCGGATCAGAGGTAGACAAGAAATGGAGCCACTTAAGGCAACGCACTTTTATCCAATAGCATGTGTTAACACATAATCAATGATAGTTAGTTATTCCAGGGATCATGTGGAACAAATGGAAAGTGGACTTATGAACCTAAGGTTGACAAAACAAAAAAAATTAGATGTGGCTTGTACGTGGGAATATAGGTTTTCCATAGGTGGGTTTCCCTAGGTCTATGCCCCAACTTTGGTTAATGGGTATGCAAACTGATCAATGCGGGAAGTTTGCTAAGGATGAGAAATATGATCGATGCGGGAAGCTTTCTTAGGATGTTTTATTTTGAAATTTATGTTTTTCTGTATGAGATAAAAGGTTGATCAATGCGGGAAGCCTTTAACTGTTATGATATAAAGGGGGTAGCCATCCTTCGAGGGAGTGGTCTACTTTTTTATTTATATTTTTTGACTTTGGTATTTTTTCTTTTTACAAATGGCAGGGATAATATATGTATGATAGTTGTCCTTCAAGGGATCAATATATAGTTTTGAGTTTATTTTTTAATTTTTGTATGAACAACTATCCTTTGAGGGAGCAATCTATTTGCTTTTGACTTTTTTATATGAGGAAGAGTTGGGGATAGTTGGGTAGACCACTTAGGTGCAGATAATGAATGTACAAGTGACACCTGTGGACCCTTAGCATGGTTCCAGTAGGTAAATAAGTGATTAATGGATGTAATGATTACAGATTTCTCACCAAGAAGGAAGAACCTATCCATAAGGAATATGTTATGAGCAAAACCGTGGTGCCCATATTTAAGGTCACAACTAGGAAAGTGACAATAGAATACATAGTTCCAGGTCATTATGATGACATATGGAAATGGATAATGATGAATGGATTACCAATGGGATGACTAAGTTCACATTGGTAGGTATGCTAATAGTAGAAAATCCATAAGTACAATGCATTAAGAGATTTTGTTTCTGGTTTACCATCAAGAGATGCTAAATGATAGGTTCCAAGTCCATACTTATATGTGGTAATGTAAGGTCCAATCCAGTTGGGAGATAATTTTCCATGTTGACTCCTTTCTAGGGTAGTGACATTTTGATTAAAATAAGTTAGGGGAAGAGATATGGTGGCATCCATGTCCATGGAGTTATTAGATGAATAAGGAGATGGATAGATGTGCATTGGAGATTTGGATGAGGAAGAAGACGTAAAAGGATTAAGAGTGAGGAGAGGATACTCCCCTGGTGAGATATGATGCATCGTGGTAGGTAATTGGATGCAGATACAGATGAGCTAGTAGATGTCAAGGGAGATGGAGTAGGTTTTTTATGAGTATTGATGATGACTCTAGGTTTTGATTAGATATATGATCAAGAATCATGAGGAGGATTAGTAATGTATATGGTGTTGATAAAGAGAGGGGACCTCTCTTTAGGAGAAACAAAGCTTGAAGGAGGAATTACGATGAATGATTTATATGGATAACCTGAATTATATTCTTGAGAAGGTGAGGATTTGATTGGATGATTGGATTTGGACTTGGATAAGATTGGAGGAAGAGGATGGTCTTCCTAGATGATAAGGTTATCCTCCACCATTAAATTATGGATGATATTTTGGAGGGCATTATAATGTTTTATGTCATGCCAAAGGGTGCGATGATAAGTACATACGATGTTAGGATCAAACCATGATGGCTTTTGTCCACACGGTTCAAAAGGTTTGATGGGGGGAAGAGTGGTTGCTGATATTTGAAGTAGGTGTTGGAAGATTTCAGTGTAGGATCCAATGGGGGTAGTTGAAGAAGAGATTATAGATGAAGTGGTTCTAGGAATGGTAGATGAAGGTAATAAGGATCATTCACTTTGATGGGGCTTAATGCGAGCCTTTGGTTCAAATTTAAATTTGGAAGTAGAAGTGGGTATTTGTGATTTAGTTTTGATGTCTTGGGATTTAGATGATGTTGAAGGGGTATTAGATCTAGAAGGATGGATAGATTTCTCAGACTTGGGTTGATTTATGATGGGTGTCTTAGATGAAGATTCTGGCCCTAAGATAGATGGCGATGCTCCTAAGAGTGACAATGTAACATTGGTTTTCTTAGGATTGTGAGGAGGAAGCATTAATTTTTTGTAAGGATGTGTAAGGGATTTTTGGATAGGTATGCCAAGGCTCTTAGATCTTGGATGGGATGTTTTACTCTTAGTAGGAGTTATTACGATTTCAACTAGGGGTTTGGATTAGATGATATAGGTTATGTTATATAGGTGGATATGGATAATGGAGGTTAATTTTGGATGATACGCTTGATAAGATCAAAAGGGCATGTATATAGTATATGTCTTGGACTGATTGGTGTGGGGGTGATCAGTCTAGTATATGGATAATGTACGAAGCATGAGATCTTAATCATGGGCGATGAGATGAAATGCATGTCTAAAACCTAAAAGGTGTTTTTGGGGATCCTCCTTACTATTGAACTTGGAAAACTTTGGAAATTCCTAATGAGGAGGATATGGTTTCATGGGGACAAATGGGTTTATGGGTTCATTGCATATTTTTTTGTATGAAAAGGTGGTCTTGGATCCCAAAGTTGCAGCTTCAAGGTTAGCCATCCTACTTAACAGTGCTTGTAAGGTATCATTAAATAGTTTAGATGTTGAAGGATGAGTTTGAGATGCATATGAGGTAGATGGGTTGGGTTTTTTATATGTTTGACATGTTTGAGGATATGTTGGTGTTGGTATTGGTGGAAGCGATTGATAAGGGGGGATATAATTAAGAGGTTATGATTGGATTGGTTGAGATAAATCTTGATGTTGAGATATAGGGATATGGTAGGATTGGTTAGATTGAGTTTTTTGTTGTGCAAGGGGGACGTTTGATTTATTTTCCATGGGGTTGGTTGGGATGTAAGTGATAGGTGGTTGGAATGTCTGACTTGGTTAAGTGGGAAGTATGTAATGATAAGCTCCTTGACGAGGAGGTTGACGAATTTGCATTGATTCATATGGCTGAGGTTGTGGGGTGATTACATTGGCATGGACATGTGAAGTAGCGATAAGGGGTAAGGTTGTGTTATGTTGCAAGTGTGATTGTTGAGGTGGTTGGATAGGCATACTAATGATAGTGGTAGATGAATTATGGATAGTGTTGATATGAGGTAAGTTGGGTGGAATGGGATCCACCAATTGATTGGATTGAAGGGATTGAGGAATTGTGGAGGATTTATGAAATGAGTATTCATAAATGGTGATAGGATCAGCATCAAGGAGTTCCTAAAACTATGAACAGCCACAAGGGATAGTAGGAGGTCTAAGAGTCTCTAAAGGAGCACGAGACAGAGGCAAAGTGGGTCTATAGGAAATGGACTAATGAAAGATAAGAAAATTGGTTTCAAGATTAGGATCATTTTAGATGACATGATCTTCATGGAGAGAGACCATAGAAACAAAATATTTGGAGATAAAAGGTGTGGTCTCAAGTTCAGAAGCTTCTTGTCAAAGATAATTGGAAGAAGGAATGTCATTGAATGAGGTATATTACTCGATTCTCTTGGCCTTAGAAGGATTGATAACATGCATGAAGTAGATAAACATTTGTTTATGTAGTTTATTAAAAAACAAATCAAGAACAAAATTTTATCATCATTATTATTAAAAGAGTGTGAGAAAAGAAAAGAAAAAGGTTCAAAGGGGAACCTAGGAAAATGGCCAATCTAAGGCTGGTTTCAATATTTTTTGGCTGTGGATTCCTCGATACACCTGAAGGTACGTGAGGCCAAAATCTATATAAAGTTTCTAACACGGCTAGAACACTACGGTGAATTTCCTATTGGGTGATGAAATCCCAATAGTTCCACCTAATAAGGGATGTTTAGATGTGTGAATTGGTTTGTGTTTTGATGTGTGTGGTGAAGTGTTTATGCAACGTGTTAAATCCCCTAGTTAAACTAGATTTGCAAGCAAGAATGAAAGGGTTCTTTTTAGATCCAAAACAAAATATGAAGATTCGATGAGGACAACAAACAAGTGATGTAATGGGATAAAGAATATGAGATGAGGAGTAAAATCAATGAATACCTGGAATGTGCTTTTCCTTTTTATTTGATCTTCAAAGAAAGAAAGCGATCAAAATACAATCCAAGTAATTTATGATCCGACATAAGAAAGCAAGCAAGCACGGACCAATACATGTTCCTTCCCTGCGAGGTTAGTAGGAAATGGAAGAAAGAAGATGAAAATGAGAACAAATAACAAGACTCGCCTAGAATGGGTGTGTCCCAGTGGGTGTGCCACAATTTTGAACAAGTTTCCTCGTTCCTTCTCATATTAGTGAACTAGTAATAAAGAAAACAAGGAACTCTAAATACGCAAGGGTTTAAGGTACCTTGAGATGAGATGAATGGATGTGGGCATAAAGATGAACTCCTCCTCGCTGCGAGCTACATAATATGCACAACAAAGAAGACTAAGAAGAAAAATGGATTAGTAAATAGATGGAGGATTGTCTAACATAAGCCGGTCCTGATAAATGTGAGATTCCTAGGATGGATGTCAACCCTCTTGTAGACAAAGTGATAACACCCCAAACTTTTAACACAAATTAGCTAGTTTAAAGCAAGATCAACACAATAATGATCTAAAGTTAAATGAAAATCTAAGGAATGAAACATCAATGATAAAATCTTAATAGCATAACAATGGAGATTAAATGAAACTAACATCTAACATCTAAGCATGCCTACTATTATGTTTTATTAACTAACATAGACCTAAATAGATCTAGGAGCAATCAAATTGGGAATGTTTGATACTCCACAAATGGTGAGGAGATATATCTAACACAAGACTACAATGTCATGCTAGATACCCTCCTACTAACCATAATGAAGGCTTTATTCAAATATGAGTATGTGAATCCTTAAAGAATTTTAGGCTCTTTAACATATATCTTATATGAGGCTACTGATAAAAGCATAGTGTAAAATTGGAAGGTAGTACTTAGTCTTATTTATAGTTTTTCCTTTGCGAAAAACTTGCATCTTGGTGCATGTGGGACTAAAAGTACAAAGAATATTTAGAATTTCTAATCATGATTAAGCTTTTCCAATCATAATTAGTGAATTATCAAGTGATTAAGAGGTGTTGAGCCTTAATCAAGTGCTTAGGGTCAACTAGGAGGCTAGGATAAAATTTTAAATCTTGCGGAGAGGTTGTGGAGGAAAGTTGGGTGGTTTTGAGTGGTTGAAAGAGGATTTTAAGCCAATAATAGGGTATATTGACCAAAACAACGGTAAAATAGGCCTAATTAGCTAATAAACACTAATTGTTTGTTTTGAAGAGGATTTTGACATACGATTCGTCGTAAAGTGGCATCTTGAATGTGAAAGAGGTTTGGTGATCAAAAAAGTGCTTGTTAATTAACCAAAGTGATAAGAAACATTAGTTAATTAGCAAAAATCAATAATTATAATAGAATTGGTAAGAATGAAAGTGATTTGCATGCATTTTGAAAATAAGATTGCAAAAGTGGACTTTAGGTGTCTACATTTGCCCCTGTTTGAGGTGAAGTTTGTGACTTCACTTAAAATATAGTAGACAATAATAAATAGGTAAAATTTTTAAAGAAAAATTAGTGAGATGAAGGATTCCCCCTCGAGTGTCGATGGGGGTGATAGAAGAATTCAATCGACGATCGAAAATATGATTGAAATGGAGAGAAGAAAATAGGATAAAACGGGTGCGAAACTCTTAGGTATTGAGAAGGAATATGGATAGGGATAAACATGGTTTTTTATCGCCCCAATTGATTTGGAAGAAAAATTAGTAGTGATAATAAATGATAATGGAGAATATAGGACAAGCCCAATCTTTACATCCAACCTTTTAATAAGCAACTTTGTTGTATCATTTTTCCCTGGATCTACGTCATCGGCCTTTATTTAAAATAAACAAAAGTGTAAGATAGTGTGAAAAGATAAATTACTAACAATTGTTTACTGTTAAAAATATGCAACTCCATGCAACATACATTATGCAATGCAATACGAGAAAGTAAAATGATATTTAGTGTCATGAAACATACACAATGCAATGCAATAAGAGAAAGTAAACTAGATAAGCTAACAAAGAAACCAGTACACTCACATGCACTTTAATAAACAATGTTTAAGATAGTTGCATCAATGTTTTTGTTATCAAGTCGTATTTCCCAAATGTTCGTGTTGTAATGACAAGGGTTAAGAATGGTGCCCCAAGCAAGGATTCATGTGAGGGGAATAATGGAGGACAAGATTATTCCCATGGAAAATATTTCATGCACCATGACACAGTCCCTGGAAAATCATTGTTACACATGAGGACCAATATAGCATATAGCCTAGCTTTTTTTAATGGAGGTAGATCACGATGATCCGCAAGTCATTTGAGACAAGAATAAGAAAGAAGTTAAGAAATATATTTTTTTAGGATGAATTTCAATGTTCGAGGACAATGCATTTGATACAGGCTTCAGCTGCATGCATGTCATTTACCAATTTTTTGAATTTTTGAATTTTTTTGCATTTTTAATGATTTTACCAACTTTTTAGGTTTTTGATTGTTTTACTAATTTGTTTGGGTTTTTTCTGAAACATATTTGAATGTTTTTTTATTTGTGAAACATATTTCAATGTTTTTGATGATTTTGATAGTTTTCTGAAGCTATGTACAGGAAAACAAAGAAGCGTGGATTTCCCCATCGTTAGATGAGACGTACAAGGGTGTAATGCCACACGCATGCAAAAAAAGTGAAGATGTAAACTTGTCCCTAGCATTAGCTGGGAATATTCAAAGGAAAACTCTTCACACATAGAATTTGGATTAGGACCAATATGGATAGGTTCAACACGGTGATGAACTTAAACCCATGAAGTGCTAAGAAAGAGCAAGGATGCCCCCAGAGTAAGCTGGCCACAAAGCACATGATAGAAAGAAGTGGAAGATTGCTTTGAGCAAGGGGAAACATGTTCTTGCAAACATGGAAAAAATACAATATTATACACATGGATTGTTCTAAATGAAGTAGAATAAAAACGTAAATATTGTGAATGTAGCTTAGAATCCTCGTGATGAAGAAGCGATTAGCCAAAGGCACAAATTGTGAGACAAGATACGAACTAGAGTAAGAGTATGAACAAAGTCCAAAAAAAGACACTTGGTAACATACTAATCATGTTTACTCATAGATATCCAGTGTGTGCACATGGAAAATTTGTTACCTCTTGGAGGGAAGATTTGATAAACAATAATTGAATACACCCTAGCCAATGTGTAGGAATGATTTATTTTTCAGAGTTGAGTTTTTATTTTTTTTGTGAATGGATTTGTGGAAGGAGAGCCGTACATTGCTCCGCTTCCAGCCAAGCGTCCATAGACCCAAAGGAGATGCATTTTATTCTAATCACAACATTTCTCTACTATTAGTCAGGCATCCATAGCCCTAATAGATATTATTGGAAATACCCCAAGAGAGAGTTATACATCAATTTGGTTTTTCTTTTAGATTTGATTGATTATTTTTCTTTCTGAAAAAAAAAATCAGCTCTCTTGTTTGACAAGGGGTTAAGAACCACTAATGGCTTAATGGAAGCAGGCGGAAGTTTTTATGATGACGACATTAGCTAGCGTCAACAAATATGTCCAAAAGTTCTTCGCAACAAGTTTTTTAGATGTTGATTTTGATAGGATCTCTAAGAGGTCAGTTATTCTTTACTTTACCAAGGTGATGAAAGACCAAGGCCAAATGGATACCATACAGGTAATTGTTGCAAAATGTGTGCAAATTGGCTAACAAAAATATCACTGAAGGGATCAAAATGGCAGGAAGACTTGCAGAAGATCAAGAAAGGGAAGAAAGAACATCCATGTGTATTCAGTACCAAATTGCAATGTTTGACCTTTACCTTTAATATATATATATATATTATATATATATATATATATATATATATATATATATATATATATATTTGATATGTTTTTTTCATTTTTTTGCATTTTTGTCTTTTTGAATTTTTTATTTTTTTTTTTGGATTTTGGGAAATTGGGACCAATCAATATCAATTTTTGTGATAAGATCCAACGAAAATGTTCATGATTTCCTTAATAAGGGATATTAAACGTGTTTTCTTATCAAGAGTCATATTATCCCCGATCTCGATGATCATGGTAAGCTCATACTCAACAAATGACTACGATTTATCTTGAAACATGGATTTTGTGTGCGTGAGCTTAAGGTCCCTATCTAGAGATTTTTTGCACTTTGTGCCATACTTGATGGGTACATTGGTGTGCCTTTTTAGAATTGTGGTTGATTCTAAACTTTATGATTGTTTGAATTATTGGGAGCTTTGGAGCTCTTGGAATTTTTTATCTTAGTTTGATAAAGAAATTATTTGGGTTTCATATAAGCTAATATGTGACTTGTCTAATCCCTAGAAGTGGGAGAAGAAAGTGGACGAATAGAATTGATGTGAGGAATGATAGTGGGCTTGTCACAATCATTGATAGAAGGAAAATGTGATGGATAGGCGAAGGGTACGGTCCAATAATTGAAGAGCATGGGCTACCAGGAGGTGTCCCGTAGACTGAAGATAAGGGATGACATGGATGTGGCCCTAAGATTGAAGATGAATGAATACCTAGTGGTGTCTCATATATAGGAGAAAATGGGCTACTAGGACGTGGCACAATAATATAATATGATGGGATTTTAGGATGCGCCTCAAGTATAGAAGGGGATGAAGGACTGTCATGAGGTGTCCCATAAACTAGAGATGAAGGGCTACCTGGAGGTGTCCCATATATGGAAGAGGATGGGCTACTAGGACGTGGCCCACGAATCAAAGATGAGGGGTCTCTAGGATGTGGGTCCCAGTATAGAAGAAAATGGGCTACTAAGAAGTGAGTCGTAAATAGATGATGAAGGGATACTTGGAAGTGGCCCACATATAGAAGAAGACGATGGGATACCAAGTGGTGACCCAAGGTGAGTTTTTGATTGAGGGATCATGATAGATAAAGAATGATTGAGTGATGAAAATATGGGATCTTCCTCAACAGTCTTAGGATCTTCCTTTATTTTCTAGAAAAAGGAATCAATTTCTTTTTCCCAATACACAAGCATATAGAATTCAAGAGTAAATCCTTTATTGTAATCCTCTAGGGGAGTGCCATCATGTGACCCCATGAATTCTGTGATTGTCTCCTCATCCCAAGATGAATCAATCGGTAGGAGTCTTATTTATTTGACCATAGGAGGTTGATTTGAAGAAATGGGTCCAATTGGTGTGGAAGATTGAGAAGATGATGACTCAAGAGACGAAGTAGATTTTAGATCTAGATGTCTCGCGAGTAAAAGAAGACATGGCTTTGAGATAGCTGATTGGTATATTTTTTCCTAATAGATGGCATATTGTTGGAACATAATGAGGATCATTTACAAAATCAGCATATGATTGCGACATAGGATTTTTCTAAGGTGTTTGTGACGTATGTGTCAAATTAGATGATTGTGACATGGGAGTCAACTAAGGAGATTGTGATATGAGTGTCAACTTAGATGAATGCGATGTGGGAGTTGACTTAGGAGATGTGACATGAGTGTCAACTTAGATGAATGCAATGTGGGATTTGATTTAGGAGATTGCAACATAGGTGTCGGCCTAGATGAATTTGGGGTCGCCCATAGCTTCAACGGAGGAGGAGGTTTTCGAGGTGGTGAATAAGGGAGGTCTTGTAAAGCAAGGGAGGATTGTGACTCAAGAACCAAATTAGATGTTTGATTGATGGATCTTGGAGCCATAGGAATATTCAAAGGAGGAATATGTCATTTAGGTGACTGATAAGGGGAGTCTTGCAAAGAAAGGGAGGACTAGGACTTAAGATTCAATTTAAGTGAATAACTCTGATGAGAATTTTTAGAAGATCGAGGTGAATCTAAAGAATCAGAATAATAGTTTGGATTCGAGTCAAAAGAAGAGTGGGAGGAACCTGAATAATAATTTGGATTAGAAGCGTCCAAACCATACCAATGACTATGATATGAAGGTGGGGAACATGGTACACAAATGGGTTCTCTAGTGCAAACAACCAAATGAGGCTTAGTCATGATGGGCATCCTTTGACGGGAATGTAGAAACATAGGTTCCCTATTGTCGTACATATAAAGAGCCATGCGATAGGTAGTCATTGTTGGAAAATTCCTAGACCTAGATAACGTGATTTTTCCAAAGAGAGTCTAAGGAAAATAGGTATTGCAAAGACATAATTTTGACAAATCAACAAGGTTTAGACAATAAGTTGTAGCTGTAAATTTCAAAATATTTGATCAAAATTTGGCAACACAAACGACACAAAGGAAAAAAAAATTCCTATGTTCAATTTGATGCAAGATTTGCTTGATAAGGGATGTTTTGTTAAGGTTTGACTAATGTGTAGAAGTACTACAATGAACCTAGGCAAAAACAAAGGGATTGGACCCTAGGTAGATTTACAGAGTGTACCGACACTTAACTTGTCACAACAAAGAATGATGACTATAAAATAGTCACGAATCCAATTACTTAATGTGAACCATAGGATAATGAATAAAGGATGATCTACCCTAACAAGTTAATATATATCAAGAAGCACTTAAGATATGACAATTAAGAACATGACTATAATCATTATCACAACAATAGTTTACACACTATATTTGTTTAAGATAAGCTCAAGAATAAATAATGACAATACAATATTACCACCTAGGTCAAATTTAAAGATAAACAATGCCTAAATAGTAAGAGAGTATAGACGTAATCCTCCAATGAGGTGTACAAAAACTAGTTTTGGACACAAAAAAATGTCCTAAGTCCCTAAAAATGGAAGTTACCAATGTGAGTAGTGTAATGACACTATTTGGGCAAGTCAATCAAGCCTTGTAAGAAAAGAAATATTCTAGTGCCAAAATGATGCTATCACGATGCTAAAAACACAACGTAAACACCCTCAAAATATCAAGATAAATGTTGGTATCGAAAACTATGTCTAATAATACCAAGGAATTATTACTCTTACGAGCAACGTAACACTACAATATGGAGACTTAAAACAAGTTTCACAAATGGAAACAATATGTAAGTATCACAATTGTAGGGCTACAATGTGGGGAGCATAATAACTCAAGGGAAGACATGGATAAGACCACCTAACTAGAATGATAATAAGTCTCAATATGTGTGTTGAGACACAAGGGACCTACTAGAATGTGAACACCTACCATTAATACTTTCAACTCTTGCATCCTAACATTACACACCTAGTCATAGCAAAGAAGACTACAAAATTGGTGGACAAGTTATTCTTCTAGTGGTATCCGTGTATATTTGCTCTTCTTTTGCTCCTCAAAATGAGCAATAAGAAAACAAAGCGAGTAGACCAAATGGCGATGAAACAAACTTAGTATACTTTACCAAAGTTTTACCTTGCCTTAGAGCAAATGAAAAACTAGAGCAAAGTAAAATGTCATAGGTTTCATGATTGAAATGTCACGCAGTTTCAAATTTAAGAGATTCTTTCCCTTCTTTGAAAATAATAGTTTGAATCCAACAAAGTTGTTGCTTTATGAGAGCTCTTAAGTATAATAGATAAGATAAAACTGGCTCCAAGTCGACAAGCTTTCCTAGGTGTTCTCTCTCTAGGTTTCACAAGCTATTTCGGTGAGCTCTAATTACCTTGGTTTCCCAAGGAGTATCTCGACTTTACTTTACCCCCTTCTATATACGATGAGAAACTAGTGTGTTCAAGCGTATTGTCATTGGGTTCACCATGGAAATAACTTTGACTTTAAACTTTTAAAGGAATACAAGTCAAGTTGGTATTTGGAGCACTTTACCCATTTCGTTCGCAAGGTTCCCTCTTGTGTGAACTACTTTGGGATTCCTAGAACCACCCCTCTTGTGATCTTAAGGCTTATGTCATAGAGGTTATGTTCTAGTTGAATGGATGGGCATTAGCTCGTTAACCAACCTGAAAATCAGGTGTTTTGTATAGTGGTGTATTTTTTAATCTTTTGGATTAAGTAATTTGGTTTTGACCACTGTTGGCAACCTACAAGCACACGTGAATGTTAAAATGTTTCGATTCTCCTTTTTTTCCGCAACCGATTTAGGTCCTTCAAACCAAGAGTTAGTATTTTAACAAGATTCACAATACCATATAAAGAGGATTGAGTGTTACTTTTGATTCCCAATATTTCCAAGGACGTGAGGGAAGAGCATACACACTAAACAATCTAACTAAAAAGAAAGGAAAAGCTTGTAAATTAAAAAACTACTACAATACTTTTGCAAAGCAAGATTTATTCCCAATTAATCCAAGTGCTTCTTAATAAAAGACTAAAATTTCTTTTGGGTTCCCAATATCACACTAGGTGCAAGGGAAGAACATACAAAAAAATTAGTATTGGTTATTTATCAAGTGAAAAATCTCTCGAACTAAAAGATCATGCACATGTCCAAAATGCAAGTTTATTTCTTTAAGCATAGAAATGAATGATGATTGTTCCTACTTACTCTAAATAAGGAAAAATTGGTTTAGATGTGTTTTTGATTCTCAATATCACATAAGGTGAAAGAGAAGAGCATACACAACCTTATTCTAAACTCATACAAAGCATGAAACAAAATCACTCATCAAACCCTAAGTTAACTTGTTAGAAAATGATTAGTTTTATAAAAATTAAAACCCTAAATTTTTGGTAACTCTAAAACCCAAATTTATTTTACCATTGCATAGTTTGCTTCAATACCTTTCCAATGTAAAACAAACATATTCATTTCAAGGTTGGGAGCAAATGTTATGGCCTCTGGAAGATAGGTTATGCACTCAGTGTAGCACAGGCACGGCAAGTGATGCACATGTGCACCCCTTTGATGCACAAGGCGCACCTCTGTCAATTTTTTCAGGTCAATTATGCATAGGCACAGTTAGAGAGTCATAAGAACACTCCTTGATGCACATGTGCACACCCTTTGGTTCACAAGCACACCCCTTCTTGTAGGTGCTCAAAATGCGAGTTTTGACAAGGATTTTTTGAAAAAGATCAAAACTTTTGGCAATTTGAGTGAATTTTGACAGCACTTCACCTCCTTTTATCTTGCAAAGAACATGAAAAACACAATTTCTACCACTAATCTAGTCGAAACAAATATCAAAATGAAATTTTATTCCTTTCAAACATAACAATGAAAGATGATTTTTCTTACTTACTCTAAATTAGCAAAAAACAAGGTTTAGAGCTGTTTTTTGATTCTCAGGATCACACTAGGTGCAAGAGAAGAACATATACAACCCTATTCCAAACTCATACAAAGCATGAAAATAAAATCCCTCATCAACCCTAAGTTAATGTGTTTAGAAAATGATTAGTTATCTAAAAAATGAAAACCCTAAATTTTGGCTAACTCTAAAACTAAAATTTATGTTATTATTGCGTATTTTGCTTCAATACCTTTCCAATGCAAAAAAAAAATAAAGTCATTTCAAGGTCGGGAGAAAAATTTATGGCCTCTGGAAGATAGATTATGAACTCAATGTTCCACAGGCACACCCCTATGAGCACTAGCGCATCCGCGCTATTGATTACTCATGTACAGTCGCACCTCTATCAAATTTACACTGTTTAGTGATGCAGAGGCACATACAGAGAAGAACAGGCATGGATCTTCCTGTATGTGGTCAAAATATGAATTTTGACAAGAATTTCTTAAAGAAAAAATCAATTTTTTTGGTATTTTGAAGTAATTTTGACAAGGCTTCGCCTACTCATATCCTGCAAAGAACATGAAAACATAACTTCTACTACTAATCTAGTTGAAGCAACTACCTAGCTTGAAAAATTGATCTAAAAAACTTTGAAAATTTCTCTAAAAAGCTTTAAAAACTTTGCAGAAAACTTTAATCTAGGAAACTTGAAAGTAAGCTAGAAAACTTTGAATTTAACCTAGAAAAATTGAATCTAATCTAAGAATTTGAATATAACCTAAGAAAAATTGAAATCAAAAACAATTTCAACTATGTTTTAAAAAGCTTGAGAATGAATGCAAATGGGATTTGAGTCCCATCGACGCCTGCCAAAAGATAACACCCCAAAAATTTTAACACAAATTAACTAGTTTAAAGAAAGATCAACACCATGACGATCTAAAGTTAAATGCAAAGCTAAGGAATGAAACATCAATGATAAAAGCTTATGTGGAGGAAAGTGGGGTGATTTTTAGTGGTTAGAAGAGGGGTTTGAGCCAATAATAGGGTTATATTACCCAAAAAAATGGTACAATAGGCCTAATTAGCTAATAAACGTTATTTGTCTATTTTGAAGAGGATTTTGACTTACGATTCGTAGTAAAGTGGCATCCTGCATGTGAAAGATGTTTGGTGATCAATGAAGTGCTTGTTAATTGACCAAAGTGATAAGAAATGTTAATTAATTAGCGACAAATCACTAATTTATAACGGAATTGGTAAGAATGAGAGTGATTTGCGTGCGTTTTGGCAATAAGATTGCAAAAATAGAATTTAGGTGTCTACACAAAGATAGGATAAAATTGATGATAAGTGGATCTAGATAATATGCAGAATCAGAGATAAACAGAAACTAAAATGCAAAAATGTAAGGAAAAGTACATATCTGATCAAAATAGATGTAAAGTAAATCAAACTTGCACGGGTCGACAGTGACCCGAGGCTACAAAGGGCCAATCGACGGTGACTGAGGTTAAATGAGAGGAACCTACAAAACAAACTTGCAAGCTCTCATGTGGTTAGATCTGAACTGATCTGGATCTGAAAGGGGATCTAATTCAAATACATAAACCTGTAAGAAAGATTAGATCTTAATCTGGATGAAAGAATGCAAGGAAAATTAGGTAAAAGTGATGGTAAATGGTATGAAAATATGGCTATTTGATGGTAACCATGGGGAATCAACGGTGAATAGGGCCTCACAGAACAGGTCTGGGATGACAAAGGAACGAAAATGATGAGATCCAGAAGCAGGATGGATACAGAAATAGAGAGATGATAACAAAGGGTTTGGATGACAATGAAAATGGTATGGATGAGGTTGGGGGATTGGCTAGGGGTTAAATTAAAATGGATGGGCTAAAATGAATACCTGCAGATGAAACAAAAGACTTAGATGGCTGAAGTAGAGTTCTTGATGCCAGCTGAACCTGCACAGAATGTTAGTGGTAGATATATATATAATATATATATAAATATTGAAAGGAAAACACAAAGTATGTTAATGATGAAATAAGTCTCCACAAATCTCCAAATTTTATCTACCCATAAGCTCTAAGAAGACTCCAAGATTCCAAAATTGCATCCCTTGATCTCTTGAATAACGAGGGGTATGGGTGTATTTATAGGGTGAGTGGATGGATATGGGGGATAGGAATGCATTTAAAAAAGGTAAGTGTGAGGTAAAATTATTAAATAAAGGCCATGAAAAGGTGAAATTATTAAATGAGGGCCTAGGGAGGATAAAATGGAGCATATATGGAGGATATATGATAGGAAAATATTAAATGAGGGTCTAAGGATAATAAACTTGAGCATATAGGGAGGATAAATGATAGGAAAATATTAAATGAGGGTCTAGGGATAATAAATGAGATGATTAGGGATTAATTAAATGGGATTAAGGGTGAATTAAAATAAATTATGGGGAAATGAAATAAATGATGGGATAAAATAAGAAAGTGGGAAATTCGAATAAATGGGATTTCTGGAGGGAAAAGGGAATTCAAATAGGAAGAGAGATATGCATGTGAATAAAGATAATAAAAGGGAGGGAACACAGGATGAGGGGTAGTGATAACAAAAATTGGTGTCTATAGTATGATAAAGATAATGACATACAAGATATTTATTTAGCATGTGTAATAAAGTGTACATATAAAAACATAAGCAAGTGAGAGTAAATGCAACCAAGATATGCAGTATGTTATGGATGATAAAAAATGGAATACAGTGTCAATAATAGGATCCGTGTGCTCCCCAAGTGGATGTGTATGTATGTAATGAGGTTCATTTATTTATGACCCCTCAACAGTCAAGAATGAACTGTAAACAAGAGTGCATCATCAAGAAATGTTTTGAATGTGTGTACTAAAAAGATGTCATCGTCAAAGTGTAAAGTGTACAGTGTAAACACATGAGTGAATGAGCGAGTTGATTAAATGTGTGAGTGTGATGAGGTCCATTTGAGATGTAGACCCTTAGCAGTTGAGTATGGATCATGTAACTAGAGTGCATCATAGGGTAATGATAGCAGCTCATAGAAGTGGATGTCAAAGAGATATGTCGTGAATTTTTAGAGTGGATTTTTTGTAGAAGGAGATGAATATGTGAGATGAAAAGTGTGTAGTGTGAAGTGTGCAGTGTGCAGTATGCAATGTGTAGTGTGCAGTGTGCAGTGTGCAGTGTGCAGTGTGCAGTGTGCATTGTGCAGTGTGCAGTGTGCAGTGTGCAGTGTGCAGTGTGCAGTGTGCAGTGTGCAGTGTGCAGTGTGCAGTGTGCAGTGTGCAGTGTGTAGTGTGCCCTTAACAATCAAGTGTGAACTGTAGCACAAAAATGTGTAATTTAGAATGATGATACATTTTTGTATCAAGATGTGTGCGGCGTATGTGATAGACTAGTTTCGAGGTGAGGAGAATAAGAAGTTTGTTGATGCAATGTGGAGGGAGAAAATAAGCGTCATGCTCCCCAGCCGTGTGATGGTGAGAGTGATCAAGTAATTTCATCAAAAAGGTCATCGTTGTCATAATAAAAAACAACTAGTGAAGGATCTGAAACTTGATAAGAAATAGTGTATGATTGGTCGTGTAAAACACCATGGAGGCATAAATTATACATGCCCATAACGTATTCCTCATCAGTGAATGGAGGGATTGGACAACCAGGGGCATACCAACGAGTGAGGTTTTTTGAATAGCCTAAGAATGAGTCATTACAAATGAAGACGCAGCCAAACAACATGGGAAATGATATATCAGTATGATCAGGATCTAACATGCCTCCAATCTAATCAATCCAAGATTGACCAAGTGTAAGTGGAGAAGTGTGACGAGCACGTGCAAGAAATATAGTGAGATAGAAATTGGGAAGACCATAAATAGTAGTAATGGAGATAGATCCATAATAGATATGGGAGTCATGAGATGCAGGGGAAATGTCGTCAATGGCAACACCTAGCCTAGCCAATCCATCATGCATGCATATAGATTTAGATATAGTAGGATCGAATGGAATATGTACCCAATAAGATTCATTCATGAAAAGTATGAATGTAAATGGAGGGCATGCTAATTGAGGTTGCTCATAATAAGATGAAGGAGATGGAATGACTTCCAATGTCTGGATAAGCCCTTGATAAAGAATCATAGCAGTAACAGTAGCAGGAGGAGGTGGTGTTGCAAATGAGACCATTTATAGCATGCAAATAGCACCTTCAAGTGGTGGTAAATGATCTGGAGTATCCATAGGTTGCGCGGTTCATTAGTAGTATCAAATTTTGGAGTAGGAATTGTAGTATTAGGATCACGATCGTAATATTTAAATGGGTTATAATAACTGGGAACTGTATATTCTATGCCCTCATGTATGAATTTGACACAGTGATGTATTGTAAAGGGAACTGTTTGCATGGTATGAAGCCATGGCTGACCGAGTAAACAATGAAATTAACCGAAGACATTAATGACAAAGAAAATTGTGTTAAGATTTTTTGGTCCAGCTATAATAGGTAGACTAATGTGACCTAAGCATGGATGAACAGAGCCATCATATGCACGAAGAGAAAGACATGATGGACTAACATTATTAGCTGAAAGACCAATGTTTTCAAGTAATGACATAGGAGAAAGATTGAGTTCAGATCCATTATCAATTAAAGTATGCTTAACACCCACATTGTAAATGTGAATCATAATATGCAAGGGTAGATCATTATAAAAAATAGTAAGATCAACATTAGGATTAGAGGAGAAAGAAATATGCTGGGAAAATGCATCGAAAAATGTCTGATATACTAAATTTGGATGCATATTAGTGGGAATGTGAGTGGTAGCAAGGATATTTTTTACTCTATCTCTTAATTAAGGATTGATAAGCAAGAAGTCATTAATTGAGATACTCATGATTATAAGATCCTAGATGAGCAATAAAGGTCCTAGGAGCATGTAGATCAAGTTCGGGTTCACCAAAATGATTAATTTAGAGGTGAATTTGAATGCCTAATATGAATGGTATTGTAGTAGTAAATAAACAATAATGAAGTACAAAAATAAACCCAAGCAAGACTAAACAATAAAGTATGATGAAACCCTAATTATCCAATGAGTAGTGGTGTAATGGTTTTTGGGTCTCCTAGTAATTGGGAGGTTGAAGGTTCAAATCTCGACTTCAAGTTAAGGCAACCTACTACCAACGGTTTGCATACCCTTATGATATGGCACTATGATAATGTGGTTTAATCTGTGGGCTAGTCGACAACTTAAAATTCCATCCTTAGATGGTTCCACGGTCGGTGTGGGGTGGTGATGTCACAAAGGACTAGGGCCCTCCCTAGGTAACCTTGGAAAAAAAAAGTATGAAACCCTAATTACAAAGAGGAGAAGAGGGTACTTAGCTTATTCACAATAAAATATGATGTGTACTAAAGTGTTGACCAAGTGAACTGAAAGGCAGAAGCATCGCACAAAGACCCCAAAAAATGTAGATATGGAGGAACAGACTGGACAGGGCGCCCATAAAGGGGTAGGATCACCCATGGGTGCTACAAACTGGAAACATGCGCCTATGTCTGTGGAAATTCTTGGAAACTTAAATTTTCAAGGTCACAAGTTGTTCATTGTTGTTCGTTTTTTGTCATTTATGAGGTAACACAATGATCACTAAACTTGCTGGAAACCTACAAAACCCTCAAATAGACATCAAATCCTAAAAAAGAAAGATGTAGAATGAGGGTTCGGACTATCCTTACCTATCACAATGGTGAACTTATGACTATGCACTACACTACATCTCAAACCCAATGAAGTTCTATGTGTGTGTGCGGAATTGTGCCCTAGATGGCTATTGTTTGTGTCACACTTGATAGCGAGTAAATAGCTAGATGTAAATAAATGTAGTAGATGTGTGCATGGAATATAATGAACTTCCCTCCTATAAAGTGTATGCAGAAAATTGTCCCTTGTCCCTTGTGATGGATGCTAGAATGGATTCTTTCATTCTCTTGAATAGCCTTTAGATGTAACCTTAGGTGGTGATAGCTAATGCTTAGTGCTTGGTCCTTTATTATGATCACATAAATTTATATTTATATGATTCCCTTGCTTGAATTTTGTAATTAACCCCGAAAAATCTGACTACCAAAAAGATAAGATGCTCAAATGGCTAGAAAGGACCCAAAAAGTGTGAAAAATTTACAAAAGGGTTAGGGGCACAAAGAGGGGACGAGGGCGCATAACGTCCTAGTTGGGCGTTGGTGTCCAGGATGATAAATGCTGAAGTATAAAAGGGCATAATGAGAAAGTAAGGGTGCAAGACCAAAAGTCGCAACAAAAAGCAAAGAAAGGTGACCAAATACATTGGTTAATTATTACTTTTCTTACTTAGGAATCACACGAATAGTAGTATGCAACTAGGACTAGATAATTACCCAAAGTGTTTGATTTAGTGTCTACATCCACAATTACATTGTTTTTCACTTACCCGCTTGAGGCATTTTATATCCTCTTTTGCATGCATAGTTATATCTTTCCCACCTTCGACCAAGATTTTATATTTTATTCTATAATAGAGTTTATAATAGTGATATCTTTCCCACCTTGGGGCATGAATCTATTTCATTAGCTAGCTTACACAATTTTATTGTATCTTATCTTGGGGACATTTTCTTCTTATCGAGATGACATTCTTATATCTTGCCCACCTTAGGCCATTTTCTTGTTATATTATTTTCAAACATATATGGATTATATATTATCCACTTTAAGGCATTATCCCATTGTTTAAATGCAAACTAATTTATATTTTCCCAGTTGGGGCATAACTCGACTATGTTTCTTACATTGCTTGTACCTAAGCTTGCATATATGCAATTTTCATTTTATACATGTTTTTCATAATGATATGGTATTATGATGACATCGTATATTTATTTTCATATCATATACATGGTGTGTTTAATCCCCTTCTTATGATATATGTGATTCATAGGTTCATCTCACAATTTAAAAGAGGACATATATCTCATTTATTATTATCTCTAGTCTCTACACTCCAAAATAATTCATCTCTTTCATGTATGGAAAAAACCAAAAGATGATGCGCGAAATACCTCAATTAGTCTCATTGTAGGACACACTAAGGATAGATTCATATTCAATGGTCTCATCACAAGGTTTTCTTAGTTAGATTCAAATTTCACACGTACCCTTGGGATGTTTTTATTAGTTTTCACACAACCAAGAGTATTTGTTTTTATCTTATATTTACTAAATGCTATTATTTTCTTGATTATACAAATATGTATGTATGTATGTATGTATTTATTTATTTATTTATTGACACATATTTACTTGCACATGTTTATATATGTTAATAGGAGCACATGTTTCTAGACATTTGAGTGTGTCTTTCTATACACATGAGCATGCATGTCAACCACATGATCTTTATAGCCCTCCACTTGGGAGATAAGGTGATCTTTCCTATTGAATTTCATATCACATTTGTTTTCTTACTAACTTTGAATAATTATCAACAAATGTCATGCAGATAGCAACAAAACATTCTTATAAATTTAAGTTCATGTTTTTCTTCAATTTGATATCCTTCCATACCAACACATTGAAGTATGGAATTATGTAGACATCTAAATTTTTGTGGCACTAGATAAGTGCTATGATGTTTTTGTTTATTGATTATTGGTCCAATTTAGGATATTATTATTGTGTTTTACTTGTTTGGTTTGATGTTCAACGTGTGTACATTACATCCCATGCGAATATTGATCTATTTGACCAAGTTTTTCCGCATTGGCTTTTTTCTTTGTCGTTTTATGCTTGTGTTGTCCTAGTTTCCTTTCTCCCTCTCAATTTTCTCTCTCCTCCCCTATTTTTTGTCTTGGTCCTTAATAATGACCATTTCCATACATATGGAACTGGTGGACCATTTTTGTACCCAATATGGTAATGTTCATCATCCTTTGGGTCCTCCATATCCTCTAATTTTTGAATTCATGGGGATTTATGGCTTCTTTTTTCATCTTTCTCCTATGGTGTGTGTCAACTTACACACAAACAAGGACTGAATTTGAATTCAAGAAGACTATAAATATATAAATTCATTAGTGTGTTTTGGACAATCGATTATACACAAAATTTCTAAAGAGAATATGTTGTAAGAATGATATTGAAGTTTAGGAGAAAATATTTTATTTTTATGAGCATCCCCATGCCAAAAGTTGAGTTCAAGAATTTAGAGATCATTCTAGCCTCTACTAGTTTTTGTTGCATGCATTGAAAAATAAGGGTTAAGACACTTGCATACATAAGATTGATTGATGACTTGTATAAAATATTGATTATGATTTTTTTTATTATATGAGAGGTGAAATATTAATGGAGGGGTAACTAAGGGCCCATTAACATATGGACTTTTTGAAATACCCTAAGAAGGTCCCAAGGTCACGATTCCAGAGTACGGTGCCCACAGAAAAACTTTATGGTTGGGATATTATGGACAAGCATGGTGGGGTCTTGTACACAAGAAAGATGTTGTCTTAGAACTAGAACACTAACACGAAGTAGTCTGAATGTGAAGTAAGTAATAACTCCCTTCATGTTATAGAGTTGAAGAGCGAGCCATGGAAAAGTACAAGGCAATAGACCCAATGTACCTAACCGATGAGCATGCATGTAATTCCTTAAACAAAATGGCCCCAGATATCGAGCGTAGGAACTTGGATGCCAGTGCTACAATGAGGTTTTTGGTGACTGATAAGAAAGAGAAGGAGTGTGAGGTCGAGAACTTGAAGAAGGATATCCAAGGATAACAGAAGTGGACCAAGGAGGCATATGAAAGGGCTGGTGTGTTAGTAAAAAAAATCTTAGGTCAGTGCCCAGCCTTGGTGAGCCAAGCCAGGAATGATTATAATGATGAGATGGAGTACTTGGAAGACCTGGTTGGCATGCTACTAGTAAATATTAAATGTGGTGTAGAGCCAACAATGGAAGAGATGGTGAAGGATAAGGAAGAAAAAAAGGTAGTTGTTGTGGCGAGAATTACTGAATTTGAGGATTTCTTCACAAAAAGCAAGGAGGCAAGTAGTAAGGTAGACTTAGCTTTCAATACATGCCAAAATTGCGACCCGATCCTTGACGTGCATGTGATTGATGAAGAAGCAGTACTTAAGGCTATATAGGAGAATATGCCTACGAATAAAACTGAGCAAACCAAGGTTATGGCTGAGGCATCTAAGTAGAAAGCGGTGATAAAGGCCAAGAAGGATAAAATAGAGCTCATAATAATATATTGGAGCATATGGATGTAATTGAAGGACTATTTACATAGTTGATTGTAGTGATCCAGGAGCTTAAAAGTGGAGTTGAAGAGTTGATACCAAACCAAGTGCCAGGAATTATAGAGGTGACACCCAGAAAAGCATTGGCATAGCTTGATGAATGGAAGAAGGTGGAGATTGAAATAGATGTTAAGTTTCCAGAAATATTTCAACCACCTGAGGCCTGAGTTGATTTTTGTTAGGTATGATGATTCTCTTATGCATTGAATTCTTTATTCTTTCATTGATTATTTATACATTCTTTGGAGAACAAGCTGGACATAGTCATTTTCAAGGACGACAATCCAATTTAGTGTGGGGTAATGTTGCATGACCAAAATCACTAAGGACATACCGCACGGGAGCGTCTAGGGCGTGCACAAGGCAAGCACAAAGGTACGTGCACAAGGAAGAAATAGTAGTGCATGAAGACTCAGATCCAAGAAGGAAATGTCTGGGACTTAGCAATTTTGTGGGCCACAAGATAAAAATAGACAAGAACGAGTTAGAGTGCAGATCAAACAACATTTCATATTTAAAGAAAATCAAGGAGACTTGAAGACCAGGGAATGTCTATTTTTGGGATAAAGTACATACAAAGCAAAGATGAAAGGTCGTGCATTGATCGAGCTATTATTAGGATTAAATCAGAGTTTATTTATAGGATAATATATTATTAGCTCCATTGTAAAAACATGTAGTTGTTAACGCATGGCTATTTTGGCACGCCTATTATTAGGAAAGTGCATGGGTGGTGAAGGGAAAGTCCTCACCCCTGTATATACTTGGTATACTTCATTGTATTATACATGATGTGATGTAATAGGGTTATGTCGCTTTGATGTTCTTACACACATGACTTTGTGGTGATGATTGTTATGTATTCAGCTTCTAGTATGCAATACTCTTGTTATGAATGGATCATTGTGGTTGGATCATGATTTTAGATGTATCTGAGTATGGTAAATTCATGGTGCAATTGATATTAATAGTTATCATATCTTATATGTTTCCTTATTACATGTGTTTCCATTCTAATCTCATGATATGATGTCTGTAATGATTTGCACTTGAATGTATGCTTTGGTATTGGTTATTATGAATATGCATGCTAACATCTTGACAAGATGGCGCAAGGGAGGGACCTGGTAGCTTCACATGCTTCGGGTGAGTGTTCAGATCTGTCTGAATGAAGTACCAATGCGCATAGCAGTTAGGTGAAATATTAGGGATACAATTTCCATACTTATGGAACTGGTGGACCATTATCGTACCCAATATGGCAATATTCACCATCATTTGGGTCCTCCATTTCCTCTAATTTTCAAATTCATAGGGGTTTATGGCTTATTTTCTCATCTTTCACGTATGGTGTGTGTCAATTTACACATACAGGGACTAAATTTGAATTCAAGAAGACGATAAATATACAAATGCATTAGTGTGTTTTGGACAATCAATTACACACAAAATTTGACATTTTTTACATTCTTAGAAGATGTTGTAAGAATGATTTTGAACTTGGAGGAGAAAATGTTCTTTTTATGAGTATCCACATGCCAGCATTTTGACTCCAACTGGCACTTATAGATCATGCTATCCTCTAACTAGTTCCTTGTTGAATGCATTTAAAGACTAAGTTAGTTCACCTTCTTTTCTTCCATACACAAGATCAATTGAAGACTTGTATCATATTTTCATTGTATAGCTGTTTCCCTACCTTAAGGGTATGCTTCTGACATCAAATATGCAATATTTGGAACCAAAAACTTGGCCACCAATAAAATATCTTCTCTTCCACACACCAACTAAAACAACATGTACCGTTGTTATTAGATGCAAGGTTATTATCAAGTCATATCAGAGCATCGATTTCAACAAAAAATTGGGTCCAAACCCTAATTTTAGTGATTCAGCTATATTTTGGAAATGGATGTGAATATTTTCTCAATTTTTTTACCACAATTGTGAAAGACGTTCATAAAGCTACAGTCCAAATTTCATAAATTTTCAAGCTTTTTTGTTGAAGTTGTATTTTTAGGGTTTCGCCTAAATTTGTTTCACAAGCCGCATTTTTTGGAATTAATTTTCTAAAGTTTTAACAGAATTGTGAATAACATTCAAAAATGTATGATAAAAATTTCAGAATTTTTTGATCTGGTTTTAAGAATATATTGAGAGTTTTGTGTTTTAACGAAAATCATCCTACAGGATGCAATTTTTTGTCTTTCTTTGATTATTTTACATATTCGGAAACCTCTAAAAATTTTAGCAGGGGTTAATTCCTTGTAGTTTTAGATTGGAGGCTGAATTATCGATGAAATCATCGGGTCAAAAATTGGTCAAATGAGTAAGTTTTTAAAACCCTAATTTTTATGCATCATGGATATACCAATTTTCAATGGTAATGGGGAAATTAATGCAAAAAATGGTGGATATAATTTAAACAAATGTATTTTGAAGAATGTTTAATATGGGTTAGTTTTTATCTTCATCTTGGTGGGAAAGCGCGACATTGGTATTCTTATTTGGATATAGATCTATTGGATTGGGATTAGGAGGAAATGGAAGATATTTTCTTAGCTAGATGGGAAACAAAAAAGAAACATAATTTTGTTAAAGAAGAAGAAGAAGAAGAAGAAGAAGAAGAAAAATAAAATGTTGATGATGAAGTTGCCACACATGATAGTGCATCTCCAAGAAATGAAGCTTCAATATTTCAGTTTAGAGGGTGTATTCAAAGGAAAAATGTAATTGTTTCCATAAACCCTAGCATCAAATATAGCTTCATCAATATGGATGTAGCTCAAAATCTACATGTACAAGCAAAACATATTAAAGAAGCTCAAGTAGATGGTAAACATATTCAAGTTTTTCAAGATTTAAAGCTCTCTATGGATAAATAGGTTTTACATTCAGATTTTTATGCTTTAGATATGGATGGTATGGATATTATTCTTGGATATCCTTGGTTAGAGAGATTGGGAACAATTAATCTTAATATGCAAAAGAAATTCATGAAATTGTGGTACAAGAAAAAGAAAATTACATTGCAAGATATCACACTTAGCAGGAAAAAAATAATAATATAAATGAGGATCATGAAGATGAATTTGAAGATGGTGAAGAAGGGAATAAAGATTATTCAGAAGGAGAGGCTGAAGAAAAAGATGAAAAATAAAAAAATAATTCATCTACTCAAGGGAAAATAGAAATAACAAATAAGGTGGAAGAGAAAAAAAAAGTTGAAGAAAAGGTAGATAAGGTTGAGGATATTAAGGTTGCACCATATAGACACCCAAATCATCATGAAAGAAAAAAATCATGGGGTCATGCTAGGACACATAAGGGAAGCAAATCATATATCTTACATTGGATGTATATAGCCGACTTGTGGCTATCATAACTTCTTATCATTATGTATCTCTTTCATATATGTTATATTATCATTAGTGGGTCGGCCTTGGTGTTGGCCATAGCATAGGAATAGTATATATAGGGGTTAGTTGGTAGTAGTTGATCATCATATTGAGCATTTGAGTCTTATTGTTTGGTTTGGAGGTTGCCCCCTCGAAGTGGCTAAGCTATTCTACTTGCATATTGAGATCATTTATCTAAAATATTGTGTTCATTGGTGTTATATTGCTGCTAATAATCAGATTTATACAAGTAATTCCATTACAAGTGGTATCAGAGCTTGAACTCGGCCAGCTGCGTCAAACCCTAATTGTGAAGGTTCGGCCATATCTCAAAATTGGTAGCGAATTTTTCTGCAATTTTTTTTTGGCATGGAGAAATTAATCAAGTAAGCTCCCCTCCAAATTTTAAGAATTTTTGACTTGGTTTGCAAAAGTTATAGTGGTTTTATGTTTTTTCATAATTCGGCTACCTAGGGTGCAATTTGTGGAATTTTTCAAAGTTATTTACATTTCCAGAAAGAGGATTAAAAATTAGTTTGAGTTTTTTCTTTGAGTTTTTTTAAAATTTGGCCGAATTCCTATTGAAATCCCAAACCCTAAATTTTGACCTTGATCCCTAAATCCTACCATTTTGGGGCATCATGGTTGGGCCTTCGACAAGAGGCAAAAAGAATCCCATCACTCCAGGTAAAACCCCTGACAAGGATGAGATAATAGTTGAGGAGTTAGAGTCATAAGGGGTATCTACAGAGTCCTCAGGGTTAGGGTTTACTTCAACGGACCATAAGGTCAGCTATCTTGAGTTAGAGTTGTGAAACCTTGAGGGTAGAGTGGCCAGCAAAGAAGATGTAGAAAATATTGGACAATGATTGGAGGATTTCATTCACCAATTTAGTTACAATATAATGGGTCATCATATCCTTCCTAATCAGCCACAACTCAATCATACTCATATTAACCAAGGTGGATCTTCAGGTCAAAGTAATAGACAAACTAGCCAGGGTGGATCTGCAAGCATGACCAATCCAAATACAAACACTCTGCAGGCCCGTAACATGATTCCAAAAGTGGAAATGCATAAGTTTGATGGAAAGGATCCACTCAATTGGATTAACCAGATGGATAATTTCTTTGATCTTCATCAGATTCCATCAGGACAAAAGGTTACCATGGCATCTTTGTACCTCGAACCTGACCAATTCATTTGGTATCGATGGTTATGTGCTCAAAGGAAAAAGAGTGGCCTCAATGTTACATGGACAGTATTCACCGAAGAGTTGCAATTACACTATAGTTCTAGTGTGTCAGAGAATTATTTCAGTCAATTAGCAAAGCTAAGACAAACAGGAACAGTCAAAGATTACATCCATCAATTCCAAAACCTTTCCTTATGGGTGGAAAATATTCCTGAAGAGAATCTGAATGACTTATTTCTTGGGGGTCTTAAAGAACACATTGAGACTGAGGTGTGTATGTTTAATCCTCATAAGGTTTCAGATTCTATGATCATGGCACGTAGGGAAGAGGAAAAATTTCTTTCTAGTAGGAAACAAACTATTCAGTAATATCAGAGATCGTAGCACCTTTCCACCATCATTCCCTCGGCCAGTTAGACTGACACCTCAACAAATTGAAGAAAAGAGAGCCAAAGGGTTATGTTTTAATTGTGACAACAAATTTGGACCAGGACATAAGTGTGCTGAAAATAAGTTGTTCTACATTGAGGGGCCTAATGAAGAAGAAGAAAATGAAGAAGATGAAGAGGTAGAGCAAGAGGAGGAATTAGGAGATCCCCAGCCAACAATATCATGCCATGCAATTTCAGGTATTAGCACTCCCCAAACTCTCAAAGTAGTTGGATTCTTAAAAAAATAGAGGGTAACAAGTGTTGATTGATTCGGGAAGTACTCACAACTTCATCAATCATAAGTTGGCGGTACACTTGAACTGCTTTGTTTATCCAGCTCCAGAATGTCAAGTCATGATCGTTGATGGGAAAACTGTTAGTTGTTCAAGGAAAATTCCATAACATTAATCTCACCATGGGAGATTACTTGCTAACTAGCAATATGTATGCCATTGCCATGGGAGGAGCAGACATTGTGTTAGGAGTTCAGTGGCTTACCACCTTGGGAACCATTGAAATGAATTTCCAAGAGTTGTTCATGCAATTCCAATCAGAAGGGAGGAATTTTAAACTAAAAGGATTAAGAGCAAAGTCCCCACATATGGTAAGTTCTCATCAGATGCAAAAATTTCTTAGAAAAGGTGTTGAGGGGTTTGTGGCACAACTATTTTCATTGGAAGCACATCATTCAAATACATTTATACCCACAGATATGCAAGTAGTTATAGATGAGCACTCAGTGGTGTTTGGAGAAATGCCAAAGGGTTTACCTCCAAAAAGAGACCATGACCATGCCATCCAGCTAGTACCAGGGAGTCAACCACCCAACATCAGACCTTATAGGTACCCCTATATGCAAAAGAGTGAGATTGAGAAGATAGTTCAAGAGATGTTAGAAGCAGGACTTATTCGTCATAGTCAGAGTGCTTACTCTTCTCCTGTCGTGATGGTATGGAAAAAAGATGACAATTGGCACATGTGTCTAGATTACAGGGAACTCAATAAGTACATAGTTAAAGATAAGTTTCCTATTCCTGTAATTGATGATTTGCTAGATGAGTTACATGGTGTTGTTTACTTTACAAAACTTGATCTTCATTCTGGATATCATCAGATTAGAATCAGGGATGAAGATATTCATAAAACAACCTTCAAGGACACATGAAGGACACTATGAGTTCTTGGTAATGCCTTTTGGACTAACAAATGCACCCTCTACATTTCAAAGCTTGATGAATTCCATCTTTAAGCCATTTCTGTGAAAGTTTGTTTTAGTGTTCTTTGATGATATATTAATCTATAGTAAAACATGGGAGGAACACCTGCATCATGTAAATAAGGTGTTGGAAACTCTTGAACAACATCAACTTTATGCAAAGCCTTCTAAGTGTTCTTTTGGTGTCAAGGAGGTTGAATATTTGGGTCATATTGTCTCTTATGAAGGTGTTAAAGTGGATCCTAACAAGATAAAATCCATGCTTGAATGGAAGGTTCCCAAAACCCTAAAAAATCTTCGAGGATTTTTGGGGCTTACAGGTTATTATCATAGATTTGTAAGGAATTATGGCAGCATCGCAGCACCACTCACTGCTTTATTGAAGAAGGACTCTTTCCATTGGAATGAGCAAGCTACTACGACATTTGAGAAGTTGAAGGAGGCCATGTGCACCACTCAGTTCTAGCCACCCCATATTTTTCCAAAACATTCATTGTTGAATGTGATGCTTCAGGGTATGGTATGGGGGTAGTACTCATGCAAGAAGGTCGACCCATTGCCTTTGAGAGCCACCAGTTCAAAGGTAAGAATATATCTAAACCAGTTTATGAGAAAGAAATGCTAGCCATACTTCATGTAGTGAAGCAATGGAGACCATATCTAATGGGAAGACATTTCAAAGTAAAGACAAATCATGATAGTTTGAAATACTTCTTAGAGTAACATTTATCATCTGAAGAACAACATAAATGGGTCTAAAAAATGTTGGGTTATGATTTTGAGATAATATACAAGAAAGGGAAAGAGAATGTAGTTGTTGATGCTTTATCTCAGAAGGATGAATCAACCGAGGCATTGTTGTGTGCCATATTTATATTACAGGAGGATTGGATAGAGGATGCCAGGTCTGAATGGAAAAATGATCCAGGTACACAAAATCTCATTCAGAATCTCCAACAAGATCCAAGCATGTCAGAAAAAATTGTATGGAAAGGAGATGCTTTATGGTATAAAGATAGATTATATCTATGTAAGAATTCAATCCTTAAAAATAGGGTTCTATCTGAGCTCCATGCTTCTCCAGTAGGGGGCATTCTGGCTTCTTGAAGACTTATCATCGAATCAAGCATGATTTTTTCTGGGAAGGGCTAAAAGGGGATGTCCAAAAATTTGTGGCAGAATGCATGGTTTGTCAGCAAAATAAGGGTGAAACAATTAAGTCCCCAGGTCTTTTACAACCTCTATCTATTCCTAGCCAGAGGTGGGAAGAGGTGTCCATGGACTTCATCACAGGATTGCCTAAATCAGAAGGTAAAAATGTAATCATGGTGGTGGTGGATAGACTCACTAAATATGCCCATTTTTGTGCATTATCACATCCATTTGTTGCGAGTACAGTAGCAACAACCTTCAAGGATACATTTCAGAAGCTACATGGGACACCAAAGATTATAGTAAGTGACCGAGACCCTATCTTTACTAGTAATTTTTGGAGTGACTTGTTCTCATGCTTGGGCACACAACTAGCTCGTAGTTCCTCTTATCATCCCCAGTCTGATGGGAAAACAAAGGTGGTAAACAAGTGCTTGGAGGGATATCTTCATTGTTTTACCTCAGATAAGCAAGTGAGATGGGTCCAATGGTTACCGCTGGCAGAATGGTGGTATAACACCTCCTTTCATACTTCATCTAAAATGTCTCCTTTCTTGGCATTATATGGGTACCATCCACCATCTATCACCTCATCTTTGAGATTCCAGCCAAGGGTTTGAGCAGTTGAAGAACATATTCAACACCAACAAGAGGTGCTTTCTAGTCTCAGGGAGAATTTGGCCATGTCACAAAACCGCATGAAGCAGCAGGCAGACCAACATCGCAGTGAAAGACATTTTGAAGTCGGTGATTGGGTTTTTGTTCGTTTACAACCATATAAGTAAATGTCCTTGAAACAATAGAAAAAGGATAACAAGCTTTCACCTAAGTATTATGGCCCTTATCAAGTGTTACAGAAGATTGGCAGTGTAGCATACAAACTGGAACTTCCTCCGGCTACTCGAATTCATCTAGTCTTCCATGTATCTTTCCTGAAGAAGGTAATTGGATAGATGGTATCAACCCAGACTAGTGTTACCAGAGCTTGATGAAGAGGGACGAATCATCCTAGAACCAGAATGCATCCTTCAGACACACACTAAGTGATTGAGGACAAGGGTCATCACTGAGTATTTGATCAAGTGGAAAAATCTAGACAATGAAGACGCAACTTGGGAGGATGCAAACTTCCTGCAACAACATCCAGATCTTCTCAACATTGGGGAAAATGTTGCTTCGAAGGGGAGGGGCATGCTATGCCCTTAATCATATATCTTACATTGGATGTATATAGCCGACTTGTGGCTATCATAACTTCTTATCATTATGTATCTCTTTCATATATGTTATATTATCATTAGTGGGTCGGCCTTGGTGTTGGCCATAACATAGGAATAGTATATATAGGGGTTAGTTGGTAGTATTTGATCATCATATTGAGCATTTGAGTCTTATTGTTTGGTTTGGAGGTTGCCCCCTTGAAGTGGCTAAGTTATTCTACTTGCATATTGAGATCATTTATCTGAAATATTGTGTTCATTGGTGTTATATTGCTGCTAATAATCAGATTTATACAAGTAATTCCATTACATATATGAGAAGCACAATAATAATGAAGGGATAATGAGGGCCCCATAACCAAAAAAAGTAAGCAAAGTTTTCGATAACCAATATTAACTAATCACATTCACAAAATAAATTTCACATTTTGTTATATATGGCCATTTTCATAGGCCATTATAATTCTAATCAATAAATTTTGTGACCATCACAATTTTGTTTAAAATAGTTTTCCCATGCATGTCTCCTCCTAACCACTTATCATTAACCACTATCTCTAAATTAATCTAAACCCTATGTTTTTAACTATTTTTTATCATTTAATTATTCTAAATATTTTATATTATTATACTAACTAAATCATTTGGCCTCTATATTTCTCTAATTAAATTTGATTTATTGTTCATTTAATAAAACTTGATAACACCCTTATATGATTAGTTCAGTGCATTTCTAATATAAACCACTTTCCACTTCTACATGAACTTATGTGTAAATGAGACTTACATCAATAATATTTTGTATGCCTTAATTTTATAATTTAATAGATAATATACTATGGGTACCTAACTTTGGTAGGGAACTACTTATTTGCTACACCAGCTTTGGTAGGAGACTAGTAATTTGCAACTGTGCTGCCATATTCATAGTGTTTAATATTTGATTATTTCTTCATGCGAATTATTGGGTACATTAACAATTGAGTTTATGCAATATAAATAATATATGTGAAAAGAAACTGATTGGAACATTCAACTGAAAAAAAAATCCTATTACATTGTGACAATGCAGACGCAATGAGAGGAGAGTCCACAAAACAATTAATTTTTTTAAATCTAGATCTCTAGTAAAGATCTAGTATGAAAAAAGTAATGGACATTTTACATGATTGATTGAGTATTCCTGGTTTTTTTTCTTTTTCTTTTTTCGAGGATAGAACACTCTTATTACTGCTCTTAGTGCCAGGAACTATTTAATCTGATAGACATCATTAAAATCAATCATTCATTCATTCGGCAAATCTGATAAAGGCTGATGGAAATGTAAAATATATGACTCCTGGATATCCATCTAAAAAACGATGATAGTGAAGAAAAAAAAAGGAAATTACAGAGGAAATGGTTAGCTTTTCGAATAGTGGGTTCATTTTTTTAATCTAAATGTATCCAAAAAGAAGGGAGATGTTCTGGAGTAGAACATGGCGCTCCCGGAAGGATTAAATTTGAAAGAATGCCATATGAACTTAGATAAAAAGCAGGGGATTAGTCCCGTGTAATTTCTCATTTTGGGGGTGACATTCAAAACTACAGAAATGGCATGGGGAGCAATTACATATTATAAATGTTGGAAGAGAGAATGAATGCTTGAACAAGATAAATAAATCTCTAAAATGGGCCAAAGAGAGACTGCATTGGTGTGCAACATTCCATAAAGATAAACCCTGAATCATATGTACAAATTTGTGGGCTTTCCTGAAATCTGGCACCTCAATAAGGCTTCAAGGAGACCACTAGAAAGGGAAAAAACAACCATGCCTTCAAACTTTATAAGCCTCATAATTCATTTAACTTTTGCACCTGCAAGCATTGCTACACCTCAATAAATAGGATCAGAAAAATGAGGCAGATGGATATTCGAAACACTTTAGCATGGAGCTGTTTCCCAACATTTCTGCAGGACACAACCCATTGAAGGAGATGAGAAACTGAAAAGATTTGTTCATGTATAGCATAATGGGTCAAAGCAGAGCAGGTGGCCAAGTGTTCCCACAACAAAGCTGTAAATGGAATACCCTGACCTAGCAGTCTCCAATAACAAATTATCATCCCATTTAAGGGGCAAATTATTTTGGTATAATAATTTTGGTATGATAGCAAGTTACCAAAATAAAACTACAAAACAATTTGAAAAGATATCAACTGCTTTCTCTAAAAGAAGTTGATCTTGACTGTGCTGCAGGATTGCCCCACAAAATTCTGCTCATTATGAGTATTTGCAGTGTCTATTTTCCCAATCCTGGGTTGAAATGTTTTAAAAAAATCCATCTGATTTGATAGATCCTGCTTTGACTTCTCTAAATTTTCCACAAAAGAATTTCTAAAGGCTTGTCCGGTATGATTAATTCTCCGGGGTTTAGGCTCCCAAAGAGATCTACCATCTGTACTTTCATGCGGTAATTCATCTCTTTCATGCTTGCCTAATCTTTTCTGCTCCGAATCAACATTTAAACTCCATTGTTGCCCCCACATAGAAGATAAAGGTACAGGCCAAGTGACAGCAGGCAATGGGCCAGTACCTGGTGGGCACCAGGGCACATCATTTGTCTTGAGCTGAGCTCCCCAAATGCCATTTGTGCTAGAAGGTATTCTTCCCCAACAACCATTGTTATACACAGGCCAAGGATTTCCCATAACAGTCATAGAAGAAGGTGAAAGGCAATGAGGATGATGATGAAAAATCATTTGGACTCATGATTTGAGCTTCTGCTTTAGGGGTTGCAGATACAATTGCATTGAGTGATACTGATGAGTCACATGCCACATCATCCACAGTCTGAACCACCTCAGATGAGGACTCTGCTTTGGTGGCACTCATTTGAGTCTTGTCAATGGATGAACAACTGGGTTTCTCAATATGATCATTGCCAATCCCTATCCCCAAATGGGTGTAATTCCCATGCAATTCTATGCCACATAAATCCACACCCACATGTTTACACCTTGAATTTTTAGTTGGAAAATTCAATCTATGTGAATAACCGTCAAGCTGGAATTGGGTCTCAGGCTTACCTTGTGCATTTCCTGCCCCTGCTCCGTGCAAGACCTCCTCAAAAATTCTCATTTCAGGATAAATAGACTCAACTTTCAACGATTTATCAGAATTTCCAGATGGGCATAGGGAATCAGAAGGCTGCCCATCGGTCAATACATTTTCAGAGACCTGACTGAACTGCCCTTGATGGAATCCAAAAGAGGGCTTGTTCTTTCGCCTACCAGCCCCAACAGGGACATTTCTCAGAGCTCCTCCAGCAGTCCAATACCTCTGGCATTTCCTGCAATAATGGCGAGGCTGGTTGACATTATAGTTATTGAAATAGCAGAACTTGGTGTCCATGCTTTCACACCGAGGACAAGCCACCACCTTGGTAGGCCTCTTCAAGGCACCCTTCTCTGCATCTGCTTCATCATGTTCTGCTGAATTTTCATTGACATCAATACAGCTCTCTGAAGAACTTTTTACTGCGATCGTCCTACCAAACAGCTTGAATCCACAATCTGCAGATTTCCCAGATTTAGCTTCAACTTTTGGCATCTTTCAGCTTCCAAAAAAGGCATAGACAACTCTCCCAAAACAAAAACAAAAAAAAAAGCAATTACCCTGCACCCAAATGGGCAACTGGAAAATTTCTATCAGAAAATTAGGTGGGTGATGATGAAAAACAGGGAAAAGGAAGAATGAGCAGCAGTAGTAGGGGAGAAGCTTCAAAAACTTTTAGAGGTAAGTAGATTGAGGAGGTTACGTGCAAAAAGAAAACTGAAAATACAAGGAACTGCCCTACTGTCCTATAAAATAACCATTCTTTTTTGTAGAAAGAAGCCGCTCGTGCTGATGAGGAGATACTCCGTCATCTGACATGCAAATGTTACGTCGCTGTCAGCTTTTCCGTTTGTCAAATAGTTACCTAAGCCATTATCTCGTGTGCACGTTACCTCTTTCCAACTTGGGGTCGTTTTGTCCTCTTCTGTGTATACGTCAATGTGTATATATCTTGTGCCGGGGAAACATTTATAATTTAAAATAAAATAAAATAGAAAGATGCCCCCATAGAAGGTGCACCGAATACAATATTTGTTCCCCTTAAAAGCTTATCATGTTTTCCTCGTGGAAAGTAGATTGTTTTTTATTTTATTTTATTACTTTTTCAGATTTTTGGGGGTGAAAGCGAATCGAAGGTGAGATTTTCAAATGTTGACCTAAATTGCTTTTTAAAAACACCACGGCATTGTCGATAGTGTGAAAGTTAGAAAAAAATTCCATTTTAGGGCAAATTCTTCGGCTCACGTGTTGGGCATTTTCCAAGTTGGTAAGATTATATTGCTTACGTGGATATATTTTTGTATTAAATAATAATTTAGGTTGAAATTTTATTAAGTTGGTATGTGGTAATCTATACATCTCATTATATTGTGATTATTATGTTAATAGGGGTAATGTCACAATGGAAGTGGCTCTTTTACTAACATAATAGTTGTTTCGTTGCAAGATAAGTATGTTTGCTTTCTCAGCTTTCTCATCCCCTTCTTTGTGATTTTATAATCTTGTGTGTGTGTGTGTGTGTGTGTGTGTGTGTGTGTGTGTGTGTGTGTGTGTGTGTGTGTGTTGCCCCAGTTGCATGATGCAATAAAAACAGGGCCTTCAAACACTATAACACGAGTTTGATATACTAGTTGATGAGTCCATTTTCACCTTCCCTTGGCAAGCTCAGTTCTCATCGGGGTTTGAATTGTTCTCCCGAAACATGGCTTTTTCGCCTCAATCGGGTTTGGAAGTCTAAACTTGAGCTTAAAATATGTCACTTTTTGTGTTGTTTTATATATCAAGGCCTCCCTCTAGACAAGAAACTCAAACACATTAGAGTGTCAAATTTAAAGTGTCTAGTGTGTATTCGACATGAGACTTTTAAACATTTGTTTTGGTCATGCCCCGTGCGCAATCTGCCTAGCCTTGGATCCATTCTTTATTCCAACTTTTCCATACTTAGCCTTTTTTCCTAGAAATTGGCATTATGTGTCAACTACTCCAATTGCCCTGATTATGTAGAATTTTTGTAGAACTATAATTTTGTTTCAGTTATGGAAAGCTACAAATGTTGCCATCTTTCAAAATGAAGATATATCATGACAATGTTCAACTAAGTTGTGATTTATTCTATGTATTTTTAGATTCAAGCCCAGATGTAGATAGTAGCACTTGAATTCTAGTTTTTGCAGTAATTGCTCAACCACTTAGGGAGTACTCCATGCACCATTAGTCGGTGCCTCTTGATCCTTCGAGATTGAATCTTCCTCTTGGTGCTATTAGGCATAGATGGAGTCACTCGCATAGGTGCCACTCTTGTCTGCTTTGTGGTCAATGATCTATTGTGCCATATTAACGGGCTAGTTGGAGTTTGCCACCTCCTTGGGGCAAGGTTATTGTGGTTATCTCTCCTCTGTTAGGTTGGGGCATTATGGTGTCTCTCACTATTTAAGACATTGCTCAAAAATCTTGATGGGTTGACCATTGTTGATCTACTTGTAGAGGAGCCTTTTGGTTGGAGCGTCTTGCCCCCCAAGGGTGATCCACCACCACCCCCTAGTGGTGTTGTTGCTTGTGCTTAATTTTTCCTTATCTTATACTATGTAATATGCACTGTTTTTGGTTGTCTTTAAGGCGTTGCTTCGTTGTCATGGGTTCTTCCATCTTTTTTTGGTTTTGCTAGTTGTGGCATTGTGTTGGTCATTGTGTCTCTGTTTGACACATTTTTGGGTTGTGACTTCTTTGGCCACCTTTTCATTGTAACCATTTTGTATTTGAATTGGTAATATGTTGATGCATTCCAATAACTAACTAACACACACACACACACACACACACACACACACACACACACACACACACACACACACACACACACACACACACACACACACACACACACACACACACACACACACACACACACACACACACACACACACACACACGCACACACACGCACACACGCACACACACACGCACACACACACGCACGCACACACGCACGCACACACGCACGCGCGCGCGCACGCACGCGCGCACGCACGCACGCACACACGCACGTCTTTAAATACATGTCTTACTATATCAAATCAAAGACACTTCTTCAACACAACTTGAAATTATTTCCACGACTCTAAAATTGCATACCTTCTTTTTAAAATACAAAATAAAAAATAATCTCTAATTTTAAAAAAATTAATTAATTTAAATTAAGACTATTTGTTTTCCCAATTTATCATTTATTTTTATAAATTCCTTGATTTTACATCATCTACATTATAATAATAATATAACTTACTTTTAAGTGGAACTCCTATTTATATGCCAAATAAATGTGGGCTCATTCAACCCCTCTTTCAATTTTTATTTTTATTTTAAATGATTTTGTATTTTAATACCCTCATTATTTGTTTGAACTGGTGTAAGAGAAGATATGTCTATATCTGTAAGGGATAGATCCCCGACAATACTTATCATGTCAATGTTGGTTAGAATAATGCTTTCCAGTAGAAGGATTCTTTCGTACGTGAGTTTTAATTTTTTTAAAGGACTTTTTCATTGAATTAAGACGGTGATATATACATATACCATTGAAGCGTAAATAGGACGTTGATATATACATATAACACGATTGAAATAGAAATAGGAGGGAACTCGAGAATTCGGGTTATATATTTTATTTATATATGTCTTCTTCAAAGCAATTTGGAATTTGCATTTATAATTTTAATTATTCAAAACATTAATATCACATTTATTGAGGTGATGCCAATAATTATGATTAAAATATGTTTCATCAACTCTTGTTCATTTAATAAGATGGTCATCTGTCTTCCTCCCCTTCGACTCTCATTAATTTAATAAGGTGGTTTGCAATCCTCCTCCCCTTCTACACACACATATTTATATACATACATACACAAACACACACATATATACACATTTTGAATTGATTTTGACTAGAAGATAAAATCCTCTTTCATTTTACTAGTTTAATACCCTCTTTCATATATAAACATACACATTTTGAATTGATTTTGACTAGAAAATAAAATCCTCTTTCATTTTATTAGTTTAATACCATCTTTCATTCTGCATTGGTGTCATAATCCTTATGTTCAATGGGAGTGGCCAACCCCACTCATTTCTCTCTCTTTTCTCATTCAAATATTTTTAAGTCCTCTGTTCTCTCTCATTCAAATACCTGTAAATATATATCTTACTCATTAAGCTAGATATGTCTCTTTATATATCTTAATTGCTTCTACGAGAAAATTTGCATGCACATTTATTTTAAACATATGAAGATTGCATGGTTAAAATAAAAAATTAAAAGAATAAAAATATATTTTAAAATTTACAATGCATAAACCGATAGTATCACATGTATCGCATATGGTATATTATAGATAGGGAAAATGGTTTTACATTAGCAAATACATAAACATAACCACAAAACATCACACATAAAAGAGGCTATTTACACCATTAAAAACATCTAAAACCATAAAGTATTTAGGAGAATTGGGGTTTGTAGGATGATACTCATTTTTAGAAATTCTGGATATAGTTGCCAATGAAAAATAGTGGAAAATTGGTTCAAAGGGAAAGACAAACAAAACCCAGAAAATCAAGACCATAAAATTGTGTAGCCCAAAATATTCAAGTTAATAGAATTCCGTGAAAATAGATAATTTCTACAAAAATGGCAATATATGTGCAACGATGAATCTCACATCATGAATGTGTCCATGACTTGATTTGCAAAAATATTTCTCAATTTATCTAGTTTTTTCATGAATCGTCAGGAATATAATCTCCTTCAAAACCATAATCTAACCATAAACACTTGCAAAACTAAAAAAAATAGGGGATGTTAATGGGGGCTTGTGTTATACCTCCATTATTATTAGGGCCCACATGACTTGATATAATCATAATCAAGACTCAATGGAAATCAACAATTGATCTTGTGCATGCAAGTGTTCCAACCATCATGTATGAACCCCCGATCGGATGCCAAAAAAATCCCTTGGAAAAAACTTCAGTGCACATTCCATGTCATCCTTTTGAGGACGTGATTGTTTCCCAATGATGCCTGGTTCCTAACTGATCTAAAAAAAGGTATATAATTAAAATGTCAATACAATAAAGCATTAAGGAATTAAGATTGTTATGTTTCGCCGACAAGTTGCGTACGTATGAGAAAAACAGATTAGGTAAGGGTGAGGAGGAATACTTGTGAATGAAGGTGGAAAGTAGAGTGCGCGCATTCTGACTTCTCGATCCAGTGTTGATTGCGAGAAATTTTTTTTTGCTAGGAGGAACTAGCTAAAATTCAAAACAAGACCACAAGAGGAATATTAAACAATATATGTCAGTAGACTGCCTAGCGTATGCTAGATCCGAGAAGTGTGATACTTCCTAGATGGTTGTCAATCCACTGTTTAATACAATTTAATGCAAGGAATAATGTAAGCAAATAACATCCTAGTATAATTGATATGATTTAAGTATCTCACTCAAATACAATAAGAAAATCTAATCTGGTAGATAAGGTTATGATCGGGTCTAGAGGTTAGACAGGTGGCTAAGATGACTAGAACAGCTGAGGATCAGGGGTTTGGGTGGTTTTGGGTTATTTAGGTGAAGGTTATGAGGTTGTTGTTATAGGCAGAATTACTAGATGCAGATATCAACGTCGGTCTGGTATGAACAATGTCGATTAAGAGGAAACTGACGACGTTATAGGGTGACTGACATTGGTAGGACCGGGCTGATAGAAACTCAATAAAGTTTGGTTTTGGTGATTCTCTGTGGTTGCACAGAGAATAGACAGAGAATGGTGAGGTTGACGACAATGTTGGGAATACTCAGAGATGTCTGGAGTCAGGTATGGAGAGCTGGGAGGTTGTAGGTGGTAAGGTGGAGGGATTGACAAGAAGGTGAGAGGTGATGAGATGTAAAGGAGACTAGGACTCCTAAACAGAGATAAAGAAACTGATCTAAATAAGTATAGAAAGATGTAGATCCAAATGCACTTACTTGTACTTGCAGGTCTAGTGGTTGAATGGAGGTGATGGTTGATCCATGGAATTGGTGGTCAGTGCCATGACCGTGCTTCCCGGAATGTTACCATGGATGCTTAACCTTCATATCAGTCTTGGTGTTGGTTCGTGATGTCTAGATGTGCAAGAGGGCTCTGGTTTGTGCTTACATGCAGATCTCTCTCTTCTGAGACTCAAATAATTCTTCCAACCTCTAGCAAAGGTTACCTAAAATGAATATAAGGTAACTAATGATGGCTAGAGGTGTCCAGCTTTGGTTTAGGGTTGACTGGCATCACTTAAGGTGGGAAATCCTAGGTTTGTTAAAATGATAGATCTTGGCAATCTTTTTGGCCAGTTCTGTCCATTATCACGGATCAAAATGGGATATTGTGCTTAGATAAGTGGGCATGCGGTTAGAGAAAGAATATGCATGTGATTTTAGGGTTGAACTAAGTCTTAGTTAATTAAGATAAGTAGGACTAAGTCTTAGTTAAAAGGAAACATGTTATGAATAGGTCTATGATGAAGTGTCTAGGTGATGTGGTGGGGTGAGGTGTCTAAGTGAGGTGGAAATTAGTTCAATTAAGGTAATTAAATAATGAATATTGTGAGAATGGGTATTCATTTAATTGTAGGTAATTAAATTAATATACGTGTGGGGTAAAGAGGGAGTGTGACCCAAATTTGGTGTCTACATTTTGCCCCATTTTTTCATGTAGCTTGTATTGTTAAGAGATGATGACAAAAACATGTAGTGATTGCCCCATGTGTGGGTGAAGGTGATCCCCCTCAAACCAAGATTTGATGAGGTGTTTTATGGAATCAGTGAGTGGTTTGATAAATGTGTAGTTGGTGAAAATGAAGGTAGGTGGGGAAGGGTATGAGTACTATGAGAAAGGGTGATGGTCAACTCGAGTAATAAGTAATAGGCCAGGGTCAAATTGGGAATGGGTAATGGTTAAATTGGGTAATAGGTAATAGGCCACGGTCAAATTGGGTAATGGGTAATGGAAATCAAATGCACGCAAACCTATAGATTGCAACACGATACTAGGTTGAAGAACTTGCAAACTCTACATTGTCCAAGGTCGATAGGTTTATCTAAACAAGGGTGAAGTGATTCAGGTATCCAAGGCATAGGATATGGTCTGGAAACACAACGTAGGTCAGGGGCAACAACGTTTAGGTATGTTTTGGTACACCAAAGGTTTGGTTGGGATAACGACACAGTAGTTGGAAAGGTATGGTTGTTAGGTTAAAACAATATAGGTAACAACATCGCAAGGTATAGTGAGTACATAAGGTCAATGGTCACACCAAGTAAGTTAAGTCCAAGTAAATAGGTCATGGCATGGGTAAGGCCAAGGTATAGGTAGATAACAGATCCCCAGACGTAGCTAAGGAATTGTAGGGGTAGTTTGGGCTCGTAGCTAGGTTGCCATCAATGTGGGTGAGTTCAAAGGGTATCGGTCAGTGAGGATTTGAGATCAAAATGGGTAAAATGGGGTAAAATTGATAGTAACAGGTAACTGATGTCAGTTTGGTATGACTGACATCGATCAGGTCAGGTAGGGTTGTTCAAAAGAAAAATCCATATTTTACGGATTCATTTTTCATTTGCCAATTGTAGAAAATGAAAAAGGAGAGGTGGAAAGTTGGAAAAAAACATAACGAGATAGAGAGATGAGTTAGTGAGCCTTGTAGTGGGTGATTGGAATTTGGTTGGCGGGTCCATGAGATCAGGTCGAGTGATTTGATTGATTGCGATATGGGGAGGTGATTTGGTGATGGCAGAGGTGGGAAAGGGTTTGGGTGGACCACCGGCGCAGCGGCTAGACATACCTGCATGCCAACGGCACCGAGATGACGTAAGATTCAATCCTCTTCGTCATTTGGGTTAAAAAGAATGTTTTTTTAAAATGGTTGGGTAAAAAGTGGGGTTTGAGTGGAAAATGAATTTTTATTTGTAGGTAAAATGAATGGAATGGGGGTGGGTGGAAAGTCCAATGTATTGTAAACAGGGGGGAATGAAGCTAAGGCATGTTTGGGTAGGGTAGGGTAGGTGTTTTTAGGGTGAATGTGTTACTTTTTGAAAAGGAGGGTAGGGGTTTGCATATTTTGACGTCGCGACAGTGACTGACAACAGTCAAGGGTTGACTAACGTCGGTTGGACTTTGCCAGCATCAGTCAAGTATTAGGTGAATGATGTCGGTTATGATGGACCGATGTTGGTCAATAGTGATCGATGTTCATCAATAATGACTGATGTCGGTCAGCTCTTAGGGGAAAATAGGTCAATAAAAGAGATAGGGAGGGAGGGGAAGATAGGCAATGAGATATAAAGGTAGGTTTATTGAGGATGGGTAGGTTAATAGGTATAAATGGTACGAGTTGAGGGATGTGAAATTGGGATGGGGCAAAAGGGGGGTAGTCTTTAGGGTTGGGATGTGGTTATAGGATAGTAAGTAGTAAGGGTCTTGGGAATAGGTAGGTTGGTTAAGAGATATGTTGGGTATGGTTAAGGCTTAACAATGTTGTGGTTTGCTAGATGCACACTAGGGACCAACTACGGATGAGGGACAGAGTACCACCTCTTTTACTAGTGGTACGATAGATCATGACCGCAGAGGAGTGGAGGCACGTGATGGACATCAGCCTAATTGGGATCCGACGCTACATGCATATAGTTCGAGATCTAAGCTTGATGTTCACACTCATCGATAGATGGGATTCATCAACCAATGCATTCTGCCTACCGACGAGCGAGATCATTGTCGCCCTGGAGGATGTATACAGGATCCTATAGCTACCTACAGTGGGAGAGCAAGTTTATTCTATTTCATCAGAGGCCTTAGAGGAGCTGATATTGGTGGTGTTTAGAGAGGTGATAACAGAGATGAGGTACCATAGCATGTTAGGAAATAAGAGATAAAATATGTGGAATAATCCCTCATAGAATTGTAATAGTAGAAACTAATATGCAGAAAATATTACATATCTCAAATAAAATTACATAATAAAATAACACAACACAAATAGACAGTATTTAACGCGGTTCACCCAATTTTGGCTACGTCCACCAAGAATCACTTTCTCATATTTTATTACAAGCCACCACTCTCTCAATACAATACCCATATCTGTTTGGAACTATGCTCAACAAACTCTACAGAATTCACATCTAAATTCAAAACACATCTGCAATGTTACATAATACCTACCATATGCAAAAAACCATATAAATAAACAACTGCTTAAGAATTTTTACAAAACCATGGGTATTAAAACCATGGGCCAAAACCGTCCCATAAACCTATGGGTCAAAATCCCGCCCATATGAGAAAGGCTAAAAAGAATTTCTCAAGGGTTACGCCCCCGAACCCCTGCTACCGGGGGCTGCCACCCCCTGAACCCCGGCGAGAAAACTATGGAAAGTGTACAGTACTCTTAGTGTACAGTCTTCAACACTTTCTCACATGAAAATAGGCTCCACAACCTAACAATCTCCCACTTGGAGACTAGTTTTCCTCTGAGTAAGCTTCTCAACCCTCCACTAGTTTCTGTGAAGACCAACCAAAGCTGAACACAACTTCAGTTTTTCCCTTATGACCACCTTGGTCATCATGTCTATAGGATTCTGACATGTATGAATCTTCTCCAGCTTCAAATTCTCTTCCTCCAAAGTTGTCCTGATGAAATGGTACCTTAACTGTATATGTTTCGTCTTATAGTGGAAAGCAGAGTTCTTAGCTAGGTGTATAACACTCTGACTATTACTATGCAGCTTTCCTTCCTCCTTCTTATGCCCCAACTCCTCAAGTAATTGTTGTAGCCAAATCATTTCCTTGCTTTCCTCTATGGCAACAACATACTCAGCCTCCATGGTTGACAAAGCCACCAACTTCTGTAGTCGTGAAATCCAGCTTACTGTTGTCCCACCTATAGTGTAAACATAACCTGTTGTGCTCCTCCTGTTGTCTACATCTCCATCCATATCTAAATCTACATAACCACACAAAGGGGTGTCTGATCCACTGTAGCAAAAAATTGTCCCCATGGTCCCTCTCAAATACCGAAGGATCCACTTTACTGCCTACCAATGATCTCTACCTGGATCACTCATAAATCTACTCACCGCTCCCACTGCATGGGCAATATCAGGCCTGGTGCACACCATGGCATACATCAAACTGCCAACCGTTGATGAGTAAGGTACCTTGGACATTTGGTTTCTCTCCTGATTTGTCTTGGGACACTGCTCCTTTGATAAATTGAAATGGCCTGCCAAAGGAGTCCCAACCAGTTTAGCATCCTGCATATTAAACCTCTCTAAGACCTTCTTAATGTACTCTTCCTGAGATAAAGTCAGCTTCCATTCCTTCCTATCCCGAGATATCCTCATACCCATCTTCTGTTGGCCCATAGTACTAGTACTAGTACCATAGAATTCAGAGTGCCAACTATTCAACAACTTGTTAGAAATGCAAGAGAACCAAAGGATTTGTTTGGCTGCCCCCAAATCCTTCATAGCAAAGGATTCACTTAGCTACTTCTTGAGTAATTTTATTTCCTACATGTTTTTACCTGCAATCAACATGTCATCCACATACAAACACGGGATAATATAACTTCCATCCTCAAATTTCTTTGTATACATGTAATGGTCAAAATGACATCTAATATAACCTTGCTCCATCACGAAGCTATCAAATTTTTATACCATTGACGTTGAGCTTGTTTCAAGCCATACAAGCTCTTCTTCAGTTTTCACATCATCTCCTCTTTACCTTTTACCTCATAGCCCACTGGTTGCTGCATATATAGTTCCTCCTCCAAATCACCATGGAGAAATGTAGTCTTTACATCAAGCTGTTCTAAGTGCAAGTCTTCTGCTGCAACTATTCCTAGAACAGTTCTAATAGAAGTCATTTTTACTACAAGAGAAAATATCTCATCAAAATCTATACCTTATTTCTGTACAAACCCCTTGACCACCAACCAGGCCTTGTATCTTTTCTTGCCTCCTTCCTCTTTGACTCTGAACACCCACTTGTTCTGTAATGCTCTTTTTCCTTCAGGTAGCTTCACCAAATCCCATGTCTGGTTCTCCATGAGAGCCTGATGCTCCTCATCCATGGCTTGCTCCCACTTCTTCCTGGCATCTACCTGTATTTCTTCATCAAGGCTCTCTGGCTCTCCACTATCAGTGAGTAATAAATAATAAAGAGAAGAAGAAAAACATTCAGGTTCTCTTCTTACCCTAAAAGACCTCCTCAATATAGGAGTTTGGGGTTCCTGTTGAGGAGGTTCCTGAACTGATTCATGTGTCACTTTCCCATCCGGAAGATCCTCTACTGCTGCAAATCCTTTCTTGGATTCTTCCCTGTTTTCCTGCAACTGCTGCTTATACATGACTTTCTCATTAAAGACCACATCCCTAGATCAAATGATTTTCTTGTTCTTAATACTCCAACATTTATATCCAAAGTCATCACCACCATAACCAATGAAAGTACATTTTTCTGATTTAGCCTCTAGTTTGGTCCTATCATCCTTGTCTATATGGACAAATACCTCACATCTAAAGACTCTAAGAAATGAATAATCAACTTTCTTACCATACCAAGCCTCCTCGGGTATGCCTCCATCCAAGGCACTTGAAGGTCCTCTATTTATCAAGTACACAATCATGCTCATCGCTTCTGCCCAAACAAAAAGAGGTAGTCATGTATGTAACCTCATGCTCCTAGCACGTTCAATTATTGTTTTGTTCATCCTTTCTGACACCCCATTCTGCTGCGGAGTTCCTAGAACCGTATTTTTCTTATGGATTCCATTCTTAGAAAAATAATCATCAAATTCATTACTGCAATACTCCCCTCCATTATCTAACCTGAGAAATTTTAGCTTAAGATCTGTTTCATTCTCTACCAAGGATTTCCATTTAACAAAAGTGTCAAATACATCAGATTTGTTTCTAATACAATAAACCCAAACTTTCCTTGTTGTATCATCAATAAAAGTAACATAATAACTTGAACCCCCAAGAGATGTGTTATGATCCTCATGTGTGGATTTCACTAATCGCTCGAGGTTTTGGTGTAACGGTTCGTTACATTTGGTATCAGAGCAACCACCCGTGTTCGAATCAGCTCGATTGGTTACGCCGTGTAGCCGGGGCCTGTGGGGTGCCTAAACATCGGTGAAGCAGGGCTCGTACGTATGGGAGTGAGGGCGCAAACCCAGCCTGAGTTGGGCTCTACGGAAGCGTGGTGAGATGTTATGATCCTCATGTGTGGATTTCACTAATGCCTCGAGGTTTTGGTGTAACGGTTCATTACAAGATGATACCTGAGCCGACCCCCATACATCAGAATACACCAGCTCTAACTTACTCTCTTTCTTTGTAGGTCCAACCTTGAGAAACCTTACTCACATTTATTTCCCATTTATGTAGTCCTCACAGAACTCCAAACATGTTTCTGTATATCCAGGAAAATCCTTATTTATGATCTCCATGCCCTTATGGCTCATATGACCGAGCCTATAGTGCCACAATGTTGTATCTACTTCTGAAGCCACAAGATTACAAACATTAGTGCTATAAGTGGTTAAATACAAGGTTCCAACCTTCTTACCTCTTGCCACCACAAGAGCACCCTTGGTAACCTTCCAAGAGTCCGCTGTAAATATCACAGTACAACCATCACTTCCCAACTGCCCTGCTGATATCAAATTTCATCTTAATGTAGGCACATGTCTGACATCCTTCAATAGCCAAGTATTCCCATTCTGCATCTTAACCTGAACAAAACCTTTTCTAACTATGTTGCAAGGCTCATCATCACCAAGAAAAACATGCCCAAAATCTCCTTGAACATAATCAACAAAATAATGCCTATGTGGAGTAGCATGGAAAGAAGCCCCCGAATCTAAAACCCAAGATTCAGTAATATTGTGCAAAGAAAGAATCAAAGCATCCTGACATACATTACCCGTTGCCACATTTTCCTCCTTGTTTTCTTCCTGTTGTTTCTTCTTGTCCCTAAGTTCCCAATAGTCCTTCTTTGCATGCCCATACTTTCCACAGTGCCAACATACTATCTTGCTTTTGGATTTTGACCTTGCCTGATCCTTTGATTTTCCATGGCTTCCTCTATTCTTCTATCTCCCTCTAGTTTCCACTGTCAAAGCATTCCCTGAAGTAGAAGATTCCCCAAAGATTTTTCTTCACATTTCCTCACTTAGAATCAACCCCTACAACATCCTCAAACTTCAACTTTGAGTTAGTTGGAACCGAGTTGCTTACCACCATTACCAGGCTATTCCAACTCTCAGGTAAAGAGCACAGAACTAATAAAGCCCTAACTTCTTCATCAAATTCTATTGTAACCGAAGCTAGCATATTTACAACTAGTATTAAAATCATTTAAATGATCTGCTACTGAACCATTCTCAGACATCTTCATATTAAACAAATTTTTCATTAAAAATATCTTATTAGAGGCAGAGGGTTTTTCATACAACTTCCCTAATGCATCCATCAATTCTTTTGTAGTCTTTTCCTTTGAAACATTAAATAATACTGAAGATGCAAGACACAACCAGATTGTCCCAAGTGCCTTCCTATCAAAGCAAATCCCATTCTACATCCGTCATGCTTGAGGGTTTTTTCACCTTCTTAGACAATGGAATATAAAGATCCTTCTGATAAAGGTAATCTTCCATCTGCATCTTCCAAAGAATGAAATTATGCCTGTTGAATTTATCAACCCTAGATCTTCCATCATCTACCATAGCTCCCACTCAAGATAAAACTTTCCCTGTGATTCAACACTTCAGACAAACCAAACTAGGCTCTGATACCAATTGTTAGGAAATAAGGATAAAATATGCGGAATAATCCCTCACAGAATTGCAACAGTAGAAACTAATATGCAGAAAATATTACAGATCTCAAATAAAAGTGCATAATAAAATAACACAACACAAAGAGACAATATTTATCATGGTTCACCCAATTTGGGCTACGTCCACCAAGAATCACTTACTCAGATTTTATTACAAGCCACCGCTCTCTCAATACAATACCCAGATCTATTTGGAGCTATGCTCAACAAACTCTACAGAATTCACACCCAAATTCAAAACACATCTATACAATGTTACATTATACCTACCATATGCAAAAAACCATATAAGTAGACAACTGCTTAAGTGGTTTTACAAAACCATGGGTATCAAAACCATGGGCCAAATCCATCCCATAAACCTATGGGTCAAAAATCCCACCCATATGAGAAAAGCACATTTCCCAGTATATCAGGCACGTTTTAATGCCATTTTTTTTATGAGACAACTATGGAAAGTGTACAGTACTCTTAGTGTATAGTCTTCAACGCTTTCTCACGTGAAAATAGGCTCCAAAACCTAACAGTAGCGCGGCCTCAGGTATAGGTAAAATAATGAACTCCTGGTAAGACACAACTCAGGAAAGGTATAGGTTGTCAGATGGAGCTTGTTAGTGTATGTGTACTTTAACACTTTCCAGAATGAGAAAATGGTGAGATTCCCACTAATGGTTACAGGCATAAAGGTGGCTTTCAAGGCCAAATAGTTACATGATCAATGCCAGTTATAGGACCGATGTTTTAGCTAGGGCACCAGCATTCTTGGCCAGCTATACAGTGTAGATATGGGCCCTTGGGTTTAGGCTACAAAAGGTCCATATTCTATAGAATCATTGTCTGTGTTATGACTATTGGGAAAATGACAGAGCACATTTGATATGTGTGCATCCAGTTGGTTTGGCATGGCCTGATGCATTTGATGTGGGATTGGTCTGAGTTGGTTATATGCATTAGGTGCATGTTAGGGGAAAACGTTAGGGTTGTTACTGCACATGATGTAACATATTACAGGCATGTACTGGAGGGATTTTCAAGGGTGGACATCATTTGGAGGCCATATGTTGGATTCCCTTCATACAGGCACATGACTGTGGAGTTGGATGAGCTACAGCTACTCAGATGGATAGATGGATGTCATTTCGGTGAGCACGAGATGATACGTGTGGATAGAGTCAGACGACAGTTTAGGCTCTCCCCATAGATGTGCCTCCAGCATTCCCACATTACAGGAGAGACGACGTGGAGAGGCATATGCCTCTACCACAACCGACGGTGCCGACAGGGCAATAGGAAAGGTCAAGTGGATCGGCGGATTGATGAAGTCGGGGTTACGGTATAGGAATACATGCAGTGGTGGGCAGCACAGCTACAAGCAACACCACCGAGGTCAGGGCAGCCTAGACTTAGCCACCATTATTGTTCAGAGGGACACATTACAGGGATAGGTGGCTACCCTTTTGACATAGCTGGGAGTACAGTGTAGGGGCATCTGATAGGATCAGAGGCACATGTTGCCATTGATTACAGGCATAGGTGCTAGCCCTATAGGTCTAGGTTGCACAGGGACAGGTACCCGCACAGGGTGGGGATGGTGATGGGGGATAGGTAGCCTCCTTACAGGCACAAGTAGTAGGTCTGTAAGGTCATTTGGCCACTACAAGCTCAGATTGTGGCCCTACAGGCCCATGTCACAGTGTATGGCACAAAGGCACCCTCATAGGCCCAGGGATAGGTCCCCATATTACATGCAGCAGTAGGACAGGGTCCCATGATACAGGGTCCCCATATTACTGCGAGACCTATGACACCACCACAGACAGTGTTGATGGCAATATTTAGGGATACTCTGAATGAGGCCATTGTACTATCATGATCACTTAACTACTTTTGGGATAGATGTCCCCTCAGGTATGCAAAGTATAGGGCACAAGAGGCCTTGAGTGAGAGGATGAGATCTTGCATGCATAGTACAGAGATTACAGGGGGCTAACGAGCCCAGAGATAGGGTCAGGGTGAGGCAACTAGTGCACGGAGGCCTGAGCCAGTTGCAGGTTACGCAGAGGCTAAACCGAGACCCATGGAGGGTGGAGAGATGCTAGCAGGGCGCCGGGCTAGAGGTAGAGGAGGAGGAGATAGATGAGACCGTCTTGGACATCAGATGGGTGGACCGATTGATGTCAATGTATATCATCATTTTTATTTTTATTTTTTATATATACCGGCCTGTGTGCCAAAGATAATGAGGATTTTCATGAGATTTTTTGTGAGTTGATTATTATACCAACCTACATGCCAAATATTTTGAGACTGTATATGATAGTCAGTGAGATACTTATTTTGTATCATTGTATATTTGATCGATACATAGACTTTCCTTTATAGATGGTGACATTGATGACATGGATGTTGTACTTGGGTTTATAAATTTCCATTGTTATTTATGTATGTGAGGGAAGCTAGGTAATTTTAGGCATGATGGAGTCAGGTCGGGTTAGGCATGGTTGAGTTAGGTTGGTTAGGCATGGTGGAGTTAGGTCAGTTAGGCATGGTTGAGTTAGTTTGGTTAGGCATGGTGGAGTTAGGTTGGTTAGACATGGATGAGTTAGGTTGGTTAGACATGGTAGAGTCAGGTCAGTTAGGCATCGATGAGTTAAGTTGGTTAGGCATGGATGAGTTAGGTTGGTTAGGCATGGTGGAGTCAGGTCCAGTTAGGCATGATGGAGTCATGTTTTATGATTTTGATTTAATTCTCAAGCTATTGGTGAACATGGGAAAATGAATGATGATGAATATGTATGTTATGGTTTAATTTTTCGAATATTTGCTATCGTGGAAACATAAAAATGATAATTGCAGATGATCTGATGATGTGGTAAAAATGGTAGGTAGGTGTATATGTGTGTTAATTGATGTTTGGTTTAATTTATACTTTTTGATATAAAATGGAAACCAACTAAGGTAGAATAAAAAATAGGAAAATGAAGGGGAATTGGTTAGGGTAAAGAGTGGCCGAGCTAACCTCCAAGGGCCCCATGCCCACGGAGTGCTTCCTACATAGCCCCGGTGAAAAGGTGCCTCAGGCCGATGTAGTTCTCCCATAAGCTAGGGAAAAATATGATGAGGTAGAGGAATGAGTTGGTAGGTTTCAGGTTATGATTGAGTGTAGGTCATAGGCATGGATGAGTCTTAGGTGATAGGCATGGTTGAGTCGTTTTCAAATATAGATGTCGATGGTCTAGTCCTGTCTAGGATAATCAATAAGTAATGAGAGAAGGTGAATAGTAAGAGGTGACCAAAAGAGCCACCTAATTGATAAGAACCATAATGAGTCTACCATACCCATAGAATGGGATTATGAACGTAAGACCCTAAAGGCGTTGCATAATGGACTATTCTAAGGGTGAAGAAAGTCACATGATCATGAAATGTCATGTTTGTGGCAAGTCCCTTGAGATAGATTAGAAAATTAGGGTGAAAAGGCCAGTAAAGTGAAAATGGGTGGTTTAGCATAACTTAGTGTATGACAACCTGTTTACTTGGCAAGAAACCCATGATCAAAAATAGGCAAGTCCATGATGAAAAAGTTATCATTTTCTTTTTTGTTTTTTTTTTGATAGACTGATCGATACGGGAAGTCTATATGGGATGAGTATATTATCTCCTTGAGGTCTTCATGACGCTAATCAATGCGGAAAGCTTCTGAATATTTTGTATTGTTTTTGCAAGGATAATCCTTTTGTATGATGACTATATGCAATATGGCAAGCTTTGTACATCTATCCTTTGAGGGAGCAGTCTATTTATAGTGGCTAGATAGAGAGAAGAGATGTCCCTTTTGAGGGAGTCATCTTTTTGCTAGAAGTTTGACTCAAGGAGTTGAATCCCATTTTATTTTTTGGATGTTTAAGTCATGGAAAAGACTATAGAGGAAGATTAGGTTCTTGTTTAGAAGACAAAACCATATTACACAGAGGTTAACTATGAAAGAGATGGTTTCAAGTGATGAATGACCATGGGATTCCATCTTGGAAAAAGATGAAAAGTATCCATGAGAATCATGATCCATGAGTAGAGTCTGTGGTACTCATATTGAAGATAAGGCTAAAAGGTGATAGGTAATCACATGATTCTTGTTTAGTCGTTGATCCTCAAAATGGGTAACATGGAAGGTGAATGATGCTCAAGGGATGAGCGGTCAATAGATAGAAAGTGATATAGGACTTGATTCAACAATAAAATGGTCAAAGATGTAAGGATTGAGGGGCTCAGGTTCGAGGTTTACCTTCGAGTGAAGACAAATGATAAGCACTTGATCCATAGGTATGAGTAACGATATAGGGTCCAAGCCAATTAGGAGCAAATTTTCCCCGTTTACTTTTTCTCTTCTTTGGTTACATGTTGATTTTCCTTTAGGACGAGGTCGCCAACCTGAAAGGTTCATTCGTGGACACATTTGTTCGTAGGCATGTTTGATATGTTTTTTGGTAGATTTGGAGATGGTCAAGAGCATTGAGACGACATTCATCTAATAACTCAAGCTGTGCCAAATGATCCTGGTGAAAGTCATCATCGTTGAGCATGTCTTGTAGTGAGATGCGGAGAGATGGAATCTAGACTTCGAGAGGCAGGACAACCTTGGTACCATAGACCAGAGAAAAAGGTGTGGCAGTATTCAAAGTGTGAATACTAGTGCGATAAGCCCATAAGGTGAAAAGAATGTGTGAATGCCAATCCTTCCTAGTATCATCAATACTTTCATAAGAATTTTGTTCAAGGTTTTATTGGTTGATTCTTCTTGGCCATTGGTTTGTGGGTAGTAAGGTGAAGAGAAACTGAGTTAAATGCCAAAATCGTCATAAAAATTTCGTAGGGTTTTTATTTTGAATTTCTTTCCGTTATCAGTGATGAGGTGATGAGGGACACCAAAATGACAAATGATGTGATGGTTGATGAATTCACAAATTTTCTCGGCTTTTGTAGAAATGAGGGGGATGACTTCTACCCATTTAGTGTAGTATTTAGTAGCGGTTATAATCCATTGATGGTATTGTGAAGAATGGGGATTGATCTCTCCAAAAAGATCCAATCCCCATTGAGAGAAAGGCCAAAGGTCTCGTGCGACCTGTAAGGCATGACTAGGTGTGTGATGAAGATTAGCATGTTGTTGGCATTTCACACAACAGTTTGACATAGTCACAATAGTCACGGTTTAGGGTTGGCAATTAATATCCAAGGATGAAGAATGCATTTAGTGACTAACTAAACCACTAAAGTGACCTCCACAAATTCCATCATGAACTTCCTTGATGGTGTAGGGAATTTCAGAACTTGTAAGGCATTGTAAGAGAATACCATCGAAGCAACATGCTTATAAAGGAGACCACCCATGATGACATAGCGAGAGAAACTTTTAAGAAAGGAACATGTTGTCCATTACAAGTGAGATCAAGGAAGTAGAATGGAAAGGGAAAGATAGTCTGCAAACTGCTTATACCAAAGGTCACTTGGGTCATGTGCACCGGTTCTGACAGAGTAGACCTCATGAGGTAAATAAGAGGGTGATTACAACCTTTATATTGTGACAAATATTTTAGAGTCAGCAGGTGAAGCGGGTATCTGAGAAGCCAAGCAGGCCATGGTATCCACAAATTTATTCGTAGAACATGGGGTGGTTTGAAGTTCATAACGGTCAAAGGTAGTCAAAATTATGTCGACATGATGTTTGTACTTTTGAAGTATTTCATTATGACACTGGTATATACCATTGACTTGGTTTACAACCAGTTGGGAATCACCAAAGATATTGATTGATCTTAACATTTAAGGCATAAATAGTTTAGAGACCCAATACGAGTGCTTCGTATTTAGTGATATTGTTTATACAATCAAAATCTAGTTTGAAAGATAAAGGCATAGGTTCACCATCAAGAGGAATGAGGATAACACCTAGCACCACCTCCAAACTGACATTTGGAACCATCAAATAATAGAGGGTCATTTGGTAAGTGGTATCATCCAAGGAGAGGGTAGCAATGGATTCGTCTAGGAAATCAAAGAAGTTGATTTCTGGAAACTGGTGTGTCTGCTAGATCAATTCCTGGAAAGAGGTGTGTCTGCTAGTTAGTCAGTGATGTCGTGGCCTTTGATGGAATTTGATGGATGAATTTGAGGTCAAGATCAGCAAGAAGCATGAGTCCAACGTGGGACACGTTGATGTTGGTAGGGTTTGGCATACATGTAATGTAGGGGTCAATATTGGTAAGTGACAAAAAAGGTTTTGTGGTTGAGTAGGTAATGATGAAGTTTAGTGGTGACGAAAACTAAGGCTAAGCAAAGTTTTTTAGCATGTGGTGTATCTAGTTTCGTAGTCTAAAAGGGTACAAATTATGTAATAAAATGCTTGCTCTCTATGTTGCTCATCGTGATGAGCGAGCATGGCACCTAAAGAATGGTCTGGTGGCAGAAATGTATAGGTAAAAGGGTTGGTACGCGAAATCACAACACCCCCAAATGAGTTCTAGAGGTCTACTTTTCTAAGGCAAAGTCATGTGGTGTGATTGCGTAACATTGAACTTTCCCCAAGGTGTGGGACCTTGTAAAATGGGAAAGCTCTCTAAATTGAAGGTTGGTTCCTTATTCCTCTGTTTAGGTGCATACGTAGAAACTTGTAGAGGATCTATTCTTAATCCTAATCTAAAATTTACCAAGGAGACAGGGATAGAAGGAATACAAAAATTAAAACAAAGCTAAACTACGAGGTGATGCACCAAAGGAATGATGAACACTTATTTTGCTAATATACACAAACCAACAAAAATGCATACAATAAACAAGCACTTATAGCTAGATATGTAATGGGAGACCAGATGAAAGCAAAAGAGACAAGAGAGGATCTAAAATCAATCACAAACGTGTTTTATTGCTCTGTAGATTGATACAGTCCATTACCAAGTAGCTAAGAGGTAGAAACGTATTGCAATTTTGATGGAAGGCTTGAACCCCACAAATCCTTTTACTAAGAAGGAGAAGGGATCATGCAAAACAAATAATTTCATACACTTTATAATGAATCTTGCCCCCGTATTTATAGATTCAACCTGAAAGAAGAAAAGAGAGAGAAGCGGGAAAAGCAGGTTGAAGCTTCAACCACCGCTATTAATGCCTTTGATGAAATCTCTCTCCAAATCTATCTTTATTGCATCAATCCTTAGCTCAGCGCCTTGAAGGAAGAGGAAATAACGAAACAAATCAAATCCAATCTGGTTGTTGAGACAAGAAGATCCTGCATTGAAATCCTGAAAATGTTTCCTCCATTTTTCTTCACCTAACCTCCTCAAAATTAAAGTTCCAGACCTCCATGACATGGGTGAGGCCGAGATCTTTCCAACGAAATTAGATTTGCAATAATTCAAGCCCTAAGTCGAAACATACGCCCCTTGAAGTTTGTATCGGGTTTGTACAAGAGGGTGGGAAAACAACTCGAAAAATGGGTCCCCTTTCTTCTAATGGGACACTTTGCAGCCAGATTGGAACAAAAATCGGGCCTACAGATGCTGACTTTTTCCTTGGCCGGAGTTGTGGGCCATTTTGTGATTACCCCTTTTGAGCTTTAACAAAGGGCAAAGAATCAACTTTTTCTCCAACGGTCCACTTTCCCCTGGGACACACGGTAGTCTAGCGCTCGTTTAGAAACCTTTTTTCTCCGCCTAATTGACTTTGTTTCCTCTTATGTGGGATCGTGCTCGATCTAATATTTGGCACGGGGACGAAATATGGATAACAATTTGGCGACTCACAGGGGTATCTGCCTGCTAAATGAAAAGACCAATTGCCTTGTTATATCCGTTGGGCATGGAGTCATGAGTGATAGCCTGCTACTGATCTAAACTTTGAAAACTGACCGCTGGGCCGCTTGGAAACCCATTAGAACTGAAACTGATCTTGACCAAATGCTAAGTCCAAACACTACATGAGAGCAACAAAACAACACCACACTATATACAAAATTTGAAATCATACATGCTCTAAATGGAACATGTAGAGTGTGCAAAGCACTTAGGATAAAAGCAATCTACACTACAGTAAGACAATGTGCATAAGCACTTAGAGGAAAGAGAAAGCTAAACTAATATGTATAGGGTGAGAACCCCCCTTTTAGTAGCAGTGCTTAAGATAGATTCCATTTACTGGAATCTGCAACTCTTCACCCTCCAATGTAGACAATTAGACAAGCATTGTTACTTCTGCATCTTGTGATCATATAGGGGCCACTCCAGATGGCATTAAATTTGGAATGCCTTCCTGGTTTTGCTCGATTTGCATCCCATTTTAAAACCAAGTCTCCTTCCTGGAAGGTCCTTGCTTTTGTTTTCTTGTCAAAACATTTCTTGATTGAATCCAGATTCTTCTCTATTGCTTGGAGAGCATGCTCTCTGATTTCTTCTAATTCTATCAGCTCTGCATACCTGGCCTCCATTGGTCCAAATTCAGACATCTCTAGTTGCTTCACGAGCTCCAATGTTGGCAACTCAAGTGATATAGGCAACACTGCCTCTTTCCCATAGATGAGCTTGAATGGAGAGCTGCCTGTAGATCTCTTGGGCATTATTCTATCAGCCCATAAGGCCATTTTGAGCTTTGTGTGCCAGGTCTTCTGATTCTCATCAAGAGTTCTTCTGATGATCTTTAGCAGGTTCTTGTTTGTGGACTCGGCTTGGCCATTACCTTGAGGGTAATAGTTTGATGAAGTACTCAAATAAGTCCCATTCTTGACGGCCCATCCTGTGATCTTGGAACCTATAAATGCTAATGCATTGTCTGATATGATGGTGACTGGCACTCCAAATTTGGTCACTATCCCTTCATAGAAATTTAGGATACTAGACTCATTTGCTTCCTTGAGTGTCACTGCCTTGGTCCATTTGGTGAAATAATCTGTCGCTGTCAGGATCCATTTGTGACCTTGGCTTGAGTTTGGATTGATGACTCCAATGAAATCCAATCCCCATTGCATGAAAGGTTGGTCGATTGAGATTGGGTGCAATGGAAGTGCTGCTAGCCTTTCCTTGCCTTTGAAGAATGCACAATTCTTGCACCTTTTGATCCATGTGTAGCAGTCACTAAACACTCTGGGCCAATAATATCCTGCTTTCATGATTTTGAGTGTTGTCACTCTTGGAGAAAAATGGCCTCCAGCTTCTTCAACATGGAATTCTTGTAGCACTCTCTCCACCTGATATGTCTCAATGCATCTCAGCAGAATGTCATTGATGTCCCTCTTGAACAAGACACCATCAATAAGAACATATGGGATGGCTGTAGCCTAAAATTCCTTCTTTTTGCTTTACTCATCCCATGAGGACACATGCCTATTCAAAGGAAGTGCACCATGTCTTGGGTCCAACAAGGAGCAAGTACATCATCTCTCCCTTCTTCTTGATCATCTTGTAGAACAAAAACAACCTCCTTTTCACTATCTGTTTCATCTTGTTGACCTGAGGCTAGTTGTTCACATAACCCCTTCCCATGGACCAGCTTGGTGACCTTGATCTCAATGTCATATTCCATGACATGAGTGATCCATCTTGCACGCTTCTCATTCAGGTCCTTGCTGAGAAGGAATTCTTTAACTCCCGCATGGGAGACCAATAGTTGGATTTTGTTGTTTGAAACCAAATGCTTAAACTTCTTCAATCCTCTTATTACCTCCAGGACCTACTTCTCAATGAAGGAGTACCTTACCTCATAATCTTCCAGACTCTGGCTGAAGAAAGCAATTGGTTGTTCTGTACTTTCTTTGTTCTGCTACACCAAGATTGCAGAAATTGTGTCGCTGCCACCAAAGGCATACAGTATGAAGTCTTTGGAAAAATGTGGGTTCACAAGAGTTGGGGCTTGTGATATGGCTTCTTTGATGGCCTCAAAACTTGATTTTCCTTCAGTTATCCACTTGAATGTTAAGCTCTTCTTCAACATCAACGTTATTGGCTTAACAAGGGCAGCAAAGTTTGGAACAAACCTGCGGACAAAATTGATTTTTCCCAAGAAGATTTGAAGAGCCTTCTTGTGACTTGGCAATGGCAATGCTCTTATTACTTGAACTCTTTCTGGGTCAATTTCCAATCCTTCCTTTGATACGATATGGCCTAGAAGCTTGCCTTCATGGGCCAAGAATATGCATTTTTGGGGGTTCAGTGACACCCCAAAACTCCTACATCGTTGGAACACCTGCCTTAAATGGAAGAGATGATCTGTTGCAATTCTTGGAAAACACTGTAATGTCATCTAGATAGATCAACACTATTTTGTTGATCAGCCCCTTGAATGCCATATCCATTGCCCTCTGAAAAGTGGCTCCAACGTTGGATAATCCAAATGGCATTTTCCTGTAGGCATAGGTGCCCCATTTGGTAGTGAAAGTTGTTTTGAATTGATCATCTTCTTTCACCATGATCTGGTTGTACCCTGAGTAGCCATCTAGGAGGGAGAACCTTTCTGACCCAAATACTACTTGCAAGATCTACTCCATTGAAGGGAGTGGGTAGTGGTCTTTGAGGGAGGCTCCGTTCAAATCCCTGAAGTCAACACATAGCCTGATTTCTCCATTTTTCTTCCTGACTGGGACCAGATTTACAACCCAACTTGAGTGTTTAATTCGAAATATGATGCTTGCCTCTATCAGCTTGTTCAACTCCTTCTTCATCAGAGGCTCTATATGTGGGTTGACTGGTCTCTACTTTTCTACCTGATGGGCTGAGCAGCTGGATCCAGTTCGATTGTGTGTTGTGCTAGTTTTGGATTGAACCCTCTTAGGTCCTCATAACTCCAAGCAAACACATCAGGGAATTCTTGGCAAAGTTGTATGAATTCATACCTTTCTTGTTTGGTGGCCACTTTACCAATTTGAAGTGTTTTGTCTTCTCCAACTGGGATTGACTTTGAATCTTCTCCTTTGATATGCATGTTAGCCTTCTCTTTTCTGAACCGATCATTAGGATTGAAAATAGATTCCAATGTCACTAAGCCTTTGGGAAATTTGTTTGTATGCAGTTGTACTATCTGATTCCCGTACTACTGCTCTAGTCTTCTCTAGTTTATAGCTGAGAATTCAGCCTCTTCTTGTAGAAAGTTAATGATCTGTTGATCATTCTCAAACACCTGCCATTGCATGTATTATTATCTTGCACTGCTGGCCTCACAACCACATGGATATGTGGTTGTTCTCTGTCCCTCTTGATGCTATCAACCACATCAAACGTTGCTCCAACTGTTGCAAGTCTATCAACAACTTCATTCTCCTTCCTGGGTATGGACACAATACTGAAGGCCTCAAAATCCTCCATGAGATCCCATACCCTACTCTTGTAGTTTTTGAGTAGGTCATTTTTTACAGCATTAAGTCCTCTGACCTGATTGGCAACCAGTTCACTATCACCGAATACTTGCAAGTTCTTGATTCCCAGCTTCCTTTCCCAATGAAGACCTTGGACTAAAGCCTCATATTCAGCAATGTTATTTGAGCAAGTGAACTAGAATCTGAAGGCTGAATAATATTTCATACCTCTCGGGGACACAATCATGGCTCCTCCTCTAGCTCCTTGTTTACTCCTTGAGCCATCAAAGAACAATTGCCATACCTCATTGTCATCCTTGTATTCTGTCTTGATTAGGTCAGAAGAGGTTGATTCTCTTCATGTAGGTAGTAGACACCCAGTTCGGATTCCTCCATCTCCTTATAGGGGTCAAAAGCATGTTTTTTTTGGCCCACTCATCTAGGGTCAAGTCTGGGATACATCCCACCTTGGTATCTTTTCATAAGTGTTTAGGAGGTCTTCTTGATCAAAAGCTCAAGCAGTTGGCATTGATTGGGCTAGGCACATAGGATTCAATATGATAATCAGCAATAGGTTCATATCTGATTGTGGCCTTCGCCCCATACCTTGTCCTAAAGAGCATATGTGACCAATCAGCAAATAGGTAGCCTCCAATTTTGGCAGTGAAGTCCCTGGACAGACACAAAGCAAAATGTGGTGGTAAGTCTATGATTGACATGTTTTGTAAAACAGTCACATTAGGGCAAGCGTGTAGAGTGAGACTCAGATCCTTGATGATTCCCATAGTAGTCACTGTTGTCCCATCTAATTGGACTACTCCTCTAGAGATGACCTCATATTGGAGACCCAACTGATCAGCTATTTGTTTGGGCATCACAGAACTACTGGCCCCATAATCAATCATGCAATTGTGCACCAATTTGTCTCCAATAATTAATAAGACATAGAAGGGAGGAGGTCTCAGGTTTTTACCTTGTTGTTCTCCATGGTTCCTCCCAGGCTAAACTGCATTGGCAAGCACTCTTTCTTGTTGGTTAGGGGGTTGATTTGAACTTGACCAATTCTGCATGGCAGTCTGCAACAGATCCCTCTACCCTAAAATGGCCAGTGACTCCCATAGTGAAATGTTCACACTTGTCTTTTTCATCTGCTCAATAATATTGAATGTGTTTTCCTTTTGTTGCCCCTTCCCAGACACATTTCTTTCTTGCACATGGGCTATTACAACCGGTGCTTGACTTGGTTTGGGAGGTGGCTTGGATTGGTTATGTATGTTTGGAGTTGCACTTAGAACACTAGGACCTTGTGGAGTGATGGAAGATTGAGGGTCACCTGAATTCAGTGGTCGGCCCTCTCCAATACTTCTCTTTTTGAACCGTGTATTGGCAACTACACTTTGAGAAGGGAACTGATTCATCCCACATAAGTCTTCAGCCTACCAAGTTGACAAGCATAGTCTCATTTGGGGGGGCACCTTGTTGAGCTCCTTGTTGTTGATCTTCCTCTTGGCTAGGTTCTTGTGGCACCATACTGGTTTGCACCATCAAGGCCTAATTTAGAGCACCATTAAAGCACATTGATTGGTTGTGTGGCTGACTGCATGGAAAACACCAATCATATTCCTGTGCCATATTGTTCTATGCAGGAACTAATGCCCTTGATGTTGAAGTTGTGTTAGGATCATACGGCCTAAAAGGTCTAGCAGCTTGGGGTTGTCCTTGGTTCTAGCTCTGGTTTACAGTATGAGGTGGTGGCCTATTGTGCTGATACTGGGGTCTGGCTTGATATTGAGCCTGGGGCTGGTATGGCCTGGAACTCTGAGCTTGTTGTCTTTTGATGGTCACTAGCTCATTCCCAAAGTTCTTAAAGTTGCTTCATCACCACTTCCTGAAACTCTTTAGAGGTATTAGATGATGAAGTGGAAGCTTTAGCTGAGCTTTGACTCCTAGGGGTGGGTATAGGAGCTAATGTAGGTGCTTGGCTAGTATCTGGGCTTCCTAACTCAGGGTACAGAGGCATGGATGGCCTAGGAGTGATTTTTCCAACTTGAATCAAACGGTTCTCAGCCCCTATGGAGAGGCTATAGGCTACAGGTAATGTAGTGCCCCCCATTGACTGAATCATCAGAGAGATATTAGAATTTAAAACCCTAAGAAAGTATAAGAAGGCACCTTCATTAGTGGGTTTTACTGCTATTGGAATCCTATCCCAGGTCCACTAGAATCTGACGTTGAAGTCTATCAGTCTGCTCATTCGAGGGCTCTCTTGATTGTTGTTTAGTTGCTCCAACAAAGACAAGTTATCACCTTTTTCCCCAAACTAATTGTGATGAGCTGTGCACATCTGGTTCCAGTTCTAGATAGAGCCTGCTTCAAGACTCCTGAACCATTATGAAGCTTTCCCTTTGAATGAAGAGGTGAGCAGCTTGACTGCAATGTCCATCTCATGGATTTCTTGGATTGTACATACATTTGCAATATCTTGGACATGGTCGCCAAGAGAAGTTTTATTTTCCCCAGTGAAATGTGGGATGCTCTTTAATGCTGCAATCAGAACTGGGTTTTGTGTAATCAAGGCGAGTGGACTACTGCCGGTGAAGTTGACATATGGATTTGGTTATGTCATTCTGATTGGCCCAAGAACCCTTGTAAACAGAAAGAAAGGCCTTGCAGGTGGAGGTGTTGACAAGGTTCTGCTTGGTGGAGATGGAGACCTCTGAATTCTTCTTCCTCTCCTTTCTCTGCCTGGGGATAGACGCAAGTATTCAAATATACCTTCTTTCCTTACTCTAGACCAGGTTTTTCTCATGAATCTCCCAAGCTTGGGCTGCTGAAACCAGTAGATTTGTTTCTTTTGGAGTCGTCAGATGTATAATTTTAAGGCTTCTTAAAAGCCAAAATCATAGCAAGTATACATCAACCCCTACTGTAATAAGATGGAGACTTCGTAGTCCCACCAGGCGTGCCAAAACTGTTAACACGAAATCACAGCTCCCTTCAAATGAGTTATACAGGTATGCTTTTCTAAGGCAGAGTCATTTGGTGTGATTGCGTAACATTGAACTTTCCCCAAGGTGTGGGACCTTGCAAAATGGGAAAGATCTCCAGATTGAAGGTTGGTTCCTTATTCCTCTATTTAGGTGCATACGTAGGAGCTTGTAGAGGATCTGTTCTTAATCCTAATCTAAACTTTCTTTATCAAGGAGATAGGGATAGAAGGAATACATAAATTAAAACAAAGCTAAACTACGAGGTGATGCCCCAAAGGAATGATGAACACTTATTTTGCTAATAGACACAAACCAACAAAATGTATACAATAAACAAGCACAAATAGCCAGATATATAATGGGAGACAAGATGAAAGCAAAAGAGACAAGAGAGGATCTAAAATTGATCACAGACATGTTTTATTGCTCTGTAGATTGATACAGTCCATTACAAAGTAGCCAAGAGGTAGAAACGTATGCAATTTTGATAGAAGGCCTAAACCCCACAGATCCCTTTGCTAGAAGGAGGAGGGAGCCTGCTAAACAAAGAATGTCCAACCCTTTACAACGAATCTTGCCCCTGTATTTATAGATTCAACTTGAAAGAAGAAAAGAGAGATAAGCGGGAAGAGCAGGTTGAAGTTCAACCACCGCTGTTAATTCCTCTGATGAAATCTCTCCCCAAAATCCATCTTTACTGCATCAATCCTTGGTTTGGTGCCTTGAACGAAGAGGAAACGACGAAACAGATCAAATATGATCTAGTTGTTGGGGCAAGAAGATCCTGCGTTAAAATCTCGAAGATGTTTCCTCCATTTTTCTTCACCTAACCTCCCCAAAATTAAAGTTTCAGACCCCATGGCATGGGTAGGCCGAGATCTTCCTAACGACATCAGATTTACAATATTTCAAGCCCCGATTCGAAATATATGCCCCTTCAAAGTTTGTATCGGGTATGTACAGGAGGGCGGGAAAATAGCTTTAAAAATGGGTCCCTTTTGATATGGGACACGTGACAGCCAGATTGGAACAAAAATCAGGCCTATGGGTCTGCAATTTATCTTTTGCCCCTTTCTTTCGATTCCCACTTTGGCTTTGATTTGGGCCCAGATGCTCGCTTTTCCCCTTGGACGGAGTTGCAGGCCATTTTGCAACTTTTACACCCCTTTTGATATAAGGGGCAAAAACCAACTTTTTCCCCAAGGGGTCTACTTTTGACTCTATTTCCTCTTATGCGGGATCGTGGTCAATCCAATATTTGGCACAGGGGTGAAATATGGATAACAGAAACCAAGGAGCTTACCTGAGAGAACAATGAAGACACACTTCTTAGGTTGAAGGTGAACACAATACTTGATGAGGAGGTCAAAGATGACTTTAAGGAGTGTCTTGTGTTCGGCCCGATGTTTGGATTTGGAAAGAAGGTCATCTACATAATATTCCAATATGCGATGCATTATGTCATGGAAAATATAAGTCATGGCTCGCTGATATGTAGCACCAATGTTTTTAAGGCAAAAAGGCATGACTCAATAGCAGAATGTCCCCCAAGGAGTGATGAAGGAAGTTTTATGTTGATCTTCTGGAGCAAGTAATATTTGATTATAACCTAAGAAACCATCCATGAGTGAGAGCATCTCATGGCCAACAGTGAGATTAACTAACTAGTTAATGCCTGGTAGAGGAAAGTCGTCTTTGGAGAAAGCTAAGTTAAGGTTGTAGAAATCCGTGCAAACGTGGAGTCCCGCTATCACTTTTTTTACAAGAATGATATTAGAAATCCATTAGGGATAGTCAATAGGTAGGATGAAGGAAATTGACAGAAGGTGGTGAAGTTATTCTTTGAAAAGAAGGGCAATGCAAGGATGCATTTTTTGTAGCTTCTGTTTTACAGGTTTGGCATCAGGAATGGTTACGGTATTGTGGACCACAATGTTTGGGTCAATACCAGACACATCAACATAGGACCAAGCAAAAGCCTTGCTATGATCCCAGAGGAAAGAAGCAAAAGCTTCTTGTTCAACAACATGTAAATATTGACCTATCTTTAGAATGTGTGGGTCATCCTAAGTGTTAATGTTGATTTTAATGGTTGATTCGTTCAACATGGTTTACGTTTCAGAAGGTAATGACTGGTGAATATAAGAATCTTCCACACCAAGGTAGGTGAGTATAGACTCATCGTATTGACATTAAAAGAAGGTGTATCGTTATCGATCATGTCAGGATACCAGAAGGGAAAAGAAGAAGGAGCCTCGCCATCACGTTGATAAGTTAGAGGTCCCAGGGAAATCATGTTCATGAAAAAAAAGTTAGGAGGAATAGATTCGGGATCTATGGACTCCGTGGGTGAAGGTGGTGACATTGGTGAATGGGGTGGAGAAGGTTTGTCTTCCTCAATGAGGTCAATGCGGGCCTTCTTGGAAGATGGTATGGCAAAGCCAATGCCACTGTGATCTTTTTGTTTACAGGTGGTACATGGAATGACAGTATGACGACCTTGTTTGTAAAAACTGAAGCCAAAGTCTTTCTATGTGCAATGGTGAAGGAAAGTGTGGGCGAAGCGGCAGTTAGTAAGAGATTAGAGGTCAAATGAAAAGGGTCATGTTTGGGATGGAGGTTCAGGTGAATAAGTGGCAATATCAAGTCCCCCATATGTTAAGTTGGTGCAAAGATGGGGAGGACCATAAGGGAAAACCTCTCCTATGCGATAGTCATAACGAGGGTGCTAGCGTAGGTTTACATACTCCTGCGGATTGAGGAATGTGTTGTTATTGTAGAGGCGGTACTCCCCCAAAGCGGGGCATTGAAAAAAACCTTCTAAGGGATCAGTAGTAGATATGTGGGTAGGGGATAGACGAATCACTAGACGATTGGGTAAGAGGGGTATCAATCAATTGGGAAATAGATGGACCAGCTGCTGAAGCTGCGACAGTAGTAGGAATAGGAGAGTTAGGTGTGGGAGAGGTGGCAGAAGCATTGGTTGATGGGGTTGTGGGTGAGGAAGAAGTGGGGCTAGTGGCAGATGCCTTAATTGGTACAAGGAAATCGTTAGGTCAGTATAACATGTCATAAGTTTTGAGTGGTAATAGGTCGGCTGGGATGGTATAGTTATGCCCCTCATGTTTGAATTTAACATAGCGGTGTAAAGTTGAAGGGACACAACCCATGACGTGAATCCAAGGTCGGCCAAGCAATAGGTTATATTGGAACTCTCCTTCTAAGAAGTAGAATAATTTTGGGACAGTGCAAGAGCCTACGCGAACATGAAGAATAATGGTGCTAAGGGTGGAAGTGATGGCGTCATTAAAGGAGCGCAACATCACTGGGTTATTATGCATATAATTTTAAGGGATGTGCATTTGATTATACCCATGGGAGGAGATAATGTTGATAATAGCACCTACATCGATCATAACATGTCGTACGTGTATATTATCAATATAAACGAAGATGAAAAGGGCGGGATCAAGTTCATTTGACTGGAGCGGTACAATCTCCTCATCAGAGAAACTGATGGCAGATACTTGATGAGTGGATGTGGGGGTAGAAGAAGGAGATGATTTGGTAAGCGAGGCCACGTGGTGAGTGGTGATAATGGAGGCCACTTGTGTGGGGTTGTTAGGTAAAACTTTGGTGGATTACAAAACCTCCATAAGGGCTTGTCTATGAGATTCAAAATTTTGGACGAGATCATACAAAGACATTTTTAGAGGGGATTGGTGTAATTGTTTTATCATTGTATGATGGATGACCCCATCAGAGATAGGGTAGGTGGGTCATCGAATGGTGATTTTGGGCGCAGGGGCAGATGGTATATTGGGCACAGGATTAGTTGATGGGCTAGTTGCTTTTTCTTTTCCTTTGTCCTTTTGGGCGCGGGTGACAACTTGGACCATGTTAATCTGAGGGGAGGTGGTAGATGGAGAAGGTGTGGTATGAGTAGTGTAACGACATGATGGTAAAAAACCTAATGGGGGGAATAAACTTGTGAAATGAGTAGGGAAAATTAGCATTTGGGTGGTTTTTTGGCCTACTCTCTGATACAGACCATGTTGATCTTGAGTTTTACAGGTGGAAAAAAGGTTGTGGGTGGAGATGTAGGTCACTGAAGAAGTAAGGTACGATGACATGTGGTGACAGACGAAGGTGGAACATGGTCCTCATCAAGCAGATCATCATCGTCGAAATTTTGTTCAAAAGGAAAAAGTTGGAGAAGATTGGTTTTGAGGGCATTATAACCTTCTACATCGTGTCCTAGCATACGATGGTAGGCACAAATTTAAGTTTCATCAAACCCTTTTGGTTTGGGTTTGAGGTGGTCATAAGGTCGAAGCGGTGGTAATGTGATGATGGAAGTCTCTAAGAGGTTGGCTAGAATGTTGGCATAAGACCCTGCCAATAGATCACAATGGGAAGTGAGTGTGGGTTTGGGTAAAGGTGTGGATGATCGTAAGGTAAGTGGCGTTATAGGAGGAGGAATGGGTTGGACCACTGGCTTGGTAAGTGGTACTGTCTTAGGTTTTGATGGCATCTGCTTGGGTAAAGGTGTGGTAGAAGAGATAGCAATGGAAGGTTTTTTTGGTTTAACTACCTTATTGGAGGGTAGTGGGTTCTTGTCTTTGGGTTGCACCTTCTTTGGTAAAGGTGACATGGGAGTACATGATGCAGAAGGGAAAGTAGACGGTGGAAGAGGACGGGTTACCCATGGGGATAATAGAGTCGCGGTGGAAGTGGTTGGTAGAGGCTGGGTGGATGGTATGGGTTGAAGTAGTATAAGAAAAGTTGGGGTTATAGTAACTGGTGGAGTTATAGGTGGTAAGAAATGTACGGGTGAGGGTGAGGATGTTTGTCATGTGCAGGTAAATGAGGTGTAATGAAGGATCGTGATGAAGTAGTAGGTCGTTTAGCTTTTGATTGGATTTGGGTAGGAGGTTGTTTGGCCAGGGTTGATGGGTGAGGTCCTAGGATGGACAGAAGGGGTGAAGGTGACAAAGGTGTGGTAGGTGAGACTAGTGTATGAGGCCTAGAGGGTTGGGTATTCCTTCGAGGCGAAGGAACAATTTTGGTGTGGGTTTGGGAAGACGTGGCTAAATCCAATTTGACAGGTGGATGAATAAGGCTTGCATCGACATGACACCCAAGGTAGTGATTGGTCTAGATATAGATGAAGATATAGGTGTGGGTAGGTTTTTAGGCATTGGAATGGTTTTAGTCATGGGTAAAGGTTTGGATGTAGGTAGAGGTGATGAAGAAGAATCTGTTTCGACAGGCATGGTCAAGGTTGATCTGGTTTCTGGAAATACCTTTGGATAGATCGTGGAGGTATCTTCAGGAAACATTTGCATTTGAGTCAAAAAGGGGAGTCGAAGATGTCCCCAGAGCATGGAATTATCAACGTAATCCAAGCAATCGGCCAACCGTGAAAATGGGACTATTGTAAGAGGAAGTGTAGTTGGTTTAGTGGCAATCCTTATAAAATATGTCTATGAGACAGGGAATTGATTAGCCTTTGGAATCTGTGGGTAAAAGAACTGAGATCAGGTCAATGGGATCCTAGAATGCTGAGGGAGAATTGTCCCCAACATATAGTGGCATGTCTAAAGAATCTCCCATGGGTAGGAGAGATGGTAGGTGGGGTGAGGTAGACTTATCCTTTGGTGGAGGAGAAAGATGATGATTCTCCTGTGGATGGGAGAGTTAATACTGTTGGATGTTCGGTATGTTGCAAGGTAGATGGTAAAATGACATCAGCAGAAATTGTGGATTCCCCCATGGGTGAAGGAGGAGATGCGGGGACTCCTCTGAGGGTGAAGGAGTGGAAGGGGTATGCTCCTCTGTGGGTAGAGGAGCTTGTGCTAGAATTTCCTCAATAGATGAAATAGGTGGAATTTGAGGAACGAACGGTATGATATCAAAAACTGCGTGGACTTCACGGACATTATTGTCACTGGTTGAAGGTTCACTATTTTGATTAGATGATGGTTTGTGGTTAGGGAATGACTTCTTAAAGATGTGTAAATTTTGATTTGCTGGCGCGTTCGGGTTTTCCATGATGAGGTCTCCATTATCTATCATCTCCTAGACAATGTTCTTAAAATTTATGCAATTACCGTCACTATGGCCTTTGACGCGATGATAATTATAGTAGTCATGTTCCTTATACCATGCAGGCATAGGATGAGTGGGATCGAAACCAGTATGAGGTTTTATGGGAGGAAGTGCAATGGCTCCAACTTTAAGAATTTTTTCCAAGACTGAAGAATAGGGCTCTCCAATTGAAGTGTACTTCCATTGTTCCCACCAGAATTGAAAGGTCTGGACAGGGGAAAGATTGGAAGAAGGTTTGGCTTGATTAGAGGGATGAGATGGACCAGATTTGATAACTACCGCATTGGCAGATCCTTTGGCTTTTGAATAATTATTTTGGGGTTTTGAAGATGAAGAAGAATCATTTGGTTTGAACGGGCATTCTTGTTTCGTAATTGGATTTTATTTTCTTCAATGGTGTGAATTTCTATCTTTCGTGCCATGGTAAATGCTTCATTAAAGGTACGGAAGGTTTGTACTTGCAGAGTTGGTGAGATGTGTCTAGCACAAGCTCTAGTGAACAACTCAATAAGTTCAGCTTGAGGTAACTGGAACGTTAATTGGTTGATAAGACTTTGCCAACGAGAAATGAAATCTGCAATAGATTCATCGTCATACTATCGTGTCGAATATAGGTCGGTCATGGTGACTTTTTTTACTACATTGATTGAGAAGTGGTCCAAGAATGCTTGAGCCACTTGGTTAAAGGAGTAGATGGAATGTCTGGGTAAACTACTATACCAATCTAAGGTGGGTCCTATCAGGGACATGGGGAATGTTCGTAGGAGTAAAGCATTGCTATGGGAAATTAGATAGCACCCATGTTTGAATGACCACAAGTGTTGTTGTGGGTCTTCTTTACTATTAAAAAGGTTGAACTTGGGAATTTCCCAATGCATGGGGTATGGGAAAATAGGAATAGATGGATGAATAGGCTCATTATAGATTTCATCATAAGTTAAGGAGTTATGAGAGCCGGAAACTGATGCTTCTAGTGTCTGCATCTTTTCCATCATCATTCTAATGAGGTCATTGGTGGGTTGTGAGGAATGGGCACCTCCTGCAGTAAAGGGAGGTTGATGATGGGTGTATGATGTGGAAGGCATCCCAGTACATGGGGGTGATGAATATGAAAACTGCAAGGGGGGATGGATACAAGAGGAATATACCCTGAATAAGTGATAGACAAGATTGGGGGTTACTGGTGATGCGTGTAAATAGGTGGGGTGGTCGTAACGAATCTCGTGGTAATGGGTGGTAGAGACTGAGGGATGAAAAGAAATAGGTTTTGGAATGGAGTGTGGGTTGCCGACACTAGAGGTGATTGTGATGCAACTGGTATATACGAGGAAATGGGGGCAGATGGGGCCATGCTCAAGGCGGTTGGTGAAGGAATGGTCGACACCACGGGTGCAATAAATGTCATTGGGGTAGCAGTTATAGTGGAGGTGGGACCTAACTGAGAGACCACAGGGGGTAATGTGGATGAGGGTAGCGTCGAGCTAGTGGTAGCTGATGCGGAAGTGGGGGTGAGGGCAGGAGGAATAGATACAGGCATGTCGTATACTAACTATCCTGAGGAGTCTTGGGTAGATGAGTGGGAAAGATAGTATTGTAAGGTCGCGGGATTCTGATCAAGGAGTCTTACAAACTCCTCGTCACCGGTAGAAATGGTGATAGGATGAGTTGGATCCATAGGCAACAAGATGGAAGGTGGTGATGGCCTAGGTGGGAGTGGCTGAAGACTAGCATGAAATATAAGGGTGTTGGTTTGGTTGCAAGTCAACACCATGTGAATTAGCGTTGACCTGGTGAAACTATATTCTGTAGATGACACAAAAAGCAACATGAATGGGATAGAACATATACTGGTAGGTAGACTTGGTCAATGTTTCAATTAAGAATTAAAACAGGGAAACTGATGCCAATTAAGATGACGGGTGATGGTTGAGGGGGACCGATGATAGTTACAGTAACCAATACTGGTTACTCTGGGAAAACACCAGTTTGAGCAAAAGGAGCAGAACTGATGAAAAATGAAATGGGGAAACTATTCTTGACAGTGATACTAGAACATTGGGAATATGAGGATGCCCAGATGACTTTAAATAAAAAAGAGAAGGTGATGAAAGATTTTTTGGGTAAAATAACCAAAAGAGATGGTAATCGACACGGATCAGGGAAACTAACGATGGATAGATTAGAACCGATGATGATATTTACATCGACACCCGTTACTATGAAATATGAAGAAGTGAAGAAAAATGGGTTTTGTGAATTAAATTTGATGAAGAAACAACCCAGAAGACCTAAGGATGATAATATGAGGCCTTGACACACTCAGAAATAGTCAAAATACTCTAACTATGATGGGGAGTGTGAAAGGAAGAAGAAAATGAAGAACATAATCCTCACAACTCAAAATGCAATTCAGGCAAAAAGCTAAGAAAAATACGTAATCATATGAGTGGATTTTATGTTACTTTAGCTTATGCTATTTAAGACTAACTTGTGAATTTAGAACAATTTTTTTTCTTGCAAAGGCATCCTATGGTGAAGTTTCAGGTTATGTTTTGGTGAGGTTGGTCCTTTCTCTGAGTTATGACTGGGCAGAGAAACCAGCTAGGTGCCCACTATCAATCATCTGATCGTGTGATCATTGACAACTTCTTCCAGTTAAGGTGTTGTTTAAGAAGATGTGTAAATTAAGATTTGTGCAGTTTGGCAAAGAAAGAGAAAAGAGAAATGTGCTTTCTACGATTCAATTGTGTCAACCATTAGCGTGAAAGGAAGAAGAAAATGAAGAACATAATCCTCACAACTCAAAATGCAATTCAGGAAAAAAGCTAAGAAAAATACGTAATCATATGAGTGGATTTTATGTTACTTTAGCTTATGTTATTTAAGACTAACTTGTGAATTTAGAACATTTTTTTTTGCTTGCGAAGGCATCCTATGAAGAGGTAATCTAAAGGTGAAGTTTTAGGTTATGTTTTGGCGAGGTTGGTCCTTTCTCTGAGTTATGACTGGGCAGAGAAACCAGCTAGGTGCCCACTATCAATCATCTGATCGTGTGATCATTGACAACTTCTTCTAGTTAAGGTGTTTTTTAAGAAGATGTGTAAATTAAGATTTGTGTAGTTTGGTAAAGAAAGAGAAGAGAGAAATGTGCTTTCTACGATTCAATTGTGTCAACCATTAGCTGCGCATGACTTCTAGCGTATAGGTTGCCCTCATTTTTAAATGTGAGATAATAATGCAACATACATAGATGAAATGCAACAAGTATTATAACCCAAATTGACAGTTATATTCGATGTAGCAAGTGATGAATATGAGAGAGGATGATATTCACCAATGCAAAAAGAAAGAAGAACAATTCTTTTTAAATGCGCCAAAAGAAATGTTTCATTTAGAGAAATTAGAAAGAAGGGAAGATTACCAGAGTAGAAGATTTAGTGAATAACAATTTAGAAAGGAAACACACAAGATGCAACCTATATGAATAGAAAAAACCCACAGAGGAGGGTCCCACCGGGCTTCCCAAAATGTTTCACCGACAAGTTACGTACATATGAGCAAAACAGATAAGGTAAGTGTGAGGAGGAATACCTATGAATGAAGGTGGAAAGTAGAGTGCACGCGTTCTGACTTCTCTATCTAGTGTTGATTGTGAGATATTCCTTTTTGCTAGGAGGAACTACCTGAAATTCAAAATAAGACCACAAGAGGAATATTAAACAATATACGTCAATGCACTACCTAGTGTATGCTAGATCTGAGAAGTGTGATACTTCCTAGATGGTTTTCAATCCACTGTTTAATACAATTTAATGCAAGGAATAACGTAAGAAAATAACATCCTATTGTAGTTGATATGATTTAGGTATCTCATTCAAATACAACAAGTAAATCTAATTTGACAAATAAGGTTATGATCAGATCTGGAGGTTAGATAGGTAGCCAAGATGACTGGAACAGGTTAGGATCAGGTTTTTGGGTGGTTTTGGGTTATTTGGGTGAAGGTTATGAGGTTGTTGTTACAGGAATAATTACTAGATGTAGAGATCGACGTCGGTCCGGTATGATCAATGACGGTTAAGAGGAACTGATGATGGTTTAGGGTGACCAGTGCATCGATAGGGTTGGGCTGATAGAAACTCAATAAAGTTTGGTTTTGATGATTCTCTATGATTGCACAGAGAATAGACAAGAGAATGGTTAGGTTGATGAAAGTGGTTGGAATACTTAAAGATGTCTGGATTTGGGTATGGAGAGCTAGGAGGTTGTAGGTGGTTAGGTGGAGGGATTGATATGAACGTGAGATGTGATGAGATGCAAAGGAGACTAGGAATCCCGAACAGAGATAAAGAAATTGATCTAAATAAGTATGGAAAATAACTATGGAAAGATGCAGATCCAAATGCACTTACTTGTACTTGCAGGCCTGGTGGTTTGATGGAGGTGATAGTTGATCCATGGAATTGGTGGTCAGTGCCACAACCGTGCTTCCCAGAATGTTACCGTGGATGCTTAACCTTCATATCAGTCTTGGTGCTGGTTCAAGATGTTTGGATGTGGAAGAGGGCTCTGGTTCGTGTTTGCATACAAATATCTCTCTTCTCAGACTCGAATAATTCTTCCAACCTCTGAGACAAAGGTTACCCAAAATGAATATAAGGTAACCGATGATGGTTAGAGGTGATCAAAGTTGGTTTAGGGCATCGGTTAAGGTTGAGTTAAAATCCTAGGTTTGCTAAAATGACAGATCTTGGCAATATTTTTGGCCAGTTCTGTCCATTGTTGTGGATCAAAATGGGATATTGCACTTAGATAAGTGGGCATGCAGTTAGAGGAAGAATATGCATGTGATTTTAGGGTTGAACTAAGTCTTAGTTAATTAAGATAAGTAGGACTAAGTCTTAGTTAAAAGGAAACATGTTATGAATAGGTCTATGATGAAGTGTATAGGTGATGTGGTGGGGTGAGGTGTCTAGGTGAGGTGGAAATTAGTTCAATTAAGGTAATTAAATAATGAATATTGTGAGAATGGGTAATAATTTAATTGTAGGTAATTAAATTAATATACATGTGGGGTAAAGGGGGAGTGTGACCCAAATTTGGTGTCTATATGTTACATGGACATGTAACATTCTTCATATAAGATGGTGTCGGAGCATCTAGGTTCACTTGCAATCACACATCAACCAAAAATACTTCAAGAATAAGCTAAGTATAGTAGTGCACAAGTTTCAATTGTGTAATATCCTTATTTGTAAGTATGTTTTGCACCTACTTATGTAGCACACCATATGATTATAATAATCCAATCAAGTCTTGGTTTGCACTAGTGTATTGTTTAGTTTTGCGCAAAATGCAAGTGTGCATGTGATGTATTGTTCATTTGTGGCTAATTTTGTAGCGTGCCTATATGTTTGTAATATTTCGTAAAAGTCTTGTTTTCTACCAAAGTTAATGTAGTGTGCAACTTATGAGCAAGAAAATGTTGTGTTGTGTCATTCTTTGCACCTAGTTACTAGTACACCTATGTTGTGTTATTTTGTGCAAATCTTCTTATGCACGCAAAGTGTCAAATCAATCATAATTTTTTCATCCATTTTTTCGACACCAATGTAGAAGGGATAATGACTATGCAAGGAAAATATTTTTTTACTACAATTGTGAGGTCAAATTTAGCTTCGTGTCTTATGCACTAAGGCATAACTTGTGTGAAATATTTATATGTTCAAATAAAACAGTGTTTGAGGTGTTGACATGGATTCACCTAATCCATAATTGTAACCACTAAGCCAACTCAATACATCAAAATTTGTGTTATCATTTGGAACCTATCTTGGATAGAAGAGATGATGCTTGCATGAGGACTTCTACATGAGTAAGAATCTAGACTATTCAACTCAAAGATAGAGTATAAGAATAAAAGTGTGTGTTATTTTGCATGGCTTTGTGACCTTACACAATTATGTGCATTGTGTTATTTGGAGTAAAGGAGGATTGGCACAAAGGAGGCTTGGCACAAAGGATTTGAAGCTTTGCAACATGTTAAGTTATGTTTGGGGCAATGCATTTATGGAATTACCGTGCACACAACTTTATGACCTTATGTGTTGTGTGGATCCCTGAGTTCTTGCACACATTCAACATCAAACAAATTGTTATCTGAACACATGGCCTTTGATCCATTTTATTTTCTAATTGGATAGTTGAGGAAACTGGTTTGTTTTTATCAAACAAAAATTCCCCCATGAGTGATTACATTATAATCAGATGACTTGAATTGATGGCGATTTGATTTGATTAAGGAATCTTTGCAATGAGTTTTTTCTTGCAAAGGTATCTTTACTTATCCCACCAAATTCTACAAATGGAGGGAATGATGAATGTAAAAATAACCTAGAGGCATTCAAATACAAAGGGAAATTAGAAGTAAGAAAAAACCTTATAGAAACAGAAATTGAGTACCTTAAGTGGATTGTATTAAAAAAACTCCCTTGTCAAGGGGTCGAATCTTGTTTAAGAGAGTCTGGCAAGTTTGCAAGCATAACTAGGGAAGAGTTCTAGGAACTGGATCTTTTTATGGGATTTTTGTAGTGTCTTCATTGTAAGGTTGTAATAATATTTATAATGCATTGTGCTAAAGTCATTAATTTTCCTCACTAATTAATAGAAGAAGATTTTATTGGTACTTTCACGTTGCTTAGTGATCTTTCATTGTTTAAGGTTGTCTCTTTGAAAAACTATGGGTTGTGCGATCTAAGGCATCTCTTCATTAATACCCTTAACTATGACTTCATAACATTTTCAAGTACACAATCAATTCACCAATCGAATACATACATGGAGATAAAAATATGTTACATAATATAAAACTCATATGAATAACAAACCATATAAATAAATCATAAGGGTCTCAAATCAACTCATTAATAAATCATAATGATTTCAAAACATCACATAAATAATACATCTCAAATACATTGTAATCAAATATAATGCATGATATACATCTAACCATGTAAAACAACAATCTATCTAGAGCACAATAATCCAAGCATGGGTGTGTTATAAACATATAATCCATACAAGCAACACGTACCTCAAAAGATGAATATATGTTCGTTTGATACATGAACACATTATAACTAAGATATTCATGAGAAAATATGCAAACAAAAAATGATTAGGGGGATTCAAATTACATGGTAGGAACCTTCCATGAAGACATATAAACATAAAACACTAAGTGAATTTTCAACATGACATCAATTCTAAACAAACATTCATAACTTATTGTGAGACTCCCTTCTCATTACTATTTGATATTGTGATGTCCAATTGCTATCAATTTGTTGAGAAGTTGGATTATTCATTGATGTAAAACATGTACAAGGATTAATTATAAATAAGAATTCCTCCATCCTTATCCCAAAAAATATGATTAGAATTCCAAATCAAAGACTTATAAGATAATGCAACATAAGGTGTTCAAATTTTCCTTGAAAATTGAAGTCATCTAGAATTAAATTTCAACAACAAGAGATTAAAGGTCAAAAGGAGGGCGGAAACATTATTTAAAATACTATTTCAATTTCATATTACTCAAAAAAACTATTTTAGCACAAATATGTTACTCACATAGATTGGTTGAATCTATATTCTACAAAGATCCATCATTAAAAAAAAGAATTATTTAATACATTCCCAATAGTTACTACTTCTTGGTTACCATTACATCATCATTTTCTTCCTCACTAGAAGACTTAATTCAGCATTGAGGTATTTACAATGTAACTCCCTACAATATTTTTAGACCTATATTATTTGCAATATCTTATCGTCCTTTCATGAGGGATTTGACTCTATCCAAGATAAGTTGCTTGGTGGAATCTAATCTACCTTGCACTTGCATACAATACTTTCTCCATTGATGTTAGATCTTCATGTAGCAAGAAAGTACCAATAAAGTTAGATAACTTGTTGTAATGTCCCCTTTTGGGAGACCTCAGAAAATGGCGAAATAGCTAAGGTAAAAATTTGAAATCATATTCACTGCTGGTTGAATTTGACTAATTAGAATTATGTAACCTGCAAATTATGCCCTTCTAGGGTAGCGACTTCCTAGGAAAAGTCAACCCGCTCAAAGATGGGTCAAACCTTGCTAAAATACTTTGATTCTTATGCCAATTTTTTTAAAAAACTCTCAGCAAACACAATAAATTATTAGAAATAGAATTGATACTGGAAATAATTAATTTTAGAAACCCTTAACCAACCAGGTATAATGAACTTCAACAAGCTTGGAAATATAGTAAACTACCTCCAAAATTCAGGAAACTTAGGAACTTGGGCTTTAAAAATAAGGAGATCACAGATATCAACTCACTTTAATCGAAGCACCATTTGAACATATCAAAGTTCCCTCCAAGGCATGTCTCCCCACTTTAAATGAATATATTATCAACCAATGAAGATAGATCATGCAAGAGTGACAATTTATTACTCTTCAAACTAGCTTGCATACATAAATCCTTGTGAGAGGGTTTTATTCCTCCACACAAGCCCTCAATCAAGGGGTTTCATCCTTGAGGGTGTGTTCAATCAAGGGGTTTCGTCCTTAAGAGTCTTCAAATAAGGGGTTTGATCCTTGAGAGAGATAGTAAAGGAGCTATACTAGCAACCTCCACCAAAAATAGAAAAGATCACTTGACATAACATCCTAAAACTAATGCCAACAACCCCTTTTTATATTAAGAGGGTAGCGATAAGTCTTGGGGCTCTCAAATGAGGCAGACCATAAATAGACTTACTTTATTATTAATATTATTTTCTTTTTTACTTTTTGGAGCCTACATGCTCACTAATATCTTTTATTTGTAATTTATTGTTGTGCGCTAGGTTCACCAACAATTTCAATGCCAAAAATAGAGAAATAAATACAAATCTATGTGTGTGTGTGTGTATACACATATGTATGTATGTATGTATGTATTTATAATGACATTGTTGACTCCTTTAGCTTGTTTCCTTCGACCTCTGAGGAAGGAAAAGGGGTCAAGGTTTTCAGATTGAATTATCTCAAAAAAGGGATATGACATTCCTCCCTTCTCGAAATTGTTTGTCCCCAAGCAATTGCAAGTACCCCGGATCCCAAATAAATATCAGTAGTAAGAAAAAAATATATTTCATACATCCTCCCCCATGCCTTATAGGCATGACGATTAGCTTCCTCTCATGCCTATCAAACTTCGTATTCTCTTTGTTTAGTTGATATGGATTCATGCTATCAATGACACATATGTAACTAATCAATCTCCCTTTAGGAAGGGAATACATGATGACTTTGATAAAATATAGGAGATTTGGTAATGAGTTCCCTTGGGTTGAATATCTCTCCAACAATTGAGAGCTTTCCCTATTCAATTTGGGAATTCTTCCTCCCATCCTTTCACAACCGTAGTTGATTGCTTTTCCTCGCAACTGGGCAATTTTGATGACTGGGGTAATTCTAAAGAGATTTGAGTATACCTTCTTCAGTTCAGCTGGTAAATAAAAATACCTCATGCATTTTTTAACTTTCTCTATATACTTTCCCATGACGTTTCTTGCCAAACTTTTGTTTGCAAACTCAATTATGATCCACCTTTCTTGGACTGCTAGTAAGGGATAGAGCTCAACCCCCTTTTTCTTAACCTTGTCAACTTTCACCACCATAATAAACAACTTACATTCTCCTTTTATAAATTTATTTGGTGACTAAATTTTTTCATGCCCAGGTGTAATTATGTTCTTCCAATGAGTTGATATATGAAAAAGAGAACAATAAAGAAATTCCCCTTGGTTTTCTACCATGAATCCCTCCTTCAACACACCTTGGATTCTTATTTCTTTGCCTTCAAACCATAATTCAATTCTTTTACCCATGTAGTTGACTGTGAGTTCCCCAAAAAATTGAATCCATTACATCCCAAGAACAAATTCTATCTCAGTTAAAACAAATAATTCAACGCAAAGTTTGTACCTAACCATGGGAATAGTGAGAGTTGTCCCATTGGTTATGGCAATCATGAAGCCTTTTTAACTAACCGTACTCAACCCCATCCTTCTTGAAAATTTTAATTCAATGGAATTATGTATGGTACCATGAGCTGAAAACACAATGGCTTCTTGGTCACAAAGAAGGCACTTCACTCAGGATGGTTGATATGTATGTATTTCATACACCGAAACAAGAAGGTGGCCCTTTCCTCATATTATCCTTACCTTTTTCTCATACATGGAAGCATGGGTCAACCCCTTATCAATAGGAAAAGAAAAATAGTGATTTTTTTTTTATGATCCCAATGTAACAATGACGTAGCAAAAAAGGGTTACAATGAGTATCGATTAGAAATCGAACCACTAGACTTACCTTTCCCAAGAGTGATTTTTGGAATTTTTCTTACACCAACACATACCAAGATGCATTTACCCCAAGTACTGATTTTGAAATGAGTAATTCTCCCTTTCTCAAGTCTCATAACAACACCCATACCTTTATCATGATGATATCTCACTAGTGGTGCCATAGGAAGGCACTACAAACATGAAACATGATCATCCTTCCTAACTAGTTGTGCATGATGACAACATGCCTGAAATGAAAAATTGGCCAACAAGAGAAATGAAATATTAACATACCATGGACTTTCCGTGATGATCGTATGATTCAAAATTCATGAGTTTGAATAAACACTCTTCATTTCCATGATTTCTGCACTAAATGGGATTTTTTTCTTCTTGCATTCTTTCCAAATTTGTTGGTACTTTTCTTGGGTATCCTCTGGCTTCTTGTTAGAGATTAGAACTCCATCCATTGACCTCCCTTTGATTTTTTTTTTAACATTCCAACCACCTCATCAAGTGCTTTCCTGGAATCTTGTCCTTCATGGAGAGTTTCTTCCAATCTTCTTGACCTCATAAGACTTGTTGAGGTACCCTCGACGTAACCATCATTGTGATCACAAATTCTTCCCTCAAATACATATGTATCAGATGGATTGCAAACCAAATGGAAAGAGGATGAAGTTACCTTTAAACGCATACCACGGGCCTTGGGAAGAGGGCAACTTCTTATCAATCCAATTTTAGTCCTTGTGCATAAAGCAATATTTTTTGTGATGCATGCATAACTCAGAGGTTTCCTGAAAGGGTGTATGTACACCTTACTACTTGATGTGATCTCTATTCTACCCAAATTTGTGTCAAACTGTTTGTGATGATTAGCCCCATGTAATGAAAAACTAGGAAATAATAAATTTGAGATATGTTTATTCCTTGGAATGTCATCAAGATATTCATTTTTTTTTTCCTTTATTCCTTCTATAATTGGTGTTTTCCCTTTTGCACTACCTCCATCCCATGTTCATATGTGTTTGAAATTTCTCCATAGCTCTTACCAGACTTAAGTGCATGGAAATGGGGAGCCAAAAGGGGGTCAAAAGGGCCACTTTTTTCCTGAAATAAGAAAAAACTTAACTTCAACTAATTGTTATAAGAATCGTAGTGCTCATAATTTAATTGTTGAACTACTATTTTTTAAATGGTGCAGATTAAAAAGGTCAAATGTGGTGGGCAAACAAAGTGAGCCTCTTTTTGTGTCAAAAAGATAGCATAGTGTTGTGTGTGCCCCCCCCCCCCCCCCCCCCAAACCCTATTTTTTGAGTTCCGTAAACTATTTTACAAATCCCTTTGATAGAAAGTTAGCTAAATATAAAAAAAATCATAATTTTTGGATAAATATAGATTTTTTTTTCTAATTTTCAGAGTGAACACATCCCAAAAATGAAATATTTGTGTGTACACCCCCCTAATTTTGAGAAAACTAGTTCAAAATCATTTTTTTGAGTGTGTGTAGAATGGGGTTTAGATCAATCTTTTTGTCTTTTTGAAATTTGGATGAGCAAATCATAAATTATCTATAAAAAATGATACATGTGTTTTAGCTAGCAAGAAAAGAACGCACTAGTAAAAGAAATTAAGGATGAAAATATTAAACTAATCAGATTTTAGAAAGATAATACATCGACACAAACGTAAAATAGAGCTTGATGTTGTAGTCATGTTTTTTTTGGAATATTGTCTTATAACAAATGAAAAATTAGGGTGTACTCCTAAGATTGTTATGTTTTTCTGCAAAGCATAGATTTATTCAAAGATTGCACAATCCAAACCTTAGGATTAGATTTCCAAGCCAAAGGGTGGGTGGTTTCCAAACCAAAGAAAATAAAATGTGCTCACGTTATAACGCTCTTGCATTTTGTTTTTCTTAGCGAAAAATTTAACTTTACACAGTAAAAAATGTGCTTGTGTTATACACGTTATGGATTGGAAATTCCAAGCCATAATGTGAGTGCATTATAACATGCCAATTTCATTTCATGGCCGAGTTATAACGCAGCCAAACCATAAAGTGCTCATGTTACATAGAAACTGGCCAAAAATGGATTTTGACTTCTTTTTGTTCCCCCATCTCAATGCACATGCCCCAAAGTCTAAGTCATCATCATTTTACTCTTCATTGACTATTATTATGATAACTTCAACATACTAAGAGTGATTATGGGCACCTAGAAATTCCTTTTCTTCATGGGTATGAATTCTAAAAATGTCATCCCCATGTTCCTTCCCCAAATATGATTTTTCTCTACTAATATTCAATTTTATGGAACCATTAGACACCAACAATTCGTCATCAAACACTAAAATATTTTTACCTTGGGTTGCATGCTCCTTAATCTCATTCTCATTCCTTGGCACGTGCCCCATGATTAATCCAAACCTTTGTGTCTTTATGGTGTTGTTTGGAAAACCAGTCAAGGGATCTACTTTGGCAATGGTGATGGGGGCTTCTAGGTCTCCCACGGGTTGCACCTCGTCCTTCGTCACAATGGATTGATCTCTTCTCTCCAGGGTTGAAACATTCTTCCCCTTGCCTCTTTTCATAATATCAGGTTTAGATCGTGGCCCAATACCTGCTTTATCTTTCACCCATCTCATGAACTGGACAAATGATAGGGCATCACGGATGACTTCCGAAATAGTTTGATACTCTTCAAAGCTAGTTGTAATAACCTTTGAAACCTTAGGTGTGAATTTTTCTTAGTTTCCCTAGCTCCATAGAAGTTTTGTATGGATAGGATAAGAGCATCCAAAGATTGTGCAAGCCTTTCTTGCATCTTTCTGAAGTGAATTTATCTTTCAATTTGTGTAGTCTCGTAGACTAGTAGGACTATGCTCTAATACCATTGTAATGTCCCTTTTAGGGGGACCTCGGGAAATGGCCAAATAGCTAAGGTAAAAATTTGAAAGTAGATTCATTACTAGCTGAATATGACTGATTAAAATTTTGTAACTTGTAAAATACACCCTTCCTAGGGTAACGACCTCCTAGGGAAAGTGAAACCCCTCAAAAGTGGGTCAAACCTTGCTAAAAGACTTCGATTATTATGCCAAAAATTATTAAACACTCTCAGCAAACACAATCAGTTGTTATAAATCACAATTGAGCATGGAAATAATATAATTTTGGAAACCCTTAACGAGCTAGGTATAGCAAACTTCAACAAGCTTGGAAAAATAGTGAACTACCTCCAAAATTTAGGAAACTTAGGAACTTGGGATTTAAAAATATGGAGATCACAAATATCAACTTACTTTAACCGAAGCACCACTTGAACATATAAAGTTCCCTCCAAGGTGGGTCTCCCCACTTCAAATGGAGAGATTATCAACCAATGAAGATAGATCATGCAAGACAATAATAATTTATTACTCTTCAAACCAGCTTGCACACATAAATCCTTGTGAGAGGTCTTTTATCCTCCACACAAGCCCTCAATCAAGGGGTTTCATCCTTGAGAGAGTCCTCAATCAAGGGGTTTCTTCCTTGAGAGAGATAGTAAGGAGCTACACTAATAACCTCCACCAAAGATAGAAAATATTACCTAACATAAGATCCTAAAACTAATGTTAACAACCCCTTTTTATATTAATAGCGCAGCATCAAGTCTTGGGGGTCTCAAATGAGGCCGACAACAAATAAAATTGCTTTCTTATTTTAATATTATTCTCTTTTTACTTTTTAGAGCATGTATGCTCACTAATATCTTTAATTTTTAATTTAATGTTGCGTGTTCACCATTAATTACAATGTCAAAAATAGAGAAATAAACACACACACATGCACGAACGCATGCACACGCACATGCACGCACGCACACGCACGCACACACACACGCACACGCACACGCACACGCACACCCACACACACGCACATGCACACGCACACACGCACCCGCACACGCACCACACCACACACGCACGCACCCACAAGCACCCGCACCCGCACACGCCCGCACACGCACACGCCCACATGCGCACACGCCCGCACGTGCACACGCCCACGCATGCACACACCCGCAAACACACACCCACGCACACACACCCACGCACACACACAGCCACGCGCACGCACACGCGCACATGCACGCACACACGCACACACACGCACGCACGCACGAACACACGCACACACACACGCACACACACACACACACACACACCCGCGCACACACACACCCACACGCGCACACACGCGCACGCACACACACACACACGTCCGTGCACGCACACACTCACGTGCACGCGCGCACGCACGCGCACACGCATGCACGTACACGCGCATGCACGCGTGCACACACACACATTGTTGACTCCTCCAGCTTTTTTCCTTGGACCTCCGAGGAAGGAAAAGGGATCTAGGTCTTCAAACGAAATTATCTCAAAAAAGGGACACGACACTTGTTTTCCCACACATTGTTTTATTTATGTCAAACACATTCTTTAATCCATATTCTAGGCATCAAAGAAGATAATCTACTCTTCTTTTAAAATGTATGCTTTGATATCTTGAATATGGAGTCCCATAACATCATTATTCACAATCAATACCTATTTCAAGTTTTAATCCGAAAACAATGGTTTTTTTGCATACATGGATGACTTCTTCAATAAAAACAAATATAATTTATGTGTACATGTTGATATAGACATGAGGCATTTTTACAAGTTGCAACTTAAATGCTTTAAAAACAATCTAATGTTGACTTGTGACTTGTATAGAGCCTTGTGAAGGATAAGATATATCAGTCCCAATCAACTTGAGTAGTGCCCCTATAAGGTATAACACTTCCCATATCTAACTCTGATGTTATTCCATGACTCGTCACCTTCTAAACACACACATACTGGTATAAACCAGTAAACATATGATACATTATCAACAGGTCATTCTTGTAGATTTGCATAAACTTATTAAGTACAAGATCTAACAGTCTCGATTCAGTTGTGTATTGCACCTACAAGGTACAATATTTTCCATATTCACTTATGCATTCTTAATTGAAATTCTTGCATGACTTATCACCTTGTAAATACACCCATGGCAATGGGAATCATTAAACAATCAATTTTTCATCCTCTTAGATTTTCATAGACTCACAAAGGACAATATCTATCGATCACAATCCACATGAGCATTACACCTACAATATGTAGTCGTAATATAAATCATTGCATAAATAATCACATTGCAAACACACCCATGTTGATGGAGATTGCTAGACATCTAGTATATAATTATTATTTCTCATAGATTTGCATAGACTTGTGAAAGTACATGAGCTATAAATCTTAATCCACTTGAGTACTACACTTACAAGGTATAACACTTCACAAATACAACTATGGTTATAATTGATATTCTTGCACAACTCATCACCTAGAAAGCATGCCCATGTTGATAGAGATAACTATACATCTTATTAATATTTTTTCGTTCTTGTCGATTTGCATTGAGACTTGTAAAGGATAAGATCTATCAGTTTCAATCCATTTGAGTACTACATCTGCATGGTATAAATCTTTCCCATATTCGGATATGCAGACATAATTGAGATTCATACTTAATTCAACACTTGCACTAGTAATTGATATTCTTACATAATTCATCATCTTGCAAACACAACCACACTTATGGAAATCACTATACATTGAGTATATAAGACATTGTTCATTATCATATAATTACATAGATACTTACAAAGGTCAAGATCTATCAATCTTGATTTGTTTGTGTACTACACCTACAAGGTATAAAACTTCTGATCTCCGACTATGTGGTTGTAATTTGTAATCATGCATACCTCATCACCTTGCAAAAGTGCCCATATCGATGGAGCTTGCTAGACATTTGGTATGCAATCAATTGGTAATTATCATATATTTGCATAAAAATTGTGAAGACTAAGATCTCTTAGTCCCAATTCACTTGAGTACTGCACCTCCAAGGTACAATACACCATATATCCAGTTATTCAAACATATTAATATTCTTGCATGACTCATCACCTTGTAAGCATAGTCATACCAATGAAAATCACTAGAAATTTGGTACATACCCGATTGGTCACTCTCATGGTTTGTGTAGAGATGTGCGAAGGAAAATACTTGGGCATGCATTTGAGTATTGTACCAGTTGAGTATTTTACCCGTAAGGTATGACATTCCTTATACTTGGGTATGCATTTGTAATTGAGATTATTACATGATTCATCACCTTGAAGAAACATCCATATTGAATGAAATCTAATGTGTAATCAATCAAAGTTGTTCACATAGATTTGAATATAGTCTTGTGAATGAAAAGATCTATCAGTCCCAATCCACTTGAATATTGCATTTGCATGGTATAACACTTCCCATATCTGATATGCAAACATAATAGATGTGTTTACATGACTTGTCACCTTACAAACACATCTATTGTAATGGAACTTTCATTAAGTGTTAAATAACTTGAAAGTGATAAGCTTAGACTTGGATGAACATGCTTTTAAAATTAGAAGGTACAAAAAAATTAAAGTCATATATAGAAAGAAGTAATAGAGTTGTTGGGGAAACAATGCGATAATTTTGTACATTTTCTATGAAGATGTACTGTTTGTTTTTATTACTATAGATTTATACAATACAATGAATAATAGCTACAGGAACTTGAAAGTATTATTTAACTCTAGGTTGCTTGTTATAGCTGGAAAGGCCCTCAATAAATAAAAATTATTGAGCATTGCAAAACTTGGATGGTATAATTTTGATATTTAAAAAAAGAAGTGCAATATTGTACTCCATCTCTAAAGATTGAAATAATGGAAACGAAGTTCTATATTAAGTTAAAATATTATGTGTTTCTTCGACTTAGGTCACTAAGGTCTCAAGTTTGATTCCTGATTAAATGTGGTATGCGGTGTGGGGCCTCTATACATCGCCCATGATTATAGGGGGCTTGCCATGTGAATTAAATTCGGTGCAAAATGTTTGCTACTCCAGGTTGTTGGGCATCTGGTTCGCTGAAAACGAAAAGAATATTAAGTATTTTTTTTTCCATTATTGCAAAAGATAACATTCGGTGACATTGCAAAAGGATGGCGATGGTATCTTAAAGGAAATCATTTTTAAATCTCTTTTGTAACTTTGGGTGACATTAGCATTAGAAGGATCTATAATAGAAATTAATTTTTTTAGTATTGTGTTTATCATTTGTAATGATCCTTTGAAAATGTTTCTTCCAAAAAAATAATAACTTTAGTTCAGTATTAAATATAGTGTGGAAAATGGGTTCTTATTTGTTGGTTAGTGATGATAAATATGTTACATGTCTAGCTCACATGGTAAGCAAAGATATGTTCAAGGAATAAATAGAAAAAATAATAACTTTAGTTCAGTATTAAATATAGTGTGGAAAATGGGTTTTTATTTGTTGGTTAGTGATGATAAATATGTTACATGTCTAGCTCACATGGTAAGCAAAGATATGTTCAAGGGATAAATAGAGAATCTCAAGAAATTAGAATCGTGTCATATCAAAAAACACACCAACATAAACATATTCACATAGAAAAGAATAGAGATCACAAGATTTTAGACACACACGCGCACACATGCACACCTGCACACCCACGCACGCACACATGCGCACACACACACACACACACACACACACACACACACACACACACACACACACACACACACACACACACACACACACACACACACACACACACACACACACACACGCTCGCAGCGCGCGCGCGCGCCACACACGCATGCGCTGACGCACGACATGCATGCACACACCACATGCATGCACGCACGCACACGCACACGCACACGCACCACGCACGCACACGCACACGCACGCACGCGCACGCGCACGCGCACGCACACGCGCACGCACACGCACACGCACACGCACACACACACACACACACACACACACACACACACACACACACACACACACACACACACACACACACACACACACACACACACACACACACACACGTTTTTTATTACTTGAAAATTTCTTTATTTTTGCTTGTACCATGTAATGTTCCTTTCAAATGCCTTGACTAATATTTTAATTCATTATTGAAATTAATCCATCAATTCAACATGAACATTACAATACAATGGCAAGCAAAGCAATCTTATTATCACAAGTGTCCTCTTCCTTTCAGTTTAGTAACTTAAAAATTAATGCAATACGATAAAACTTCATAGTTCCATTATTTGATTGATTGAAAAATTCAACTTACTTATGTAACTTGGTTTGTTTAGCTCATGGACGTGAAGGAATAACCATGGTCAATCAACAACACACACACACACACACACACACACACACACACACACACACACACACACACACCCACCCACACACCCACCCACACACCCACCCACACACACACACACACACACCCACCCACACCCACACCCACACACACACCCACACACACACCCACACACCCACACACACACCCACACCCACACCCACACCCCACACACCCGCACACGCACCCGCACACGCACACACACACACGCGCACCCACACGCGCACCCACACGCGCACACACACGCACACACACACGCACACACACACACACACACACACACACACACACACACACACACACACACACACACACACACACACACACACACACAGCACTGCATCTCCCATTAGAGTTATTTATAAAACTAACTATGCTCTTAAATGTGTAACGATAACCATTTATATAGATTAGGTCATATATTTTTGTCACCTATTTCCCTACATCCATAACATATTTAAGAGACTGTGCATTTGAGTTGATTGTGTATGTGGACATAATACTATAGACTAGAAAATGGCAAAATGTGTACTCATTTTGAATCAACATTTACACTACTTAATTTAAAAAGCCCTGAATTTCCATTGTCTAAAATTGATAGACATATAACATGCATACAATCACAAAATATAATGACATATTGACTTTAGGAAGAGGCACGTCTAAAGGCCAAGTTGTGTACTCCGTATAATAATAAGCATCCTTATACAAATCTTTCGTATCCTCTAAAAGTTGGTGATACCCTCACTTTCCAAAGTATAATCCATGTACTATTTATTTTGTCCTTTACAAATACATATTTCAACAAAATCAAAGTTTTTGTATGTTAGTACATTCCACCTATTCTTCTTTAGGATCGCTAGATGTAAAATCCATTGGGGTTTACCCCCTTCACCTAGAGAGAGCATACGCTCAATCAAATTCAGTCAACATAAATTATTCAAGAGAGAAAGTACAATATATATTGTGTTGATCTCCTAAAATTAGGAAGTCTCAAATCTTTCACAATCCAACTATCTCCTAGAATCTCTCACCTAACTCCTATTCTAATGTCATGCTACATGAGTAACCATTACATACATTATGTATTGTTTTCACTTACTCTCTTCCAATTTCTAATATTAGGTGATTATTACTCATATAATAATCACGTGCAATCCAAGTATTATTCACTCCACTTATTATTTTCTCACACATAATCTAATGTGAAGCACTTAAGTCCTACGCACCCATGTAAGGACTAATTCCTAATATTCCCCCTAGTAGCGGGAACATGGGAGAAACACCACTTTAGAGCTGCAACGAATGATTGACCTTTGTCACCATCTTCCTAGATGTGTACTCAAAAGCATTTTAGCATTGGGGTTCAAATATTTCATTCCCCCTACACAATGATAAACGTGTTGGATGTCAATTTCGATCGATAGTGCATCTAGTTATAGGAAAAAATCCCCTCCCTTACTACAAATGTTCCAAAAATATTTTTCCATTTCGAAGGAAAAAAAAAAACTCCCTTGTAAAATTGTCGAGATCTAAATACAAATATCCTCTAAAAGTGTAGATCCAAATACAATGCTCAAGTTTCACAAACAAAATATAAGGAGTCCGTCGAACTATGAAGGATTGTTATTGGTTTCCGTTGAATAGTGTCAGAGCTCGCTGGTCTAAACCTCTAGTATAGGAGCCTGCAACTCGCCGTTTTAGAATAGTGTGCACTTGAACTTGCATGTGCATTGAGCTTTAGAGATCTGTGAAACTCGCCCCCATTGCAAATTTGTAATAGCAGAAACACAAATACAACACATCACACCTCAATGTAACAGATCGCCAAATGGATGCATAGACCCAAACTGTATGATACAAAACTTATGCCCTATGCAGCTCTGATCAAACCTTCAAATGCAAAGATTTGCAACACAAATCCTTCAAACCAAATTTGAAAACCTCCAAATTAGGAGTTGCACCTAGGCAGAGCCTTTGGTTGTGCTTCGAAGATGAATTTTCATCGTTGTTCTACTTCTTCCTCATACAGAAAACCTACCAAAAAAATTGGAGAAAAAACACCGGATTTGATTGTATCAAAAGTATTGCATGTTTACGGTCAATCCTCGCATACTTGGACTTTTTGAACTCTTAACTTAAGGTCTGATTCGCTACAAACTGTTACATGAAAAAGTTATCACAAAAAGGTGCTCACACAAGCACATAAAACACTAAATTAGGTTAAACAAACCTAATCTAAGCATGAATGCAGTTCATAGGAATGGAAACTGCAAATAGAATGAACACAATGGAAAGAGATAGACGATGCAAATGAATAGAGAATATCAGTGGATTTGTTGCGAGGTCCGGATTATCTGCTAGTACCGCTAACATAGGGCAATAATGGTGAATGTACGGACTATTCTTTTGCACGTGGCCTACACTACATATCCTTTGTTTACACATTTTGATTAAAAAAAACAACAAATGGATGGACACAGACAAGGTAACAAGCTTGCATGTGGCCTACACAATTCACCCATTACCTTCATCTACTTGACAAAACAAAAATGAGTTGAGTAGTGGTTAGAGAGGCCTCTTTCGAAACTGTCTCTCATACCAAATGTTGGGGTTACCGCCTTTACCTTGAGAGAGCATATGCTCAATAAGGTTCGATCAACATAGATTATTCAAGAAAGATAGAACAATATATAGAGATTTGATCTCCTAAAATCGGGAAATCTCAAATCTCCCCAAATCTTTCACAATCCAACTATCTCCTATTCTAATGTGACCGTTACATGAGTAACTGTTACATTATGAATCATTCTCTCTTACTCTCTACCCACTTATTACTCACAATCCAAGTATGATTTGCTACACTTGTTATTTTTCCACACAAATATTAATGACTAAATAATCTAATATGATGCAACTAAGTTCTACGCACCCATGTGAAGACTAATTCCTAACAAAACCCTACAAAGATACAAAGGAGTCTCATGTTGAAACTCTTCTTGAATCACTTGAAATCTCTAAGAAAAATGGTGCCGTGGAAATATTAATTTGCATTAAATTAAATATTTTCGATGCATGATTGCCATAAAAACAAATATTTTGATCTCACAAACATGTATGAACTAAATATTTAAGGTATATGATGATCTAATATTAATTAATCAATGATTGTTTTCAATTAATATACAATAGATTTGATACCAATGGAAGGATTTGATCTACTGAAAAAAGTCTTAATCTCCCATCCAAAGTTTTGGTTTTAATGTGGAACCAACGACTTATGTGGCAAATTAAAATAAGGAAAAATACAAACTTGATTTCGAAACAGCTATATTTGAAATCCTCTGGTTTACAAATATGTAGTACACTTAGATGCATAACAAGATAGCTCTCTTACCAAATTTGTACTAATCTCAAGTATAAGAGGCATCTCAAACAAAATATGATATATGCAACTCAAACTAGAAGGAACCTTTTTTTATAGTGCATTGTCTAGCACAATTGCTCATGCATTCGGGTTTACATCATATTATCATTTCACACTTCCAATGCAACGACAAGAGATTCGATTGATTTGATGGCGTTCAATCATGTTGCACTTGGCATTAAGGAAAACTTTGGTAAATTCTAAGGTTTGCAGTCTATAATTTAGATATCAATCTCCTCGCATCAAGGAAAGCTTTCCTAAATTCTAAGGTTTTTAGTCTATAATTTATGTTAGGAATTAATTGTTGTGAACATTAATAATTTATTATGTTTATAATTGTGTGAACTAATTACTCACGGTAAATGAGTAATTAGTTGATGTAATAGTTAATTGTAAGTGAGTACGTTGTTAGTAAGTTGGTTAAACATATTATTGTTAGTAAATAAGGATTGTTGGTAAATTAGTTTCTTATTTTATAGGATGCATAATTACCTATAAATATAAATGTATGAATTATGAAAGTTTAATCGGAGGATATTGATAATCATTTCTAATTGTTTTTCTGCAACTCTGATCCATTCCCTTCATTTGGTATCAGAGCGGGATAAAATGAGAGTCTCTTCAAAAATGTGTATGCTTCTATGGTAAAGTGATGCACGACATGTATACGAAAGACAAGCGTTCATTGACTGCTCGGCTTCATTCGTGATTGGTGGGAGGATTACTTGCCACATCTCTCTAGTTGGTTTTGTTGAGCAGTCTTGCCAATTGGAGTTTCATACCTATTTTACGTGGTGATTTGTGTGCCAAAGGTAGTCTTCTATCTTATTGTGCAGTTCGATAAGAGATCCATTACATATTTGTGGAGATCAACTTCATTTCTGCCATTTCGGGAACTATTTCGTCTTTGATCCAAGCATTTAGCTTATCTTCACGCTCATAACTGTCTTCTACAATCTGTTATAGCATTGGTTGTATCTCTCAGAAACAAGGGAGTGATCTCGTCGACCATGTGCACATTTTGCCAAGCAGTGAAATTCACGCTTACTACCACTATCTGCATGTTCATCCATTTCGAGCTCATATTCTTCTATGACATTGAAGGAAAATTTTGCATATATGCATTACAATCTAGGTCATTTGTTTTTGTGTTATTAAATGTTTCCATTGGTCTTGGGACGCATTAAAATTATGTCAATTCATTTATAAAGTTGTTAAAATTTCATAGTTTAATTAGAGTCTTTATAATTTAATGTCTAGTTTGTTTACTAGTGAGTCATCATAATTGTCTCATTGTAATATTGTTAGTTTGTATGTGTAAATCAAATGGTCTTGTCATTGTAAAAGTCATAATTGTAAAAAAAATAAAAAAATTGATGTGTCATAATTGTATGATTACATAGTTGTCAAAAGAAAAGTATATGTGTCATTAGTCAAGTTGTCAAGATTTGTACGTTTCAAAAAGTCTGAAAAATAAAAAAAAATTACCTTATGGACGCATTTTCGCTAGAATTTGATGATCGATTGAGGTATGTAAAATTGAGCTCCATGATCAAATCTGGCTAAGTTAGCAGCTTTCTACAAGAGGATGGAGGAAAACGAAGGTTGGAGATCAATCAACGACCTCTCGTCATTTGCCAACGACGGGGCCACATAGATGGTTTGGTTGTATTTTTTCTCAACGTATGTTTCAGTTTCAGTATGTGTTTTCAGTGTGTCAGTTTGCTAAATAAACCTCTTTTCAGAATTTTGGGAAAGATTCATGCTTTCTAAAAACTCACTTTTGGGGAGTAAGGGAAGATTGCAAGGTAGGCTCATGAATGGTTATCCACCTAGTGTCAAGCTTGTGGATCTTGGAGATCCAAAATTTAGACGCTCTAACCGGAAGGGAGAGTCCCACATGAACTTAAAGAGGTGGGGAGTATTCCTGCATAATTCGGCCCGTCACTACACTTTCACAAGGGTAAAGAGATAATCTATGGAGTTTGTACCTAGTCTAAGCAATGCTTTCAGGAAGTGGTTCAACTTCTTCAAAATATGATTCTTCGTCATGTTCACATTAAGGGGGTGAATATTGAGAATTGATAATGTTCACAGAAAAGGGGTGAATGTTAGGAATTAATTGTTGTGAACATTAATAATTTATTATGCTTATAATCGTATGAACTAATTACTGATGGTAAATGAATAATAGTTAATTGTAAGTGAGTAGGTTGGTAGTAAGTTGGTCAAACGTAGTATTGTTATAAACAATAATACGTAAATAAGGATTGTTGGTAAATTAGTTTTCTATTTTATAAGATGCATAATTACCCTATAAATATGGATGTATGAAATATGAAAGTTTAATGGAGGATATTGCATATCATTTCTAATTGTTTTTCTACAACTTTCTTATCCATGCCCTTCAATTTAGAGGTCGGTCTCCTTGTGGTGTATTTTGTATCATTTCAAAAATGTGTCACAACTGTGTCATATATCAACCAAAATGAAACAAAGTAACTATTTATATTAGATTTCCTCAAAATCTACTGATGATTATTGTTTACAATGTGGAGATATTCACTTATAGAGTTGACAAAAAATCATATTTTTGTAAATATCCATGATTTAATCAAATAAAAGACAAAACATTGCACAGTAAAATAATAAAACCAGAGATACTGCAATTCATTCGGGACAAATTCCCAATGGAGAGATTACATATAAATAACTCAATAAACTCTTATAAGTAAGGAGTCGAGGCTAATCTCTAAGTCATCTCAATATCCCAAATATCTCTCAACTATGAGTTGTGCATTACAATTGTTTTGCACACTCATATATTATTTTATAAATATTAAAAACGATTACTACCAAATACCTCAAACCACTCCTAAGTGTTCACACTATGAACAATATTTCTGTAACAGTCACCCCCTTAGTGTGAACATGGGGAAAGTTATCTCCTGTACATGCTCATGATCTACAAAGAAATGAAGGTTTTCAATGAGTACCAACAACTCAAACAATATGAGGTTTTCAAAAAGAACCTCCAACTCAAAAAATGGTTTTCTAGTGGAACCAACCACTACATAGCAGCATATATTATTTTGCTCACATCATTGTTTCTAACTTAGAGGGATTACAAAATAGAAATTATGTTCATGCAGGAGCTTTAAACAAGAATGTTACTTCTATTCATTATTACAACATAAAGTAAACACACCACACAACAAAAATAAAAGGTTACAAATACCATGAAGCAATCTCTTTGTTGGTGACTAACAAGAGATGTCAATTTGCCTCCATCCTCCATCAGGCACTACTTAGTATAGGTAGTCATCTTCATCCTCCTATTCAGGTTCATATTCTTCTTCATTCTCTGACTCTTTTTTAACAACTGCATTAGCTTCATCCATTTTCAGCTTGGATAACTACAACTTAAGTGAGAATTTAACATTCAAAGCCTTTGCACCAAATGTATGACTTAGCAAATCTCATATATCTTTAGACTTTTTTTCTAAGTCTATATAATGCAACTCAGTATCTGATAAAGCAAGCCCAATAATGGATTTTGCTTTGTCATCCTTGGTTTGCCATTCAAGCAATTTTGTAGCATTTGTTGGTTCTGGTTCTTTTCCACTCACAATTCCCCAAAGGTTCTTGTTCATTAATTGCATTTGTATTTTCACCTTCCATGTGTTAAAATTTAATCCATTGAATTTATCTAATGGAATTTCCATAATAGGTGTCGAACTCAGTCGAAAATGCACCCTTACAATAAACTTTAAACACTGAAAATAAAATTTTCTGACATATCTGCCAAAAATAGAAAAAATATTTTTTTGTCCAACAATAGAAAACACAAGATCAATTTGTAGAGACCGAAAAAATACATATTTTTTTTAAAAATGGCACATTAATCTAAGTTACCAGCTGAAAGTTACGGCAATTTTAAGTTATAACTTCAACATCTTCCCAGACCCTTTCCAAATTTGGCAAAAAGAAATTCTATCCTTCTATTTTTTTCATTTGCGCCCAAAAAGGAAAGAAACGCAATACCTTTATCACTACGGATCCGGATATTGCAAGAAGTCGTGTCGCAACCAAGTATGGATTCCCCTGAGTGAAGCGTCGTCGTTGTTGGTAGATAAACACGCAGGTCGCAACTTTGATTCCAATGAAACAAATTCGTTCCAGATCTAAACGCCTCACAAACTCCTACAAGTTATCATTGCGGTCTAACCTACTCTGATACCAAATCTTGTAAATATCCATGATTTAATCAAATAAAAACAAAACATTACACAATAAAATAATAAAACCAGAGATATTGTAATTCATACGAGACAAATTCCCAATGGAGAGATTACGTATAAATAGCTCAATGATCAAGCCTAATCTCTAAGTCCTCTCAATATCTCAAATATCTCTCAACTATGAGTTGTACATTACAACTATTTTGTACACTCATATATTATTTTATAAATATTAAAAACTATTACTACCAAATAACCCAAACCACTCTTAAGTGTTCACACTCTGAACAATATTTCTGTAACAGTATCTATTACAACACAACATAATAATAGATGTAAATTTTCATAGTAATTTATCATGTCACATGACATGGGAATAACAAGACATCAATGTAATTTTTCTAAGTAGACCCCCTATCTTTCGATGCAAAAGTACAAGATTGTAAGTCTCCCCAAATATGTAAGGAATTCCCATTGAAATTAAATGATTTTTAAGGGGCGAAATACTAAAATAATATATGGAACAAAAGTAAAATATATTCCCCAATCAGAGGTTTACAGAGTGGGGTTCTTTTGGAAGACATTTATGAGAGATACTGGCTTGTGTTTCAAGAGCGCCTTCCCGACATAATCCATAGGAGATACTAACTTATTGTTTAAGAGTGGCTCTTGTGTAATAGAGTTTATTAAAATTTCCATCAAAGTCATATGTTAACTTCTTAAAACATTCAATTTCCGTCGGTGGTAAAGTTACATATCAAATGAGTGGTATAAGATAAAGTGGAATCTCTTTAACATATGCAACTCTTGCGATGTAAGACACGAGAAAGGAACTATGCAACTAGATGTCTCAAACAAGATCCTTAATGTGTAAGATATAACAATTGAACCATGTACATGCATTTAATAAACAACAAGAGTTCCATAGTTTGAGGTCACTATTAAGTGACATTAATTTGGTATATGAGACTTTTACACAGAGATTTGTAAAGTGTTATCTATCAATTTCAATTTTTGAGTGCACCCATATAATGTGTTTCACATAACTTAAATGCAATTATAATGCTTGTGAGCGCGCACATGCACACACCCACATACACGTGTGTGTGTGTGTGTGTGTGTGTGTGTGTGTGTGCGCGCTGCGCAGCGCGCACATTAATTTGGTATATGAGACTTTTACACAGAGATTTGTAAAGTGTTATCTATCAATTTCAATTTTTGAGTGCACCCATATAATGTGTTTCACATAACTTAAATGCAATTATAATGCTTGTGAGCGCGCACATGCACACACCCACATACACGTGTGTGTGTGTGTGTGTGTGTGTGTGTGTGTGTGTGTGTGTGTGTGTGTGTGTGTGTGTGTGTGTGTGTGTGCGCGTGCATGCGCACGCACCTATAAAAATCATTAGACATTTAATATAGATTTTTAATTGATCTTACATGGACTTTCATATTCTGAATAGTAAAACTCATTCTACTTGAATGGCCCTACAAAGTATACTTAATATATATTCTAAATTTAGTCGTAATTAGATTTTTACAATCACTTACACATGTCCATACTGATGGGAATAACTATATGTCAAATATCGGATTTCAATTGAGCATTCATTAAATTTTCAATTACTTACGTTATAAATGTGATGATCAAGACTATACAAAATGAAATATAGTTCTAACTTTCATTGAGTGTTACACATGTAGCAACAAAGAACTGTTTCAGCAAAGCAGAAGCTTAGGCATGGGTGAACATGATTTTAGCATTCTGTTGCAACAATTGTTAAATGAAACCCAAAAACAGAAATAAGAAATAAAGTTGTTGAGGAAATACTATAATGATTTTAAGTGTTTTAGTGATGATAGGCCTCGGTCTAATACTACATTGATTTGTACAATCCAATAAATCATGACTAAAGCGGTTTCAAAGTATAACATAATTTTATCTTGATTGTTATATTTGAAGACACCCAAAAAGATCTTAAATAAATTGGAATTGTAGGAAATTGCAAAACTTGGATGGCACATTTTTTTTCCAAAGTTCAATACCATTGAAACAAATGAAACAAAGTTTTGTACTAAGTGTTCCTCGTCCATTGTTACCGGAGTTAACACCCAATATCAAGCCAACACAAGAGAATGAAATTGATGATATCATTCAATGGGAGAACTATCTTAAAGGATTTAGTGTTGTCATCTCTTCAACAACCATGGGTAGTATTAGCACTGGATAGCTATAATAGTAATTAATTGCTTTAATTTTCATGAAAATTTCTTGTTTTGTGTTTATACTCGATATTGGTGCTTTGAAAATGTTGCATTGTCTCAAAATATTTTACTATTTGTTATTTGAATATGCATCTAGTCATTAGAATTAATTGTTATACTCGGTGTCTATTTTTTAAATTTCTTTAGTATGTTGCTCTCTTTTAAAAGTTTTCCACCATGTTATACTTTTAGAACTTCATTTTTTTAAAACTAGCAATTGCGAATGAGTTGCAAATTACAAACCGGAGAAAATAGTAATGTTTAGTTTATTGGAGTTGTATTTTGTGTTGATATTGTTTGGTTGTCTATATGTTGTTGCAAAGTTCTTATTTTGCTATTGCCATATTTTTTGTAAGACATAATTATGATAGTTGCCAAAAATAAATCACGTTTCTTCATTTGGTCAAACACCGGATGTTTATCTACTAAAACTACATTTTTAACATTTAAACTTATGTATGTTAAAAATGTTTCTTCATTTTTGACATTCCTAATGTTTGATTATTGTTAAGCGATCCAAACAAGTGTCCTCATATATGGACTTGAGCTTACATATCATATTTTTATTTTTTTCTTCATAAAGTAAATTGTATAGTTTAGTGTTTGGAAAATAATATTGGTCATTCATTATGTCGATGTACAACAAGATAAACATTATGCAAATTTAGATCTCTAATATCATGGCAAGTCTAAATTGAATGTCAATCCTAATTTCTAAAATAAATATTATGTATGTGGAATTATAAACTTGTACTCGAAATGCTTCCATTCTATGAATGTATACTCTTGACCGGAGTGGAAAAATGCATCCACCATTCTCAACTCCTTTATTATCCAACATTTATACTTGCCTAATATGAAAATCCCCAAATTTCCACTGTATACGGTTGATACACATAACACATACTTACGACCCTAAAAGAGAACGACACATTGACTTCAATAAGAAACCTATTTAAAGGCCAAGTTGCATATGCTTATAAGTATCATTATATAAGGGTTTGCATCCTTTGGAAGTTTGTGATCTCCCTCACATTTCAAACTATAATCCTTGTAGTGTTTATTTGATCCTTGTGCAAGACATCTTTGAGCCAAATCTGAGTTCTCTTCCCTTATGTGAGTACTTTCCGCCTCATATTATATTCTTTAGAATCATTAGGTTTACTACCCCTCAAATATGCAGAGGTTTCCCATAGTGAAACACTTCTAAACAACCTGATGTCTTCAGGAAAAATGGTGCCTTCTCAGTATGAATCTGCATAAAAATGAAAAAGGAGACATTACCCCCACATTTCATCACATCTCTTTGCTCATTCATAAGCTACTTGAAGCGACAATAAAAATGTGCACCTGAAATACTATCATATTGTTCTATACCAGCAAGGGTACGATCATGTTTCTTCATGTCAGACAAGCTGACGTTATATGGCTTCAATTGAAAACACGATCAAGGGGTGAAGAACTCTTCATACACCCCTTCAACATCTATGTATTTATATCATTCACTTTCATTCTTGCTCCTTTGCTGTTGAATGGCCCTTTTCACCTAATCACATAAAAACTATTTTATGGAAAAGAAAAGTTAGGAAACAAGTTTATAATTCAAAAGTTCATTTAAGTTTGAATGATAAAGGATTTTCTAAAATTGAAATAATTTAATCAATTTCTTGGAATAGAAAAGTCAGGAAACTAGTTTATACTCCAAAAATTCATTCAAGTTTGGTTTTCAAAAATAATAATTGAAATTCAAGAGTTAATCAATTTGCTTGACTAAAATAATACTCTTTCCTATCACGGTGTTTAAATGGAATCTTATACATTAAGGACATAAATCTAGGAGGTAGGCTTTCATTTTTTTGAGGGTTTTTTAAAGAAATACCTAGTTAAGTTTTTTGCCCATTTTTTTATAAATTGCATTAAAACTCTAATGGGATTTGATAGACTGTAACATGCAATAAAGAAATTCCGAACTAGGAAATATGAGAATAAAAACCTCGCCTCTTCCATTAATTATGCCTTAAAATAAAAATATGACATTTGGTTGTGGGGTGAGACTAGATATAATGATAGTGATATATAACATAAACTATCACCTTAGTTATAAAAAAAAGTTGTTATTACTCTGTTCCATTTTATGGTAACATAATGTCTATTTTATCAGCGTGCCCAAAATCTTCAAAGAGAACATTTACGCCTTTATAAAATATATGATATTTGGTTGTAGGGTGAGACTAGATATAATGATATTGTTATGTAATATAAACTATCACCTTAATAAAAAAATTGTTATCACTATGTCCTATTTTATAGTAATATAATGTCTATTTTATCAACGTGTCCAATATTGAAAGAGAACATTCAATGGATTGATGATATTGAAAGAGATTTTAAATGGGGACTTTTTAATATCTTGTCATTATAATGTCATTGTTAAAAGTAGCTCTCCAAATTTTTGTTTAGGAAAAATTTATCCATTTAGCTTAGGAAACAAATTTGAGTAGGTGCTTATAATAGCCTACGGAGAGGCTGGAAAATTTTATCAAGTAGGCTTTACAAAACACCTTTTAAGTAGATGCTTGTAATAAAGATGGTGTTTGGCACTTCTCATAATTTTTGATAATATGTTTGATAAGAAAAGAGAGATTTGCCATATTTACTTGAACAAGAAAATGTTTTTGGATTTAGCAAATTTACTCTTAAGAAATATCCTTACAAATTCTCCCTGATTGGTCATCCAAGTAATTTTCTTGGCAATTTTCCTACGGAGGGAACTTTCTTAATCAATACGTAAATCTCTCTATCAAAATTTCTCTTTGTTATCAATAGATGTACGTAATTGCTTGCTATTTAAACTGATTACATGAAAATCAAATTGGGAAGCTTATGAAGATAGAAAATATTTAATGATGTGGCAATAGTAGACTCAAATATTAGATGTTAGTAATAGATAGAATCTTAATATACAAAGTTGGATAAAAAGGCTTCGATCATTTTAGCCTCTGTGAAACTTTTTGCTCACATTTTTGGTTACATTACGTTTTCAACTATGATGCACCAAGCATTAAAAAATGTATTTTAAATGAAGCGGGTAACAAAAGAGGGGACAACAATGTCGAAAAGCAACAGAAATATTGGGGTAGAATTCTGCAGCAATGGCAAGAAATGGAGAAATGGGAAAACAGCAAGAAACAGTATTTAAAATGACAAGAAAACTTCCAAGAATGCTTGTATTGGAAGCTTCCGAAAACACCAGAAAGATATATTGAAAAAATCTAGTAACTTCTCAAAAAATTTAATTTCAAACACTAAAGTTATTGAAAATTTCCTGTATGATATTAGAATGCTTACAGAACTTGGAGCCATTTTCCAAAGTATCTGATCTCTCTCCAAGCATTTTTGGAGACACACTGAAAATATATTTCCAATTTACTAGAGATGGAATCTTGGATTCAGATATTTTCAGCTATTATAGATGTCAGTTTTACATAAACTATTAGTTAATGTATTTTAGTTATCAATGTTCTCAAGCTTCTCGAATGCATATTAACTTCTTTTCAATTAATAAAAGACTGACACACAAGTATGTTAGTGTGTGTTCCATTATCTCCATTATTTCAGTCTTTTTAACATTTGTATCTAGAGTTGGCAATGCCGAGAAGCATTGGAAGGGGTATGAATAGAAAGGAAGAAGAGGTAGATAATCAAAATAAAGGCATTCACTGTGAACAATACAGAGCAGTTGTAGATCATGCTAGGGATCAGACCAAAACCAGTGATTGCGACTTATCAGAGAAAAACATGAGTTGAAGTGAGGATGTCATGGCAAAAGGTGAACACGAGAGGATGCAAAAAACCAAACCCTAATATTTGATCAAGTCAATTTCTATTTGTTGAAAACATACGTAGGCAGACATAAACAAGTGCGTCTAGTTCTAAACCTAGACAGTCTGGATACGGATACAGGTACGGGAACGGGTACGGGACGGTACGCCGATACGGCAAATTTTTAAAAATCTTGGGTACGGTACGCTTTTGGGTACGTTATATATATAAATATATAAATATGTATACAAATTATAAATTTAAAGAAGCATTTGCATACTTATTGAAATTTATTATTTCTCTATCACAGTTATTTATCTTAGTGATGTGATAAGATTCAAGGAGTTTTGTTTGTTCATGGTGACCTTCCTTGATCCACTCAGCACGATAGTATTGTCTGACATATTTCCTGAAACATCATAACTAAGCAGGAAAAATATGGATCCAAGCTGGCAGGTGGGACGATTAGTCCGAGCAGCACGGGAGAATACTCGCCGAGTTTTGGAAAGCTATCCAGTATTTTTAATTACTAATCTGTCTACAGGCGATCAAAGCTCATGATTCTTTCAGAAGATTGCAAGAAGTTGCTTGGTACAAAAAGGTGCAAAAATGGATTTTATGAAAATAAGAAAAATATTGCCATCAATGCGTAGAGCTCGAGAAAATATACTTTTTAGAGAAAACGACACTTGAAACGGAGTCACAGAATGAAAGTTATGGCACATGCAAGTTTTTATTGCTACATCTTTCCGGACCCTTTCCAAAAATGGCAATTTTTTTTCTATCCTTGTGATTTTTTCATCAAAAATCCAAAGAAGAAAGAATTGCCAAAAAAGGAAACAAACAGTCTTTGGCAAGTTTTTTTTTATGGGTACGCTTCGAAACATACCCAGAGGGGACAGGGTACGGGTCTGGGTACGGCAAAACCATACCCAGACCGGACCATGTCCCATGTGGGGTACGTTTCCAAGCGTACCCACAGCGTACCGTACCCCGTACCAATACCTGGTACGTTTCCCAGGCTGGTACGGGGGGGCCTTAGGCGTTTCCAGACAGTCTAGTTCTAAACCAGCATAGAGTGCATTTGTTGCTCAATTTAAGGGAAAGAAGAAATGTAACCCAAATGATCTACTTTTAAAATCACAAGTGAAATGCTATTATTGTCATAGGTCAAGCATCTCAACAAGGATTTCTAGAAGCAACAATATGCTCTTTTCCCACAACAAAAAAACTACATGATCCAAGAAAATGTGGCAGTAGTTGAAGTTGAACAAGATTCTAGGAAGAGTATGCCCTCATGGCATCATACTCGAACATTAGTGCTACTAGTTGTTGTTTCATTGATTCCGGCGCATCTAGACATTTCAAGAGTCATAAAGACTAGGAATGTGAAATTTACTACAAACACAATTAGGTGATGGGAGATCACATGTAGTAGAAATGATCAAAGATATCGGCATAAAATTGAATAATGAAGCAAAATTTATAGTCAGGTATGTTCCTAGAATCAATGAAAAATCTTTCAAATTCGTCAATTAACTAAAAATCACAACATTACTATGAATTTTTATAAGAAGAATGTATTGTATCTGATGTAAAACAGGACAGGGTGGGTAGCTCTAAATATTGGGCAAGATGGCTTGTATAAACTTGTTGACCTTGCCACAATCATCTTACATGCAGTAACTGTGAAGGGTAATACTAAAGTTTTGTGGCATGGGACATTTGAACATGTAATGTCCCTTTCGGGCTCAAATTTGAGGAATTTGGATTTTCCCCCAAAACCCTAATGGAACATTGCTGGAATTTATGACAGCAACATGTAGAAACTTGAATTTAATGACAACCACATAGAAATTAGAGCCAAAGAGAATTAACAACCCGCATTTGGTCCCTAGAACCCTAGGCAACTAGGTGAAATTCAGATTTTTGTATTTCTCAAACACAAATCTTCATAAATATATCAACAAAATGAAACCTTTGATGAAACAATGCAGGAATTTCTGGAAATCTGCGCTTCAACATCAAAGTACAGAATTCTGGAATTAATTATTGGCCACAAACAGCTGAAACTTCAAAAATTCATATCTTCTGAAAAACTTGGAGTTACAATACAAACGATAGCTCAAAATGACCATAAAAATGGAAGCTATCAAACAAAATTATATTCAGATTTCTCCAACCACAAAAAACTGTTGAAATGTTGTCCCAAAATCCACGAAGGGGTCACCCAAGCTGGAAATGGGTACGACAGCCCCAGAAAGTGTGCCCTAGCTGGAAATTGTGTATTAGCACATATGAAAACACTTGTTCGGAAATTCTGAATATGAAGCTCACTTGTGACTACCGGATGAAAGAACCGATACAGCAAATGAGGGTTTTCATCGTCAAGTGTTGTGACTATATAGAGGGGTTTCGTCCTCAATAGAATCCAACAAGGGGTTTCGTCCTCAAAGACTGAAAATGTGAGCTCAATGCTCCAATTTTCAAAAGATAAATGTCAAGATTCATCGAAAGACCCTTAGAATGAGCTCCCACATTTACCTTTCTAGCCTTTTGTCTTTCTTTCCCTTGTGGAGCGGTCCATGTGGGATAATAGAAATACTTTATTTCTATTTTTACATTCACTTTTCCCACTAAAGGTGGGACGACCTCCCCTTTATTACATTCTTTTTCTATTTTGAAGTTGGCACTTTGCAGTTTAGCCACCAACCTACTATTTCTAGTGCTATAATTGGCAATTTTCCTTTTTACAAAAATATTACAAAGCTGAAAATAGCAAATTACAATTATTACACAAATGCACTTCCCTTATTTTCTCCCTTAAAGCCCATAGGAAGTAGAAATGGGCCCAAGGTCTTCAAATCAAACTAACTTGGAGAAGGGGACATTACATGACATCTCAAGCTTTAGCAATTTACCAAACGTAATTCGGGCCAACATGGTTCTTGGTTAGAGGCAACTATCTAAGAAAAATGGGATATGTGTGCAAGGTGTTTGGCTGACAAAACGGAAGCAGAAGTCACTTATGAGTGAAGGCACCTAGCATGCACATTTGGCTTTTAGATCCCGTTCTACAAATCTTTTTGAGCCATCCTAAAAATCACCAACAATCTTCGGCGCAAATGGTACTCTCCAAGAAGATGTGGGTCTACGACTCTACATCTTGAAAAAGAAGTCTAATTCTTTTGCATCATTTGAAAAATTCTAAGTGGTTGGTGAAAATTAGACAAGCAAACAGATCAAAACACTCAGATCCGACAATAGGGGTGAATTGTCGCAAGGTATTCAACAATACTTGACAGTCCCATACACTCCACAACGGAATGGGGTGGTTGGAAGGCTTAACATAACTATCATGAAGATGGCTCGGTGCATGATGCACAGTATGGGTGTGCCATACAAATATTGGGGAGAAGTAGTGAACACAACGGTGTATATCCTCAATAGTCCTTGCAAAGCTTCGCAGCATGTCACACCCGAGGAATCTTGTTCCGAATCAAACTTGATGTAACAACTTTTCATGTTTCGGTTTCCGCTGCATGTACTCAAGTTCTTGATAGACAGAGGAGTAAACTAGACTCCAATAGTAAAAGATATTTCTTTGTTAGCTATACTGACCAATCTAAGGCCTACGGAGTTATTGATATTTCCACAAACAAGATAATTGTTGGTTGAGATATTGATGTGAAGGAGACAAAATCCTTCTTTGTAACTAGCAAGCAATCACTAAGGTACCTAACTTTGGCATTGTGGTTCCTTTGAAAGATGAGGAATATAGTTCATCTAAGACCCCATCACAAACATCAAGGAAGAAGGCCATTGTTGATACTTCTAATACCCCATTGGTCTATCTATGATGCCAACCGATGTTGTGGTTCCTTTGAAAGATGAGGAATCTAGCTCATCTAGTACTCCATCGTAGATGCCAGTGCAACAACCCATGGCTTATCTTTCTAATATTCCACTAGCCTATTGGTGATGCTAGCTTGTGTTGGTCAACAATTCCGCTGAGAGATTCAACAATCACAAGGTTATCAGGTGCAATAAAGGCCTAAGTGGTTTCACTTCAAGATACAGGATGTACGTGAGGATGAGATTCCTCTATCACCGACACGAGCCCTGAGGATTGGAAATATGGTTTTTGGTACAGTTAAGCATGTTCACTTTGCTCTCTCTATTGATGTTTTTACAGTACCTAAACCACAATAATATTTTGAAGCAAAAAGAAAACTTGATTAGGAGACTACCGTCTAAATTGATTATGGCACCTTGATGAAGAATCATACCTAGGAGTTTGGTGGAATTACCTCCAAGTAACCAGCCTGTTGGATGTAAGTGGAAGTACAAAGTCTTGTTTTGTTGCGAAAGGTCTTTCAAAATAGAGGGAATAGAATAAGAGGAGAATTTTATCCTACAAGATGGTCACATTTTAGTAACTTCTCCCCATAGTAGCTCTATATGGTTTGAAAGTGTTTCAAACGGATGTAAAGATTGCCTTCCCTAAACAAAGAACTGGAAGAGAATGTTCACATGATGGAGCCTAAAGGTTTTCAGGTACCTAATCATGATCATGTGGTTTGCAGATTGATTAAGTCTTTGTATGTTTAAGCAGGCTCCAAGCCTAGCATATTAAGATTGATCAACATCTCCAAGATTCTTGATTTAGAAGTAGTCCTTTTATCCAAATATTTATGTCAAAAGTGACGGCAATGATATTGTGATTCTTATTGCATATGTTGATGATCTTGCCATCATAGGTATTAGAGCAGCTGCAATTTAGTGAGTAAAATCAGAGTAATGTGTTTCTTTTGGCATGACTAATCTAGGCCTCCACTATTTTTTGGGTGTAGAATCCTCACAACATGGCCATCTCATTTTCATAGCTCAAGTCAAGTATGCCTCAAGTCTCTTGAAGAAGTTTTGGATGACATATTACAATCCTTTATTTGTGCCTATGGAGGTTGGGATGAAGTTGTCAGTCAATGATGATTCATCACCGGTTGATGAATCACTCTACAGACAATTGGTTGGCAGTTTGATATATCTCTACGTCCACATATCCAAAGTCTAAGTTTTGTTGTTAACTATCTTGCCCAATTTTTGTCTCAACCAAATCTCATACTTTGGACATAACCAAAAACGAGTTTCACAATATGTTAAAGGAACTCTTGAGTTTGGCATCCAATAGTAGAGGACAACATATTTCAAAATGATAGGTTAGATAGACTCTGACTAGGAAGGATAAGTTGATACTTAAAGGTCCGCCACCAAGTGCATTTATTTGTTCAAGTGTTGTTTCGTGGTAGAGAAAGCTTCAACACATTATTGCATTATCTTCCACCGAAGAAAAGGACAAGGCAACGATCAATTCCAGTTGTGAAGTAATTTGGCTATGTCATATTTTCATTGACCTTCAACTTCCTAAGACTACACCTCTAATTTCCAATTTCTATGACAATCAAGGTCTATTGAAGTTGCTGAAGAATTTGGTATATCATACTCGCACCAAACACGTTGAGATTCGTCGTCACTACATACAATGGTTGATTATGGTGATATTTCTCTTTACTATTGTGCCTCTTTGGAGCACCCTTGGGGCGGGCGGGGGGAGCGGGGGGGGGCGCGTGAGGGTATTAAAGATATTATTTGAAAATGAACTAATAGTTCATGTATTCTAGTTATGAATGTTCTCAACCTTGTCACCTGAATATGTAGCTTTTTATAATTAATAAACTTAAAAGACAAACGCATGAGTATGGTAGTGTACCTTCCATTCCCTTCATTTTTTCAGTGTTTCTTACTAACATCAGCCTCCATATTTCACTATCTAGATGTCGTTATAGATTATGACACCGTACACTCCAATTTGGAAAACAATTAAACCCTAACACACGCCTAAAGCCATAATTGCACCTATACCCCAACCCTAGCTACTTTTGTCCATATAATGTACCATGCAATCAGCTATAGTTACAGTCACTTGTCTTCAAAGAAAGATTGCGAACAATTCATAAAAATTATACTCATAAAAATCTCTCTTTGAGATATACCTACTTATAGCTCAGCATAATAGTCAATTACACCTCTGAACAAGCATTTTTTGGGCAGCTTGTTTGAATTCTTCTCAAGAAGGTTCTCTCTTAGAGACAACTATAATTCACAAAAGGGAGCATGTATACGGCAAGGACTTTTCTATCATATGAACTTTAAATGCAAAATTTCCATCATGGTAGAATGCACCAATGAACTGAAAACTTTCCAGAATTGACCCTTAAATCACCTCATGAACTTAATCTCATACAAATTGTTCTTTAAAAGAAATTAACTATATCTACATCAAGTTCCATAGCTTGGCAAATTACCCAAAGGAGCTACAAAATACTAGCTGCTTCTCTGACCTGATATTTACGAGACCTTGAGCAACTCATGGAAAGCCTCTTGAGGTATATCAACAGATCCAATCCGTTTCATCCGCTTCTTTCCTTCTTTCTGCTTGTCCAAAAGCTTTCGTTTTCGACTAACATCTCCTCCATAGCATTTGGCTAGAACATTCTTTCGCAGTGCCGACAATCTGTGCAGTCATCAAAACAAATAAAATAAGAAAACTTGCAAACTTTGCATGCTCATACTCTAGTAGTGATACATGTCCCAACCAACAAATGTACTTCAAGAGGCTACAATTCATTCTTTATGATATAAGAATATTTAAATTCTTTTGAGTATTTATTGACCCATAATCATGTATCTGGCAATTCTAGAATTTTGCATATCTGCAGGAAGAAAATGAGTTTGAGACTGCAACTTTTTCCTGCACCAATATCATGCTCTTAATGCATTAGAAACAAGAGGTGCTTCTCAACAGTACCCCCCAACTTAGAGAACATGGGTAGAGATTCATTTTCTTGCCACCTAACCGGGCTTCTTCATCATGTTAACAGTCTCTTTCCCCTATTTTATCCTTATGTTTGTTTGTTTACAAGTTTACAACATCAATATGCTACGATAAAATCCTTGCAAAGGGTTTACCAATAATCACAAAAACTCCGGATGGCACATGTCATCATAATGGCATTGTGTATACTTGAACCTAAAGCACTAGCAAAAAGTAGATTTATAATCCACTAGAATAATGGCCAGAATAATTGTTCCTTAAAGGTAAAACTATTAATCAGTGAAAATATTGTGCATGCCCTAGGCCCCTAATTTACATTCCAAAACGAAATGTTAAAGAGCATTTACTTGCCAGCATAATACTAGAATCATGAAAACTAGCTTGAGGAAAAATTCTTTATAAGAGAGAATTAGTCATTTCATCTGAAAATGAAAGGACAATTCTTCAGAATTCAAATTTGCTTCACAATCTGAAAATGGTTCAAAAGAAAAAACCAAAATTGTCATGACATGAAAATTTTCTAAACTATTCATACAATCATCAGTACTGAACTCAAATAATTACCAAAACCGAAAGCATCATCGAAAGTTCATGAGAAAAATTTGCCCGTTTGCCAGAAAAGGCATCTTTCTCTAATATGATGATAGATTATGAAAATCCCAAACAATGCAAGAAATATCGGCTGCACTGTAATACACAACTAAGTATGTTTTTATATTGATTTTTTCTCGTCTTTTTGGTCTGAAAAACAAAAATCACAAAATAGCAGATAGGGTGGCAATTCAACAGTGACAATTATTCATTTTCAATGAATAAAACAGAAATATTCATTATTTCGCTTCAAAAATAATTTCAACTCAGTCACTAGTGTAGCCTTTTTAAATTTTCTGCACTTACGATGACTCATTTTGAATAAAAGGTTAAACCCTGAAATACTAATTCATTTATGGAAAAATAAAGTCAATATGTTGCTCCCAATGGCAATCCTGATCCAGAGAGGGATTTATTTGGGTTAGTTGACTATTGAAATTAGAAGGTTGAGCTCGCCATGCTTTCTAGACATGCCCAACACCAAAATGAAGAGCATCTCCCAAGAAAGAAAGTTCTTTATGTCATATAACAAAGGACTTCTGCCAGATTTCTGCCAGAAGCATTCCTGACCCAAAGATGATGTTTCAGACAGAATGATAGAACTTAGAATGGAAGAAGTAATATAACAAACTCAGTAGTTCCACTATCAGCTTGATCATCTCCGAAGCTCGACCAATTTAGTAATACTTTTTGATTTACAACAATTTTATGTTTATAATAGTTAACTTGAACTTGCTTTCAGCCATTACTTAGTTTCCTCAAGTCTTTTTTCACATAGTATAACAGGATGTTTCTCTTTGCCTTAATTTTTTAAAATTGTCTGAACTACCATCCAATATTATAGCATGAAAAAATGTAAAACAAGATGTAATATTTTAAAATATACCAAAACAAAAAAAGGAAGAGATTTTTTTTTTTTTTTTAACTTTATGTAGTATACAAAAAAATATTATCCTGAGCCAACAACTCCTCACTGTCGTCTGCATTATATCAGACTTCCTTATTAGCACAACTCAAAATGCAATGATATAATAACTTATAAGAATATGTTCCTTCTCAGCCCCTCATTAAATAGGTTGCTCAAGGAAGGTCAAGAGTCAAAAGTTCCTGAGACACTGAAAATCACATTCTAAGCATTAACACTATACAATATTACAAAACATCATATCGTCAACAAATGCTTTCTGTGCAGCAGATGTCAGCAAAATTCAAGCACCACTAATTATTGTGATATAAGACCAAAATTAGGTCTCATATATTTTATGACTGTTAAACTGGTAATGTAAAAAGGTTGAAAAGTTGGTATTACAGAATTTGCTGGCAGGCTCTGTGATACAAAAGAAACCGTGGAAATCCTTGTATTGGAAATGTTCATCTGCCTGGACTTTTTGGGCAAGATTTCAATCTGAATTGACTATTTATTCATCGCCGCACTTTCTTAGAGAGTTCCTCTCCTTGAGGAGACTACGATGATTAGAGACAGTTGTATTGGTTTCATGAGGAGCCTTCCCTCAGTCTAGGGAGTTGAGGCTTTAAGCAGGAGATGGCTTTGCTAGTCAAATCTAAATTCATGTTCAGAAAATGTAATCTTTCTAGATTTCTTAGGAAGAGAATTTCCTTGTATTTGTGTTGTTAGAATGTAATCATTTCTTCCCTTAAGTAATATAATATGCATTTCTTCCCCTTCGCCCCTACTCCCTCCTCTCTCCCACCCAAAGAAAATTAAAAATTAAAAATTAAACAACTTGTAAAACATTTTGAAGCATTGTAGAGACAATTTTCTAATTCCTAACTTTACATGTATTTCTCAATCTCTTAAAAGCAAAAATAAACATAATAAGAAGATTTTTAATTCTGCCATATTTGCCCTTCTAAGATCTGAAATCCAAAATGTTCGGTTCTGCATGAATAACCTATCTATAGAACTTCTCGTTCTTCACCTTGAGCTCTCCTTTTCTCTTAGACCAGATATTTGGCTACGTATTGACTCTTGCTCTGCTTTACTTGTTGAGTGTAAGTTTGAAAATTCCTGCATAAATCAAAAGCAAAAATTTAACAAACTTTGGGAATAGACACATTGTCAATGAATAAGGAAATGGGATAAAAATGATCTTCCATGGATCAACTCTGCTTCTGGTTGCCCTCACACCCATTCTATTACCCATTATTCAAAGAATTTTCTTCTTCCCCTCAAATCCCAGCTGCGAAATGACCTCATGCTCTCAATTCTCATGTCAATCTCTGTGGCTTTGCCTCCATTCTTCATCCTGTAGATCTGTCAGTCCCTGCTCTATTGCCTTCTTCATCCATTCAACTCTTGCCCCCATTTCGCCCTTATTTTCTGCTGAAATCCCCTTCCCCTTATCCTTGTGCCGCCCCTCCACTTATTTCTCCTCTCAAAAACCCCACGCATATAACAAGCGCTGCTCGTAATGCGTACCCTAACCCCCCTCTCAATATCATTAACTGTTCATGCAACTATCCCCTCCACGTGGGTGTTAACACTTGTCCCATGTGGCCACCCCCTGTCCCAGCAATCTCTCATTACCTATCCTTAACTTCAGCGGTTTGCATTGTTCTTCTCCCTTAATAGTTGAAATACCGCCACCTTCTCAAGTCTTTGAGTCTCTAGCTCCTCAGGGTCAGCATAAATATGGTAAAGTAATTAACCTTGCAAACGTTGTCCTTGATGCCCCCTCTATAAAATTGATAAATTGCGGCCTCCGCTTTGCCATTACCTAGCAGTTCATCCCCACTAAAGATATCATCTTCAATCTAGAGCAAGGCATTTATGGTCTACCTGAACTAATCACTGAAGATACCAAGCAGGACTGTGCTGTTATCCAAGTAATTTAACTAAAGCCCCACTGATTGCCTTAAAAAACCTTTAAAATTATAATAACCTAGCCATTATCAAAGCTGATAAAGGAAATGTGGTAGTTGTCATGAATCAAGAGCACCATGTCTCCAAATGGTTGAACACTTAAATTGTGGCAGTTATAGAATACTCAATAAAATTCACACTAATAAAAATTTTAAAGCTGTATCGAATGCAATCAAAAATTCTTCTTTGGATTGTGATATTAGGAAAATACTTACTCCTTCCAAAGAAATTACTCCAAGGATTTACGGCGAACCTAAAATTCAGAAACCTAGTGCTCCTATGCGTCCTATTGTCAACACCGTCAACTCCCCTACTTACCAGCTTGCAACCTTCCTCGCTAAAAAACTCAAGCCTCTGGTAGGTAATTCCTCATCCTACATCAAATACTTATTCACATTTGTTGAATTTATAAAAGATCAAAAAGTTGAGAGCCATGGTTCCATCGTAAGTTTTGATGTGGTTTCTCTTTTCACCAAAAATCCCTATTGATGAAGCTCTTAAAATTATTAGGCAAATCATTGATACTAAACAACAAATCCAGTTGAAATTTGCTTATGATCCACTGTCTTTAGCTTTAATGGAGAAATTTATGAGCAAACTGAAGTCATTGCAATGGTCTCCCCACTTTCTCCCATTATTCCCAATCTTTTTATGGAAAACTTTGAATAAAAAGCTATTGAATCCTTCCCATTAAAACTTGGTTGGTGGAAGCACTTTTTCGATGACACGAATGTATATTGGCTTCATGGGTTGGACAAACTCAATGACTTTCTCTCTCACCTTAACATTTCTCCACACATTCAATTCACAATGGAATCTGAAGTTGTCAACTCTATTCCATTCCAAGACATCCTCCTATGAGGAAAAACAATGGTTCGCTTTCTCGTGATTTTTTTGGTAAGAAAACCCACGCTGATTGTTACCTTAGAGCTGAATCCCACCATCACCCTTCCAAAAAAGCCAATGTTCTAAAAACTCTAATATCTAGAGCCTTGAGAATCGCTGATAGTGAGCGCCTGGGTCCTGAAATTTGTCACCTTGCAAATGTTTTTAAGAAAAATGGCTATAACGATAATCTAATCTCTAGTACATTTAACAATGTCATTAATACCTCTCTTCCTAAATCTAGTATGCCTGAGTCTAAGGGAACCATTTACTTACCCTATATAAAAAACACCACCGATAAAATGGTAAAAAATTTAAATAAAAAAGGTATTGTCACCTCTTTTCTACCTCTCCATACCCTTCATAGAAACCTTAAGCCTCTCAAAGACAAAATTGACCCCAAGCTTAATAGTGGTGTTTATATGAATAACTGCTCGTGCGGAAAACCATATGTTGGCAAAACTGGGAGATCTATCCTAACTCAAGTTAAAGAACACTATAAAGACATAAAATATGTTAGGATAGAAAGATCTGCGCTTGCTGAGCATTCCCGCAATACCAAACACTCGATTTGCATTGATACTACAAGGGTCCTTGCCTCTGAAGACTATTTTGTTAAGTGCCACCTTCATGAAGCTATTGAAAGTTGAAACTATGCACCATAACAACAATATCAATAGGGATAATGGTTCGTTTATTAGTGACTCGTGGAAACCGATTACTCTTAACCTTCCCAAATGATGATTTTTCCCTTTCTTGTCGTGCTCTTTTTTGTTTATTATCTGCCCCCTTAATTCATTCTTTTGATTAATAAATCCTAATCTTAATTCAACATGCTAAGATAAAACTCTAAATATATTGATACCCTGGTTAACTCTCTTTTTAAAAATGTTTAAATACTCAACAATTAATTTGAATCTAAAGCTATTAAAATAAATCAATTTCTAAGCTTCCAATAAATTAATTTCTCTCCTAAGCGTTAAATAAAATATAATATAACAAAATAAAATCTTTGTTTATAATTTAAAAAATTCCATCTTTTGGTCTTTTTCCATTAAATTAAATATTCTTTTTAATCAAAAACTGGAACAAATCATTTAATTATAGAAAATTAATTAACATCTTCGTTTATTATTATGTGGCCAACTCTTTTATTCTCTAAATAATGTTATATTTATACAAATAAAAAATTTCAACAATTCACATATTTCTCTATCCTTTGTCCATGATGATGGGTCTAGTTTGTGACCCAAAACATTGGACTTCCTAAAATAATCACACAGTTATCTAAATATATTTTACAATGTGACACTCTGAAAAACTCATAAAACTAAATTATAAAACACAGAGGATTCTCAAGCAAGCATGATATTGCTACAGATTACAAGCAATGTCTATTACATGCAGATAATTATGAGTTCTTCAATGTCATTAATAGAAATACAAGTTATGCATCTTGTTAGTATTTCTTGTGTTGTTTATTTATGTTGTTACAAGTTTTTCTGTAACAAATATGATTACACAAGATATTAGCTACACCTGGAAAAAATTTATAAGGTCTTGTATAGTATTATAAATGAGGCCTGAAACCTAAGAAATTCTGGGGGACAACACGCTGGTGGAAAGACATGTAAACTATAAACAAAATGCAGAGAAAATATACATTCAATCACACATAAAGAGCAATATTGCAGATAGAATTTTAATCCGAATCCTATCAATCAGAAAGTAGGTACAAGGATCAAAGTCATTTGCTATAGCAAATTAAATTGAAGTGGCATTTTCAGACAGTTATGTTTGCAATGTTGTAAGTTTTTGTAATGCAATTTTCTGAGGTTATGCTCCACAGCCCCTGTCTGCAATATCATAAGGCAGTTTTATAAAGTTATACTCTGCCACTCCCCTTGCCAACCATCATCATTCGAGTGAGCACTATAATATATTGGTAATAGTCCCCTATGCTTTCTTTGGGCAATGCAGATAACTCCTATTGTGTGTCTTGCCTGAAGTATAGCTATTATCATCCACTTTGAAATTTTAAACCTTTAACTGTTCTATTATATAAATGCTCGTCATATTTGTGTAACTTCAAGAATATGTAGCCCATATAAAGGAGAGTTGCGGCCACTCTCCTCTTCACTATAAAGAGGTACACAGAAGGAAAGCAAAGTATATATAATAATCAATCCAATATGATGCAGTACGCTCTATTAATATAATCTTTACTAAAGTACCAGGCTAATGCAATAGCTGACTCCTTTTGTTGCTACAGTACTTCCAAGTGCAGAAATAGTGAGATGGTCATCTAATTTTCCAAACTAATAAGTCTGGGAGGATAGCTACCGAACTGACTAGATCCCTCAAAGGTCTATGACATTTAATATCACAACACACTAAATGGAATGGCTAACCTTAGAAATTACGGCTCCATTCCAAATGGTAATGCATAACTTTACATCACGAGGCCTGTCAACTCGCACTAGAACTCTTCTCAACTCTAATCCTTCAACTCTCACATACAAACACCCTACATGTCTAATTGCCTATCCTTTCAAGCCAAAAAGATATGAAGGCTGTTAGAAGTGTAGTGATAACCCATAAATATTTGAATAGTGTATCTAGTTCAGGATAGAGAAGTAAACATCAATCAACCCGCCTTGCCTCTCGGCTATCTCGCCCCTCTCATTTCCTCCCAGTCCCACATCAAACCCTCCACCATCCCCTTTCCCCTCCAGGGATAAAAATCCTTCCATAGCAAGAAATGAAAACCAAAAACTCATACAAGGGCAAGGCAGGGCTGGGAGGTCATGACTAAACGGTCACCCTTTCCAATCAAATAAAAACGCTTGTCTTGCCAGCATAAATTAACATGAAAAAACACCTTTTGTAATGTAGTCATCCCTGCCATACAACAAGAATAATATCATGCTGTGCATCATTTTCATCCTCTCATGTCGCTTACAAATTCAATGGCCATTGTACTAAAGTTGTGTTCTACGGTTGTGACTTGTAAGATGCCTTAAACATATGCATGTGTGCAGACACCTCAAATTTACAATATCTAGGAATATAGACAAAATATGAAACCATAACAACCATCTAATTAAAAGTCTACCAACTAAAGAATGCTAACATATTGAGCTCTTAAAAGCAATAGAGAGGTTGGTCCTGATTTGCTTGTGAATAAACCACAAAATCTATCATAAATAGCATCCATAACCCCCAAGACATCACATATTTGTATCAGCATGCAAGTCTGACGCGTAACCTGCTTTTCAAAGATGAAATCAACACCAAAGGTCCTAAGTTCCTAGTCAGCTCCTCAATCAAGTGGCTACACTCCTATAGAAGTTATCACACATGAAAATGAATATTAATAGAGCGTATCATTCCTGTTATACTGCTGCTAGGGCACATTTGTCCAGCTGTGGATGAAATTGATTATCATGACGTGAACTTAGACTTGTGCCCATTTATTAACTCTTTGTGCCACAAACCCAATATTAATTATCATGAAAGGGATTTAATTCAGTCTCCCTTAGGAATTCATCAATCAGCTCTCTTGAACATTGTACAAACATGTAATCACTGATTGCCGTCTTTTTGGTCATTAGGACCTCCTAGGGGATCCTTCACCTTCCTCTGGTTCCATTTTCAAAAGGTCAAAATTTTCATGTACTCCAAAAATGTATTGAATTTGTTAGTGCATTAAAAAAATATTATCGGAGGCCTTTTGATTGATAGGTTAATGTCCATACTCATTGCACAAGTTATGGCCTGTAAAATTAGTGCTGAACCTGATCTAGAATAAACATCAATCATCCAAACTAGATGACAACATTAACCAAGATCATGATGCAAGGAAAGCTCTCTATCAAAGGTCAATGCAGTAAATAAGATATCCATAAGAAAATCCCCCAAATACAGACTTGGATTCAAATTCTTCCATTTACTCTGAATTTCACCTATACATTGATGCGGTCAAGGTTTGAGTGTCAATTTAATGACTGTCCAACCTTGCAGCCTAATCAATACTCTGCTCAACACCACACATATGCTCAATGTCAGTTTCACAAATCAGAACCCATGCATACTCCCTCCTTGTAATGATGTAAACAACCCAATGAGAGAATAATGAAGATTTAAATCCATTAAAGTCTTATGAACTGCCATGAACAATCACCCTCAACTCATATGACAAACATGAAGAAAATTGGTCTTCAATGACAGTTATAACTATTTTTACCAATTCCAATGCATACAAAGAGTCTTAAAATGAAGCAAATACTTATTAGGTGAATTCTAGATTTATTATTTGATATTATCGAAGCTCACAAACATCAAAATAATCTACAAACAATTATTTTCAAACCCTCATACAAGACTAGATGTCAAGGAAACAAGAAATTAACATTTTGACAAACACTTAACTGAAACTTGGACAGTTAAAATGTCTTACAAAACAAACTTTTGTTTTGTTTTTGAGGTGGATTCTTTAATATAATAAAAAATAACATTCAAATATGTCCTCAGACTCTTAAGACACCTCACGCCCTCCGTAACCTTCTTTTTGCAAACAAAAAATTGTTTTCCTGAAACAGGCCTGCAAACATAGAAGGATTACTCAAACTCAAAATTAACAATGTATTCACCGGCTCCATGCCAGGACGCTTATTTCGATATGTTGGGCGGCCTCTGAAACTTCCCCAAACTCTCCAGCCTTCACACCTCTTCCTCAAGCCAAAAGAAGTGTCTTTTTCCCCTTCCTTTTTGCTGATATCATATTTCTGCTAGTCCCTGAAGCATGTATAAGATTCTCTAAGTGTTATTGCGTCCCTTGGGGCATGTTTTCCATCCATCTTCCCCATGGTTCCCCCTCTTTCATGGGTTTCACTTAGTCCTTTCTTCCAAAAACACCTTATTGGCAAAAAAAGACCATTTTGCTTTTTCTATGTAAAAAAGGTCTCTTTATTTCTCTGTTTTAGTATTGGCTGCATTTTTAGCATCCCAACATCATTACTAAGGAATGAGGTGTGTTTCCCATCATTTCCTCAGCTCTACGCTCCCCAGCATGTAATGTCCCCAATTCCGAGCAGATGGCCTAAGAGGCTTCTCATTCGTCTTGGCCTTGGTCATACCCGAGGAGCTAACGACGCTAGAGGCTATTGGGTATGGATGTATGATTACCACATTGTTTTATGTTATATTTTATCATTGACATTAAATTGGGCGACTTGGTGGTAATAATTGTTATATTTTGTCGTTGGGTGACTATATGGCACGTTATTATTCTATTTCTTCGTTGGGGGTCACCTAAGTTACTTTTGGCGCATGGGGGGGGAAAAAGTCACTTAAATCATATTATATTTATGTGGTTTTCCCAAGGGGGGTCGATTAGGGTCTTTCTTTGGGCCTCTTGTTGCATGGTGAAGTTATAAAAGGAGTGCTTGAGGAGAGTTATCCATTCATTCATACACTCATCTATTTTGATATTGGAGCAACTGTTGTTTGCACTTTCTTTGCTTGTGGAGTAAGATCCCACAGGAACCCTAGCTTCGGTAGTGAAAGATCCACACCTAACTAGCAGAACACTCTACGGTGGTGAAAGATCTTCCCTAGTTTGTTATTTTGGAGCTTTATTCAAATTTAGGGATCAGATCTGGAGAGTAATCTGAAATTCAGTTTCGAGTAAGAGGACAACCCTTTTTTATCAAGGGTTTCAGTTCAGATTTGAAACAACTATTTTCTAGGGTTTTATCTACTCAATTCCAAATTTGTAGCAGTGTTTTTTAGGGTTTCCAGGTGTCCATTTTCAGATTTGGAGGTTAGGATCATTTCTATATATTTAGTAGATGTTATTTCTGAAAAATCATATTTTTATCAGTTGTATTCACATAATTATGAATTTTTGAAGTTTTCAACAATTTAGGGCTTTCTGAAAATTACTGGTAGTTATATATTACTCAGAAAAAAATAAAAAATAAAAAATTCTAGTCTTTGTTTTCACCTTAGCAAGTTCTCTATAAAATTTCGTGTGATTTGTTTAAGTATTTTGCAAGATATCTATAAATTTCAGTTTGCTGCCCTAGTTGGTTCATTTCCAAAAATTTCAGAATATCATTTGCTGCAAATTTTGTCAAATTTCAAGATTATCCCACAAGGGATATTTCACAGCAGACCCAAAAACAGTCCTTTCTTTTTAAAAACAGGTCTTGCAAGAGTGAATCATGGAGGTTAATCTTGTGCATTCATTTCTTCATAGTTTGATCATGTCAAGGGCCTTCCAACAGCCTTGGAGAATCATTCAACACTTGTTCTCATCCATTCAATGCTTCCAAATAGTCAAAAATGACCTAAGTTGCAGAATTACGACCCACAATAACACCTTAACAACCAGCACCTTTTTGGAAAATGATAATGTATTCTTAAATGCCTTGGGAAGCCAAGAAGGAATCTACAACTTGTTTTTTTCCCAGCTCTATTTTGAAAAATTTGCCTCTTTTACCGTCAGCATGCCTTCCTTATCATAATCCATTCAGCAACCATCTGGCAGCAGCACTTCCACATCAGCAACATTAGAGCAATATTTATTCTGTAGCAACCGGTATGTGTTAATGTATCATATGTAGCAATAGTTCTGCAGCCACGCCCCTTTTATAGGAGTACTACATTTCTGCAAAACAGTTGTTACAGCAAGTCTTTCGTGGCATAGGTTCTGCAACAAGCTAAAAGTGATAAACAAAGCATAGTCCACAAATGTTTTCGGGCGATGCAAGATTTCCGACCAACCCAGATGTTCCTGCATCATGCATGAAGATGGCACTGTTGCTAATTGCTTCCAGATAATAATAAGCATCTAAAGATAAAGAGATATTGTTGTATTGTTGGCCACAAGTAGCCAAAGACTAAAACCATCATGAAAGCAATAAATGAGAGCTATACTCTGTACTAGATAGTTTTAAACTCAGTTCTCAATAATAAGGTCACTTTTATACTCTGTACATGTCATTAACAAAGAATGGACTGAATATCATGTTAGGTCTAAGAGATACTGTTGTAACCTGCAATGTAATGAACTAGAGATATGCTGTATTAGAAATGTTTAGGTGAGAGGTTGCTAGAATGGTTGTCTGATTTTATTGTACCAGCAGCTCCAAGCGTGTGAGGATTCACCATTTCAAATTTAAAGTCGTGATTCCCAAAGGATTAACAAAGAGGTATCATCACAATGTGACCATAATATCTCACTTTGGCAACCATCTTGTGCTCTGTATCCACATTTGCTTATATGAAAGCAGACTCTGCGAGTCTTTTATAATCTTTTCATGTCCTAAGCCAAGTCAAACAAAACGAGCCCAGCCAAGTTGATGGCCAACTCCATGAGATTTTGGTGATTCCAGCCATTTTTTGCAATAGATTATCTAGCGTCGCCACAATGAGATCTTGAAATAGCTTTTTATTATTTCATTTGCCAAGTTATTTTCCCAAGTACGATTCTGAGTCCAAATGAGGTTTGCTGAGTACTAGTCTCAAAACTATGACTTATCCAATGAAATTAGATTACATTTTCCTATGTAATTGAGTTCACTAAGATTCTTGTGCTTTGTCTCTGTATACTTACTAAATTATCCACTAAACTTAGAATAACAGAAATTTTATATATAAAAAAATCTCAAAACTGTTTTGGTGTCATTCTGAGTTTAGTGATTATTGGCAGAGATGATGTGTGCTCTGCCAATGTTTTGATTCCAGGCAGAGATCTCAACAGTAGAAAGGGGAGATAAGCGTGAAACTACATTTTTGGATTGCAAAACTCGTGACTAGGTGGGAAAGCAGATTTCCATCAATGAGGATCCATAGAATGAGTTTTACAAAAGAGAGAGAGAACCTATCATAGAAAATCTTAGGCAGCCTAACTAGCGATGTACAAATCTAAAATCAAGTCTTCCAAAAGCAACTCTCAAAAAGAAACAACAAAAGCATGTGGCTAAGCTAGGAGGATTAATTGAAATGAGAAAGCCGAATTGCAATGCTGAGTAGCTAATTGCAGAAAATGAAACGGTAATAAAAACAAAGGTTAATTAAATGTATTGACAGGGGTAGAGGGGACATTGAGAAGAAGGAATTAAGGGTTAGGTGCAAGAAGGGATTTTCCCTTTTATAATTCTTGCTGCTTGTTCTGTCCCACACTAACTGGGAAAGAATGTTTTTTGCTTTTTTTATGCTTGATGCTCCTTGTATGCCACATGATTGTGAGTGGGTCTTAAGCCGGGTATGATTCTCATGCAATCACAGAGCTATCGCTTCAATGGCTTCTATTGATAGATAGGATTCAAAGACGAAAGGAAAATGTCGGGGTCTTCTTCCTCCCCCAGCAGGATGTATTCTAGGTGCCGTAGAGGCCTACCAGATGTCTCTCAAGGCAGACTGTGCATTGTCACAAGAGGTGGAAGAAAAAGAAACCTTGAAAGGGTGATAAATGCTACAAAACTAGGGGAAGATGTGAGGAATCCTTCTACATAGATTTACAAACTACAAAAAATAAAAGAACAATGAAATAAACTTTGGAAAATAACTTCAATAACTTTTATATCGCAGGCCACTTCGAGGGGGCAATCTCCTTTGAGAAAGCCCAATACAATAATCTTCGTGGATACATTTCTTGGCCTAAGCACTCCTTATCCTTAATTTAATAGTTCTATTCTAGAAATTACTACTAGCCATGCATGTGGTATAATACTTAATAGCTTACGGGTCAACTTACAAAGCATACACATCTGTTGCATCTATTACATTACTAATGCAAGGAGAAAGGTAAGACGAAGGGTCTTAACATCCCCTCCCCCCTAAAATAGTGTCCTCAAAGCTGTAATGGTGGGAACTGTTGTTGAATTTGGAGAAGGGGCTCCCAAGTTGCATCTTTTGGTTACATGCAATGCCACTGGATCAAGACCTCGGTGATAGAGCAGATGCGAAGTTGGCGGGAGCGCCTATTGAGAATTGCGGCAAACTCAAGAATGATGGATCCTTCACTATTGAGCTCCAATAGTACAGTTTGTGCCATAATGTGTTAGCCCAGAACTTTCTTCAAACAAGAGACATGAAAAACAGGATGAACTCGCGAGCTAGGTGGAAGCTCAAGCTTGTATGCAGCGGCACTAATCTTTTGGAGAACTTTGTAGGGTCCATAAAACTTAGGAGCAAGCTTTTGACACCCTTTGAATTTTAAGGAAGTATGTTTGTACGGTTATAAGCGCATAAAAACCATATCCCCAAGCTGAAAGTTGCGCTCCGAGCGGTGTTGATCTTCTTGTTGTTTCATACAGTTTTGCGCCATATGGAGATTGTCCGGAAGAGTGCGGAGAATTTGGTCCCATTGGGTGAGGGCAGTGTCAACGGCCTGAACTAAAGAACTGCCAGAAGTGTAAGGGAGGAGAGGTGGTGGCGGTTGGCCATAGACTACTTCGTACAGAGTTATTTTGGCGGAGGTGTGATATGAGGTGTTATACCACCATTCAACAAGAGGTAGCCACTTGACCCACTGTTGTTGGTGTTCAGAGGTAGAACATCAAAGGAATGTTTCCAAACATTTGTTACCAATTTCAGTTTCGCCATCCATTTGCAGGTGATATCCCGCACTCATCCTCAATTGGGTACATATCATATGGAATACTTCTGTCCATAAATGGTTTGTGAAAGCAGCATCACAGTCTAAGATAATAGAGGTTGAGATACCATGGAGGTGGAAGATTTGGTCAATGAATGGTTGGGCAATGGTTGAGGTCGTATATGGGTGGGATAAGGAACATAAATGCGCATACTTGGAGAGGAGGTCCACTACAACCAGGATTACTGACTTTCCCCTAGATTTAGAAAGCCCTTCAATGAAGTCCATGGAAATATCAGTCGAGATTTGGGTTGGAATGGGTAATGGTTGTAACAAACCTGGGGTTGCCATTGTTCCACCCTTGTTGCGTTGACATGTATCACATTCTGCCACAAACTGTTTGATGTATGCCTTCATTCCATGCCAAAAGAAATTCCTACAAACCTGCTTGTGGGTTTTTAAAAAACCTGAGTGATCAGCAGACGGAGAAACATGGAGTTCGAGAAGAATTACATGGTGAAGCTCATCTTTAAATGGTAACACCAAGCGCCCTTTACACCGCAAATAGGTGCCATCCCAAAAGTAGGATCAAATGCCAATTGTTGGATGAGGTGAAGCAGGGTTGGATCTTTGTTCCACTCTTGTTTGAGCGGTGGAATCCATTCGGGTATGGGCACAGATACTGCGCATAAGGAGACTTGATCCTCAAGAGTGCGACAGAGAGCATTGGCAACCACATTGTCTTTGCCTTTCTTATAGGTGATCTCATAGTCATACTCCATAAGCTTGGAAACCCACTTTGTTGAGCAAGAAATGAGACCCGTTATTCAAGGAAGTACTTCAAATTATGAAGATCTTTCTTGATGCAAAAATTCCTTCCTAACAAGTATGGCCACCGCTTCTGCACTGCATGCAAAATTTCCATCATCTCTTTCTCATAGGTAGACAGGACTAAATTCCTTCCTAAGAGAGCTTTGCTAGTGAAGGCAAGCAGACGAGCTTCCTAGAGGAGAACAACACCAAAGCCATTGCCACAAGCATCACTTTCGATGACGAAAGTCTTGGTAAAATCTAGCATGGCTAAGACAGGTGTACTGCACATAGCTTGTTTTAAGGCCTCAAATGCCTCTATAGTCGCCTCATTCCATGCAAATACATCCTTTTTCAACATGGATGTCAATGTGGCTGTGATTTTACTATAATCCCAAACAAATTTTCCGTAGTAGCCTGTGAGACCCAAGAATCCACGAAGGCTTCAAAGTGTTTTGGGGAGTGGCCAATTTTGCATGGCACTCTGAAGTGTCTTCCTAGCCCAAAGAGGGCCTAAAGTGGGTGAGTCATGTGTCGAATCCTCATCCTCTGAAGTATGGCTAGAAGTAGATTTAGATGAATCCTCATTACTTTGCTCGCTGTCAGAACTAGAAAAAGTAGAAGACACTACCTCAGGAACCTGTTGTAGATGATCTGAATCCTTAGACTGCTCATCAAAATTGAGTGAAGCCAAAGTAGATGGAGAAGTGTCAAGTAAAGAGAAGTGTCAAGTAAAGAGTCATTGGGACTCTCCTGAAACTTAACACTTCTCTCAATGAACAACTTATGAGTAATAGAATGGATAAGTCTATAGACCTTGACCCCCTCTGGATACCCAACAAAGATGTAAAGTTTGGATTGAGGCTCCATTGCCTTGCATTTCTTTTTGGGAATACGTGCCATCGTTGGTGATCCGAAGACCCTAAAGTGCTTAACTTCCGGCTTCTTGTTGTGCCAAGCTTCAAAGGGAGTTATACCTTTTAAAGCTTTGTGGGGAACCCGGTTCTGTATATAATAAGTGCAAGTGATGGCTTCTGCCCAAAACTGTAGAGTCAAAGATTTAGAGTGGATCATACAGTTTACCATCTCTTTCAAGGACCTACTTTTGCATTCAGCCACGCCATTCTACTGAGGAGTGCAAGGCATTGTCTGCTGTAGATCAATACCCTCTGTAGTGCAAAATTGCTCAAATATGTTGCTAATATACTCCCCCCATTATCTGTTCGAAGAACTTTAATGCTTTTACCAGATTGATTCTCAGCAAGTGCCTTGAAGTCCCAAAAGTAATCGAACACTTCATATTTTTGCCTAAGTAGATCCATGTATATCTGGAAAAGTCATCTATGAAGGTGAGAGCATATTTGGCCCTAGTGAAAGAAGGATGGGGAAAAGCCCCTGTGACATCACTCTGAATCAACTCTAAAGGTGTTAAAACTCTCCAAGCTTTGCCCTTGTCAAATTTCTCTTTAGGGTGTTTTCTAAGAGCACAACCCTCGCAAAGTCCCGTTGAGAAACTAACTTTAGGAAATCATGTAACCATGTCATGCTTACTGAGCTGCTCAAGGTAGCGGTAGTTAAGATGGCCAAACCGCTCATGCCATAATCTGCTAACTCCATCTAAATGTGTGGGCAATGCAGTAGAGGAAACATCAGGTGAAAAGTGTGAGAAGGTATATAACCTAGCATGGTGATCCGCTCTTCCCACTACTACTGTAGTGTCGCTATGCAACTCCCTAATCTCAATTGAATTTGTGGATCAAATAGGACTCTCATGCTCTTCCCTATATGATTCATTTGATACACTGATAGGAGATTAGTTGAAAGTGAAGGTACATTAAGAACATTTGTGAATGTTCCACCTTCGACTTCAATAGACACTCTCCCTGAAATTGTGGCAAGAGTATCATCACCCAAAGTGTTGCAGAGCTCTAAGGAAGAAAACTCAATATGTGATGAACCCATGTGGTGAGAAGTACTAGATTCAATAACCCACGAAGGAGTAGATGAGGATGCAACTACAACTAGTGCCTTTCCCTTATATTTCTCTTTATCTTTTTCTTTTGCCTTAGTAGATTCTTGGGTTGATGAAGATTGTTTGATAGATTCAGGGACCCCTATGTTGTTCTTCTCAAGGAGATGACCGAGGTGGTCAATTTGCTTCTTCATACATTTGTGCTCATCGTGCCCAAGTTTCTTGCAATAGGCAAACTTAACCTTTCCTTCTTAGGTTTCCCATTTGAACTGGAGGTTTCAATGGTAGACTTGGAAGAGGTAGTGGATTTTTGTTTCTTCTTTTCTAGATCCTTACTCTTTTGCTTCTTTTTTTGGTTGCTAGAATATTTTTGTTTCTCATTTCTGGCTATGAGGGTTTGAAATTTGGATGACTTCAAGGTGCCCATTTGGATTAACTTATCTTGCTCCTTAGTCAAATCAGCAATAAATTCATCTAAGGATGGCATTTTCCAGTTTCCTCCAAGAGCCCTCTTGGTAGCATAAAAGGTAAAAACAAAGACAGAGTAGTCAGGACCTAGTTTGGCAAGCACTGAAAGAACTAGTTGTTCATCCTTCTTTTATATCCACAATCTTTTAACTGCAATCGTAAGGACTTGAGCTTGGTAAAAATATCTTCCAAGGTGTCAAAATTGCTAGGACTTAAGTTGATAAGTTCTATTTCGAGCTCATGACTCCTCATAGTGTCAACTTTTCCAAACAAGTATTCTAAGGTTTTATACACCTCGTTCGGAGATGTTTTAGACTTTATGCGAAAGAGGAGTTCAGGAGACACTAAAAGACACAAAATACCAAATGCTTCATCGCACTTATTAAACCATTTAACTTTATTTGCAGCTACACTAGGCTCAGGTTCTAGCACCATTGTGATCTGGTACAACGCTTTAGTCCTGATTGCAATGGTCATTTTTTATTTCCATTCATAATAGTTAACAGGTGTAAGAGGGTTAATTGTACTTAGATCCATGACTACAGAAAGAGAAGTTGTGGTAATTCTTGCAGAAAACAAAGAAATGTGTAGAAAGAAAGAAGTTCCAAATAAGAGAGGAAACACACTATACACCCCCCAGAAACTATATCAAGAAGCCCCCTCACAATTTGGCACTTTATAACTTAGTGCGTTTTGCAAAATACATAGGTTTCCAATGCTTTGGGAAAAAATATATTTAACTTTTACAAAAAAATGGCACTTGATATCGAGCTACCAATCAAAAGTTTTACAATAACTATTTCCCTTAAATAAGCCCTATTTTAAATGAATATGCACTAAACTTGTAATGCATTTTTTACTAAAATACAGTTTTAGCAAAAAAAAGGAGGGTTTTGATGAACCCAAGGCTAATCCCTTCGATTCGTATGCGCAGAGTGCGGCCGAAGGCCAAAATATGCCGGGGGTCGCAGGGGAGCTGACGTTAGCCACCCTGCACAGCCGATGGCTGTTCCGGCGAGGCCGTGTGGCCAAGACGAAAAAAATAAATTAACTGTGTATAGGCTGCAACCACGTTTGATTAAGAAGATCTTCACTTCAGCCCTTAAATTTGCTGCAAATCTGAATGTAGAAAACAACACTACCGCGAGACTCAGAAAACAACGACTCAAACTGGATCTTCAATGCGTGTGTGGGTTGTTGAAAACTTTATTGCAGGTCTATAATGCCTCTAGATCAAGAAAAACACCATTTGCAAGTCTAAACAAGCATGCAAAGCACTACTACAAGTGAAAATACCCTTCACAGCTTTGAAATCGCCTAGATCTGGATAAATCTTCCAGGGATCTTGCAATAATGATTTAGGGCCTGCAAAAAACAATATCCAAAACTGTATATGCACTATGCAGGCATGTAAACTTCAGAAGCCTGCAGATAGGCTATATATACCCAAAAACAAGGCAAAACCACCACCAAATAACACCCAAATACTTGCAAATATTGATCTCAAATGAAAATAAATTTGCAGAATAATAACCAGACAAGTTCAATACCAGCTCAGGTCTGATACCATATCGGAGAAGCGCCACAGATCTACTGGTTTGAAGATTGCACAGGTGACTGATGCGAGACGTGAATTGTTTCAAGAAAAAACAATGCAAGCACACAAGACTGCAAATTATGAAAATACAAGAGAGATAATTGCAATAACACAAAGATAGCTCCAACTCAATACAATCCAATAGAATAATGCAAGAGATGTACACATAGGAGGTGAATGTGTAACCTCCTCCTAGAATCATGGCAATCTCCACCTAGAATAGTGGTAACCAACAGCTAGATTGGTGTAGTCAAGTGGTGACTAACACCTAGAAAAGTGTAGTCAAGTGTACACCTAAGCAAGCATATCCCATAAGTGCAAGGAAACTCCAAGTGAGGTGGAATATTCCGAGTAGGATAATACAAATAAAGTGAGGAAAATAAATCCGACACTAACTAGAAAATCTAGCTTTGGGCCGTGTGGCATATTTGGTGCAGAGAAATTGTGGTCTGAAGTGGACTCAATATGGAGTTTCTTGGTGAGGATGGCATTTTGTTGATTCAATCCTTGTATCATGTGTGTGAGCTCATACATTTGTGCCTTCAAGGCAATGATTTCTTCCTCCATGTTTTTGGCGCCTGCACGGGTGACAACCATAACCAAATTTTATTTTTTTGCAATGGATAGAAAAATGTGTTTTAAGACACGGTTATTAATGGAAAATTTTAATGTGAGCTCGATCAGAAGGGGTAAATGGACTTTTACTAGTTTTCTGGTACCTCCTAATTAGGATTGACGAATGTGGGGCAATTTTGGAACCGAAATGGAAAAACCAGCAAATTTGTCCAAGGACAAAGGAGCATAAAATGGAGAGGAACATCATGGAAAAATTTCGAAGCAATTGGAAAAAAACTAAACTTATGGCAAAACCCAAAAAAATCAAAAATTGAGATTTCAGGCTAATAAAAGTGGAATTTGGATATGGAACCTTAAGGAAAGAAGTGTGCAAAATGAAATTTCAAGTGTTCCGGGAAATTTTGAGAGTCAAAAGAACTATAAAATGAAATATATGGAAAAAATCTGAATTTTTTTTGCTTTCTATTTGTTTTAACTTTGGGAATTCTAACAGCCGCTTTGTTGTTTCTGCGAACAGCCTGCTTGGAAGTGTGCAGTTACCAACGATTCTCAACTGTGACCGCTCTGTTGTTTGCCCGCTAAACTATTATGTTGGATATGGCCCTAGTAGGTTAGGTTGCCTAAGGGTTTTAAGAACTCTCTCTACCTTATTCAAACCTGCAATAAATATGTAGAAAACAAATGCAAAGATAATATTTATGGAAATGGCGGAGCTCCTAGGAAACCCTATTGAAAAACAAATTCTCCAAAATCTACCCGCAAGGCCAAGAAAGTGCTTTGATACCAGATGTGAGGATCCTTCTGCATAGATTTACAAACTAGAGAAAATAAAATAACAATGAAATAAACTTTGAAAAATAACTTCAATAACTTTTATATCGCAGGCCACTTCGAGGGGGCAACCTTTTATAAGCAATCTCAATACAATAATATTCGTGAATACATTTCTTGGCCTAAGCACTCTTTAATTTACTAGTTCTATTCTAGAAACTACTACTATCCATGTACGTGGTATAATACTTAATAGCTTACAGGACAACTTACAAAGCATACACTTCCGTCACATATATTACATTATTAATGCAAGGAGAAAGGTAAGACAAAGGGTCTTAACAGAAGACAAACAAGCTCAAGCTCAAAGAATGCATCAAAGTGGATGAGGTAGTTAGCCATTTCATACAGGGGGCTGTGCCAAAGAATGTATATGGTGTTTCCCATAATCACTTTGTCACCTCTCTTGTGGCTATTTTGGGTAGCTCTTTCAAGACCAATAGATATCAGGTGGTCCATGACTCTAACAGCAGAGCTGATCATGGTAAGACTAGAGGAATGATCAAAGAGTTAAAAGTCTCAAATGAAACACCTTCGGGCAAGTGTTGATGCCATTACAATAGGTTTTGGGCATGAATCTGTCTACCGCCCCTGTTCCTACAGACGATACTGAATATGATGACAACATGGGTTCCCAAGCTCGAACTGAGACTGGGAATGTGGAAGATGATGGTACTACTACCATTGTTTTGATGTCTTGTGTCCTTTTATTTTGTTACTTTCAAATAAATATATAACCAAAAACCTGAGTTGATAATGTAAGGCTTTATAGCATCTTTTTTTAGGATGATCTTCTGCCATAAAGGTGGCATCTTCTCTAAGACACTTCCAGCATCTCATATAAGTGTATAATATAGAAAACCTTTTTTATATTTTTGGATTGATAAGAGTTTGGTTTATACGAGATGACATGCAGCACGTGTGGGAGTCTTCAGTACTCGAGATGAAATTCTTCGTGTAATTGTTCAAGACTGTCTGATGCTCAACAAATGTGATCATTTTACTGTGTGCTACTTTCTCACTCTTGAAAAGCTTGCATGCTTCTGAATACCTGCTTGAAGCTTCTTCATAATTATGCTCAATGGTCTCAAGATATTGAGAGAGAACCCAAGATGAGGAAGTTGATGGTATGTTGGGAGCTGTCTACACATGGTGAAAGTACAGGCAGATAGTTTTGAAGCTTACATATATTTTACTACATAAAATCTTCCTTTGCTCCTGTTAATGTACATAATTTCAGATCATGGTTCCTGCTTGTGATCAAAATCTTGAGTGAATAAATTTGTGTGAGTTCTCTGTGAAAAGGAGGGATTTGTGGATAGCTTAGATTTTATTGTTAAGCACAGTTATGATGCACTGAATGTTGATTGGTTTCCTGAAAATGAATTTGCAGTTTTCTTGGTTACCGCACTCTTTATTCCCAGTGTGGCAAGTAAATGGCACCTGGCCATTGGCATCTTGCCAACCTTTTTTGGGTGTAGGGTCCCTAGGTACCTTTAGCAAAAACAAAACAAAGACTTACCTCACTTTTCCACTTTCCTTTTTAGCTTATTATTTAACAATTATCTTCCTCCACAGCTTTGATGCATTTGCAATTGGCTTCACATACTTGCTAAGGCATCTAAATATACATAAATAGCAATGGAAAGTAAAGCTCAATCCTACGACTAAACGAGGAATAAAGGAAGTAAGTGATAGGCAGTACTTGTATATTAATGACAAAACAATAACATTTGCAAAGTGATAAGGCCTCGAGATGTGCAATGCACTTCGAATTACTGTGTATGAAAGTAAGTAAAAATAAAATTCACCATGCAACCAAGTAGGCAAGATACTTTGCTACTGGATTAGCAAAACCTCAACATGTAAAGAATCTCCTTCGTAACTCACCACATATCACTTTGAACTAACTCAATCTTGCTGATTTCACATTCATACATAAACATGTTTGACAAAACAATGGTTTGCTTTTGTTTGGATAATTTATTTCATTGAGAGACATGTATTAACATTATAAGTTAAGCTTCATTCATGACACCTGCATTTTTGCTAAGGATTTGGTTATTTCAAAAGTTCATTAATCTTACTTTTGCAGTAGTTGTATCTGTCGAACTTATTGATTGTGTTGTCCGGTGACCAAGACACTTTCCAGCTAAGGATACAGTTGGCTCTTGTTCCTATCAAAGCAAGTTGCCCACTATACTGTCTTGCATCTCCAAGCCATAACTCAAACATAACTATTGAGGAACCTGCTCAACTTCCTGGCAGTCCATGACTTGTGACATTTGGTTATTGACTTTTTTTATGCGATTGTCAAGAAGCTAATAACAAAATACTAATACCGCACACATTTAACTAACGACATGGCCATTACACCAACATGCTACCATTGATCTTTTGATTCTTTTCAGAACAAATGGACAACCACTACACCTCAATACAATCTTGCTATATTTAAAGTGTAATATCCCTTTTTATAAAAAACACATCAGATTTGGATTTGTCTGAACCCTTGTGCAGAAAGTTATAGAAAAGGGATTTTCCCTATCAAACCCTTATAGAAAATTAAATAACTTCGGGGAATACTTGTAAAATATTTTAGCAATCATAAATTCTCCTTAAAATCAGATAAAAACTCAGCTCTGATTTAATTTAATTATTTTTCCAGGCTAAACAGCTGCAAACTTTGGAAATTCATATCTAGAGAAATATATGGAATTACAACACCCATAATAGCTAAAAATGATCTATGGGATGACAGCAATCATAGATACTTAGTGCAAAATTTTCCAGCAACAGGAACACAGAAATTTCATCCCAGATTCCCAAAATGGGTCGCCCAGGCTGGGAATGGCCAAAAACTGATCCAAAAACTAATGCAAAAACCCTCCAAACCACTGACAATTGCTGCAACACTCTTCCAACTCTATGCCCTTGTTGATATCCATCTTTTTGAAGCTCCAAAGTGAAAGAAATGAGGGTTTCCGTCCTCAAATCTGAATTCTAATGAAGATTTTTGTCCTCAGTAATTTGTTCTCAAGGGGTTTTGTCCTTAACAGCTGAAAAGTAGCAAAATTCTTTCTCGTAGAAGAAAATAGATGATCCAATGATCCTTACAAATGAGCCCTCTACATTATTCTATACTTTTTTGGGCACCTTTCTCCAAGTGAGGCGCTCCATGTGGTAGGTGAGCTTTTAAAACATAAAGTCACCATCTTTTATGTCTTAATTCAACATTGCACTTTTCCCCTCCTAATTCCACGTTATAACTTAAAGTTTCTTTTTAATAAATTATTACAAAGTAATAAAGCAACATCAAAACATAACGCTAAAGTACTCCCCTAGCAACTTCCTTGTCCACGGGAAGTAAGAATGGGCCCATAAATATTTTAATAATCATATTGTTAAGTTGCCCATAAATAGAGAGCTATCTAGGCTCAACTTTAAAATATTATATAGTATTTCTAATTTAGAAAAGGAAACAGTAAATAAAGATATAATTAATTTCAAACTCTTAAAAAAGCCAACGTTCCTCCTATCCATGTATCTATTAAATTCTTCCTGCATTAAGTATTTCACGAAAAACAACCTCAGTCATCCCTGGAGTTTCCCAAAAAAAAATCAACTGGTCACTTCCATGCATGCTTCACAACTAAGTCGTAATTGTGGCCAAATGCCTATTATGCAAGACGTTCACTCAAAGATATTACGACTGTCTCTCTTTTCTATCTGAAGCAGCCTATGTTATGTACATATGTATTGCAATGTTGCAGAAATTTATAGAAGATTTAACGATTTCTCTCCCACATGCACTCCCTCGCCTTCTATCAGTTGTGGATGATCTACGTTTAGACACAACGGTTCAACTATCTTCTCCATACACTAAGCATTGTTCATGGTGTCACGTCAATTGTGATGTCTGATGCTCCCTGTGCAGAATGTGATGAATGATACCCGGCATTGTGCAGAGTCACAGACATGTAAGGACACAGTGCAATGTGCAGTGTTTGCACTCAGATCAAATGCATGGCATGTGAAAGAGAGAGTTCCAACTCATCATGTCTTGAATGTAAATGGTGGAGAAGATATGAATGGCAATAACAAGGTTACAAGTTAGGTCCCTAATGTGATGGAAGACCGAGAAATATATCATAACAGCCAAAAACACAGGCATTATCCTGACTCACGAAACTTAGTTCTAATATATCTACAAAAATCTGCCAAATACATGCATATAGAATTTATTTTTATGACAGGAATATGAAACTACACAAAATTACGTTTTATGCCCTTCAAACTGGTGAAAGGAGACAAGTGAAACTAGAATCTGATTTATTTCGGCTAGCTCCCTCAGCTAATATAACATATTAACATTAAAAGGAAGATGATTTAGAAATCTACCATGAACTAGGAAAATATTATTAGCGAGATTTTCACAAACAAATATCCCAGTGTGTCAAGAAGTTAAGTTCCTTACGTTTCTCGGGCAATGATTTTTGATCCAATAGCAGCTTGTATGGATATTTCAAACATTTGCCTGGGGAAACATAAAGCGTAATTTTTATCATTTAGTGTCAAAATCACATAGCTGCATCATACACGTTTTGACTTAAAAGCACCAAATATTGGTCGATATGATTCGCATTGGTTTAATGGTCTCCCAATTGCATTACAAAACTAATTTGAAGTATAGTTAACCTTGTAATAATAATTATAAAGGAATTTACCTGTCAATAAATTTTTTAAGTTTTTCTACAAGTTGACGACCAATTCGCTGAGCCTTTAACTTATGAACAATGGTAGCCATAGCATCAACTTGCTGGCCATTGAGAAGTATATCAAGCTTCACAAGATCTGATGGTTGATAACTGCATATTCATAAAATCAGGAAACAATCTTAGGAACTGAAATCAGGAAACTATCTTACGAACAAAATCAAACGCCGGTGCATATCAAAAATAATTAAAGAATAATAGTTATATCAAGAAAAAACAAAACATGCCATGCACTCTGAGCATTCTAAGTATATATCATTTATGTGCCTTCTGAGGATTCTGCTTAACAAATATGTAAGGCCTTCTTTTAGAAGTTCCAATTATGAAATTATAAGGCTTATTTATTAGCGTTATGTTAATATTGGTTAGGTGTTAACTAATAAACAGTTGAAACTACTTCAACTGTTTTATAACCATCTTTCACTTAATAAAATGACGGCGCACAATGATAATGTGTGCATTCCGGTTTCTCTCCATCCGTTCTTTGTACATTCCATTCTTTCTTTATTCTTTCTCTCTCCACATATTCTAACATTGGTATCAAAGCGCAAGGCATGCAAAGAGAGAGGACAGAAGAAAGACATTTTCGTCAGTCCCGTTAGGGCACGTGTCATCATTTGGATTTTCAGGTTCACATTTTTGTGAGGATTTTCGGAAGTTGAGAGGGCAGAAAAAGGGCACGAAGAACCAGCAAATCAGAAGATAATACAGTCGCTATTGATATACAGACTGCAAATCGTGATTTCAGGAAATCATGAAAGGTACATAACGAAAATACCAGTCAGAGGAGAATTTTGAAGGGTTTCGAAAGGACATTGAATACACTTGTGAGGGCTAGAACAAGTTGTGAAATTTCAAAGCAAGTGAAGTCACAAATTTCATAAGCGAAAAGGGCAAGGTTTCAGACATTCGAAAGGGCAAAATACAGTCGTTTTTATATAGACAAAAATACGGTCATTTTTTCTTGGGCACAAATCACCACCGCCATTACTGTCATCAGTTCAAAGCTTTAAAAAGGCATTAAATACAGTCACAATTTGCATAAAATACAATTGCGATTTGGGAAAAATACAACCATTGCAATTTTTGAAGGCTACAAGTTGAAATGTACACTATTCGTAAATTTCTTGAGCACGAAAACACAAAACATTGTACGAATTTCGTATTGAATTTCATGACAAACCAAATATGTTTGGAGACAATGATAAAGAATTGTGAAGAAAGTTCATATTATCAAGTTATTGAAAGAAATATTTTTCAAAGAGACTGGACAAATCATAAAGAAAAAGATGAAGGGAAAATTCTAAGTCAAACTAAATGATGCAAGTGTTGAAAATCGACCGGATGCTAACATTGATTAACTCATTAATAGAGAATGCGTATTTTAAAAGAATTTCAGCACTTTGAAGACATGAAGGAATCCAATGTAGATGAAACTCGACATGGATGGCTGTCCAATTAGTTCGGGAGTCTGTGAATCTCGGGAATTTACGCTTACAAGGGTCATGAGACAACTTGATGGAGTTTATGCATGGCTCAATATGGACGGTTCTCCAACAATTCGGAGATTTTGTAATTCAGGAGTTTGGGGAGGTGGAATCCGGGAACTTGGGAATTCAGCTCAGGAACTACACCTTTATGAGGGTCAAGGAGTCAACTTCATGGAATTCTACAATTGGTCAAAGCCTTGTTTTCAAAAGGGTAAGTTTCTCAAGAATGAATGGTTGGTTTTGTTATGTTAATCTTCTATCAGTATGATCTATAGAGTAAGCCTTAAAAGGGGGTATTAAAATATAAGGCTTATTTATTAGCGTTATGTTAATATTGGTTAAGTGTTAACTAATTAATGGTTGAAACTACTTCAACCATTTTCTAACCATTTTTCACCGGCTGATACTTAGTAAAATGACGGACACACAATGATAACCATTTTTCACTTAGTAAACTACTTCAACGATTTTGTAACCATTTTGTAACCGTATTTTTTGTACATTCTATTATTTCTTTCTCCGCATATTCTAACACCAATAGTTGTTGTTGAGTAAAGTTTTATGAAAATAAGAAAAATATTGCCATCACTGCGTGGAGCTCGAGAAAATATGCACTTTTAGAGAAAACGACACCTGAAACGGAGCCACAAAATGAAAGTTATGGCACATGCAAGTTTTTGCTGCTACATCTTCCCGGACCCTTTCCAAAAATGGCAAATTTTTTTCTATGCTTGTGTTTTCTTCACCAAAAATAAAGAAAACAATCTTAAATATGGGTTATTAAAAATTGCGGTCCAGGATTCTTATAATAACCAAGATTTCCCTATCAAAGAATACGGTTATACTTGGTAAGGCAAGAAAATTCGTATTGGAAAATGTGTATATGGTTGAAAGAATAGGTCTGTTGATCAAATAAAGGCCATAGGCCATTAACTTGTTAACACAAACTTGTAAAGTTGTAATTCACGCCTCTCAGAGTAAAAATAACTTCACCACAAGGTACATCTTACAAGAGATCTATCCCCAAATTTTATTTTTTTAGATGGGATTATCGTCAATTCGGTCATATAATCAATCAGCTCACTTATAATCTCATCATTCATGCCCGCACCATAATCATTTCTTATGTTCATAGACTAATTTTCTAAGCTAAACAAATAGGGACGTAAAAACAAAAATTGTAAGTCTTATCAAGCCTTTCTCAAGTTCACTACTACCAAATTTTTCATTTGACCTTGTTAATTACAATATCAAAAAAAATCATTTTTTATTACTCAAGCCCCTCCCTCCATTTATACACAAGCAATTTTTTAATATAAGTTTTTCACCAAGGAAATATCATTATAGCCTTCTTTTCATTTTCCCATTTGCATATACTTTACTTTCAGAATTACTGCAACTTGTTTTCCAATGTGTCTAGGATCGTACATTGAGAGGCTGCTATTTAAAATTCTGTTAAATCATTGAGGAGATGGGACAGAATGAAACAAAAAGAAAGAAAAGGTAAGGAAAACAGGCTCCGAGTCCTAGTCAAGCCTATAAAATATCTTGACACGGATCTTGTCAATACTGAAAACAATGAAAAGCCGGGGATCTTCAAAGTCAAATTCAGAAATATTGAAAAAAATATGGCAAGGGGAAGCTAGAATTAGAGCCACGTGCACCAGGATAAAGGGAAGACATGCCCCTTTTAAATTCTTTTTCCCTTACCTAAAGAATAAGCAAAAATATGCATGCATCTTAGCTCTGAATGATGTTCAGAGTAGCATTTCAGAAGATTAATTTAAATTGAAGGAAACTCCATTTCCATTATGCAAATCATTTTTAAAATCTTCCCAGGAATGTGCCAGCGAAACCAAAAACTTTTCTTGCACTGTTTCCCACAATGCAAATGCAACTGAATATATTTTCTGCATTTTATGATGCATTTCCTGCCTGGCAAAACATTTTGGTGCCAGAAAAGGCAATTTTGTGGAAGAAGCCCCTTGAAAATGCATCTGGATATTTTTTTTGTTGTGTTAAACGTAGGAAATAGTCATGACAGCCCACTTTACATGCAAAACAAAAATTTGTACCATGTCGTACTGCCTCTGTGATGATAACATGGCCATGCACAATCAAAAGATTATTGTTTTGGGATTGAAATGCCAGTCAAACCACCTGTGACATGTTTTCAAAGTGAAATGCTTGTCAGACCCTATCTGTTAAATTTTTAGTAGTAAACATTGTTGTCTTCATTCATAAAAATATGTACTTGCACGTTAGGACAATTGAGGTTTAAATTCTGCTTTTCAAAATCTGGAATATTATTTGTTCCCTGTAAGTACAGCCAAATGTTTTTAAAAAGATTGTATCTTTTGAATCTTAATCAATCATTTCATTTTCCATTCCCTTCATTCTACGGGGATTAAGGCTTTGTGCTTGTGATGGTGTTGCTGTTTCAAAATCCCTACTCACTTCCATATTTCATGCAACTCAAGATGAAAAGGAAATCAAGAAAATATTTCAGGTTAATTTCCAGCATATATTCTCCTCCTTCGGATGTAATGCTAGTAGAAAAGATCTATTGAAATTCTCAAGCAGATGATATCTAGGAAAGTGGACAATTTGTGAAGTTTTCTTTCTAGATCCTTGTAGAAAGAGGAGGAATAGGTGGAAATGAATGACAATGCAAATGGAATATCTTACAAATTGAATATATTGCCAAATGAATAAATGGGAAGCTTTAGCCATTTCATATAAGACTTACTAATAAGGTTAATAGAAATTAAAGGTACAAGGGTACAAATATGGAGCATTTGGTCCATACCCACATATGATGGGTAAATTCGTCCATGGGTAAATCTATGCAAATTGGTATCTTGTAAATTATTGGAAGAAATAATAAAAATTAGTTATATTTCTAGCCACTTAGGAAGTGCCATGTATTCACCAACAGTGACACCAAATTGTTCTACTTAACCATGCAACAACCAATAACAAGGCAACACATGTCCATGTTGTGGAGGTTCCTTATGGTGTAGGTTGTTCTCGACATCAAGATTTGACCTCAGGACCACCACCTCTAAATCCTACACCTAAATCATTACACAAATGCTAGCTCTTAAGAATTGAAAGGCATGAGTTCAAATTAGCCTTCTATATGAATGATATTTTTTTCGAGACAAAAATCAGTCGTGTACATGCAAGAGTGTCCAAAGCCTAATGAGGAAATAAAAACATATGTGAGAAAGAAATTCAAGACAGCCATGTGGACAATAACCTAGGCGGAAGAAAGCATACTATATCAAAGAACTTAAACCCACATGGAACCATGATAAAAAGGCCTACATAGGAGAAAAAATCAAGTGTAAGGAAAACATGTTGATGGCCAAGCTAAGAACTAGTTCGCATCATCTTAGGTGTGAGACTGGCAAGTAGACATGCCTATGGAGGAGTGGTAAATGAGGACATGCCTATTTTTTAACAAAGGGGTGGTAGAGGCAGAATGGCACTACATCATGGAGTGTGCAACCTACAGTGATATTTGTATCAAGTACGAAGACAACTTTAAAGCATACAACATAACCACCTTATTTAACGAGGTGAGGCTAGATAAAACAAAAAAAAAATCTATCAAGATCCACAGTAGAGGATCCAACATCAAAAAGGGCCTGAAAATTTCACAAAACTAATAAGGCAGCCCCTTGTGTCAAGTGAACATGTTAGTCTAAAACAACTTTGCTACAGCTCTTGGTCCCATACACTGTTTGGTCTTGTGGACGTTATTAAAATATTTCATTCATTTATTCGTACAAGAGGGATTTGAACTTGCAACATTGCATGTCTAAAAATGCTCATATCAGTATGCTCCAAGAAACACTTAGAAAAAACACCACCAACACATAGAAATAAAAATTAAGGGGAACCATGCGTCACAAGTTTGATCACATGATCTGCCTCAACTCAAGACATAATTAAGTGAATGACCCACAAATGTGACAGCTTTTTTTACATTTTTCCATTTGCATGTGCCACACTTCAATGGTCACTTCCCCTTCCAATTGTGCTGCACCACCTTTCTTGCTACTACTAGGTGAACCTATTGAGGCCAAAATTTGAACTCTCAAATTTTGATTTTTTCGTTCGTTTGATGATTGATCAAAGTTTGACTGCAAAGTTGGGGGAGCAAACAGCTGAGTTAACAACATTCAAAATTTATAGCCTCCTTAAAATCCATTGCAAGAAACAAATCTTGAAAACTTTGCACCCATTTCAATATATGAGGGTTCATTTGAATAACTTCTTAGGCTAGAATCTATTTGATTGTGCAAAAAATCCAGCAAACAAGTGATGCATGAGCATCACAATGCCAAACAGCAAAAAATTGAATTTCATACAATTTTGGGTTGATTAGGGCCTTGATAGACATCCTAGGTGGTTTTGCAGGCTTCCACCACCTTCTTAAGCTCTTCCATTGGTAACAAGGAGCAAATTTGAAATTTTCCTCCAAAACACAATCTTGTAAATATTTGAATTCCTAAGTCACAATAAGAGGTCTAATGTGAGTGTGGCAATATGTGATGAAATGAAAGGACTCTAGAAACCCTATATAATGTAAATAAATTGCTTTACTTATCTAACTAGGGGTTGAACATGCTAAACTCAGTTCATACCATGATTACGTTCCTAGAACCAAGATGTAACTACCTCCTTTGTGAGGATGAAAAGGAGTTATTTGAAGGAAATATATAGAGGGGGAGAGAGAGATAGAGAGGGTTGGAGAAGGGGGAAAGGAAGTAGTTACAGAGCAGAAAGAAGCTCAAGAATCTAATTGTACTAATGATGACATCAATATCATGGATTTCTTGACTATGAGATGATGAAAATGTACTAAGAACATGATTGATTGATGAGTATTGTTTGATATTTGTTGAATGTTGCTTATTGATTGTTAATTCAAGTATGAATGAATTATACAGGATGAAAGGAATGTGGAGGAAATGATTGCAAGTGTTAGAGCTTCAATGAAGCCATATGCATACAAGGGGTATTAGTATTGTGATACATGAGGTAAGATGATTGTTGTTTTGTTCCTTTATGATATTGAATGATATGAAGGGACTTCATAGAGATTTAAGTTTGTAGAAGATTAAGTGGGCATGGTCAAGAAGTGTATAGAGTGGTACCTAAATATACATCCTTAAACTATTTGGGAAAAGACTTAAAATTGGTTAAAACTGTTAACACAGTCTTGGTATGGACTGGCAAGACAAGGTTGTAGGGGTTTTGAACAAGGATACAATACTTTATTATGCTAGAAGAAAGTTGTCGAACTTGAGAAGGGTCTGTAGAGAAGTCTCAGGCCTTGAAGAAGCTTTAGAAGTCTAGCCAATAAAAATAAAATTAAACCTCTAGCTCTTGTCCTGTGCAAACCCAGTCTAGGGTTTAAGAGTAAGAAAATAATCATTTCTTGCAAAATATTCAATAGAGAAAGCTAGAAATTGGTGGATCGGGAGTTTCAGGGGAGATATCAGTGATTATGAAGTTTCAAGGCAAAATTGTAATGTCCCCAAAAGAGACAATTCTGCCCACCATGGAGTTTTGGCCAATCCCACACCCTCCAAGATAGATTATAGAAGATGTATTAATTATTTTAACTGCAGATCTAATTGGTCCTTGAAAAATGCGACTAGGACTGATTGTAAAACCCTCACAAAACAGCAATTAAGTTGTAATCTTTCCAATCCAATATGAAATGCAGATTTTATGTAGTCAAATCAGACCCTACTGATGTATGTAACCATGCAAGAATCATATCATTGACTGCAGCAATATTTTCAGAAATGGCGACTAGGGTTTGGGTATGAAACCCATACAAAAGGCACTCAAACAAACCTGATCCTTACCAAAACTGATCTCTATATTTTTTACAGCCAAATTATGGAAAAATCTGAATTTTTTGGGAATAAACTGGACTGAAATAATCATCAAAAAATCTGCATACTTAGGAGACTGACATTGACACTTTAATACCCTCCAAAAATTTCGAAAACAATTTATCTTGAGTCACAAAAATCAGATCAACAGAGGGCATTACAAATCAGACCTGGAATGTCATGCATTCAACGCAAATCTGCTACAAAATGGGTCACTCCACTATGTAAATGAACTACCATTTGTGCAACTTTAATCCTACAAACCCTTGCTCTAGAAATCTGTAAAATCTCTTCACAACTACTGGAAAATAGCTTTGAAAAATAATAATTTTTTGCAAGCACCAATGAATCTCCTGAGTAAAGATCCGCTCACAACACTCCAAGAGGGTTTTCGTCCTCTTGAGCAAATTCTAAGGGTTTTCGTCCTTAGAATATTTTATGCAAAAGCTTCAAGCTTAAGATAAAATTCAGAAATTGTAGAATGATCATAGAATGAATGCCTTAGCAAGTCGACTTCTCCTTATAAAGAAAAGAAGAGACCCAAAGGCAACCTCTTAAACATCCAATCAACATTCATTGAATTTTTCTATGCATTTTCCACCCTCCATTTCCCTTCTTAGGACAAGTAGCCATTTCCCTTCGGGAGGATACAAAAGATATTTAATACTTATTTTTCCCTCACAAAGCTGGTTGCATTTTTCCTAGAGGGAATACACAATGAAATGGGCTTTTATACTTTCTAAGTTCCCATTTCCCCTTCTAAGGCAAGTCGCAATTTCACCTAGGATGGATAACAAATTATATTTGGGCATTTTCCATCCTAGATTTAATAATTATTAAGTCGTATAAATTATTATAAGTGCTCTATATTTATTTTTCTTTTATTAATGGCACTTTATAATAACTTACAATTGAGTTAAGTCACCCTTAGGATCTCCCCTTAGCCGTCGGGTAGACAAAATAGGCTAAGGGTCTTCAATTGGAAAGGGGATATTACAAAAATATTAAGGTCAGATAGGTCAAATGTCAAAAACTCAGTCAACTGTGCACACAATACTCTGTCCTAAGGGTTTAGAGAAAGAAAATATACATATATTTATCCTTCTTGTTTATATTTGCTAGGACGTGTTAAGCATGGTGAAGGGAGACTTGATGAAGCTATGAACATGGTTGAAAGAAAGTAGAATAAGGTCTTTTGAATAAAATCTTGTAAACGCAGTCTTATACCCAATTTTATAGTCAAGAGCTTGGTTTGTAACAGTTGAAACTATGTTGGTTGAAAGAACTTGAAGAATGTTTGAATGAATGGTGAAACTTGGTTAACAAGAAGATAGAACCTAGAGGAAGGTATAGATAATATCCTTGGAGGAAGTTTTAAGGTTTCACACCTATCAAACAAGAAACAGTCCCATTTTCCTGATTCTCATAACAGTCTTGAGCAAACTTCGGGGTGTTTCCTCAAAAAGGAGGTCTATATCACTTGAAGAAACCTGTTTAAGGATGAAAAGAGGTAAGTGATTAGGAAGGTGGAAACATGGTCTAAGTTGTTCTTGAGCAAGGACACAAGAAGACAAGAAAACAGGGTTCTAGTGAAAGAACATAGTGATTGGGAATGTGTGAAGAGTCTGAGGCTAATAAGGAGTTATAAAAAGTTGGTTTAAGTTGCTTAAGGAGTTAACAGAGGTCAGTGACTCAGGTGAAGACCCTAGAACTTGAAAACTCAGTCCAAGACCCAAGAAAGACTAAAGGAGGGCTAATTAGGAACGATGACAGTCTAATTAAAGCACTTGCCTTGAGAATTGAAACTTGAAACTTTGCATGAAGCATGCACTCCATAAAGGGTATCTGAGAATGTAATTTTTATCTCTAACTCCTTAGGAAATGTCCTAAACAGTAAGGTTTTGCTAAAAACAGGGCTAGTAGGAGGAGACCTAATTGAGAATGGAGGAAGGTCAGTTCAGAAAGTTGCATTATGAGTTAGACTCTGAAATTTCTCAGGTAGCATAAACAAGATAAAAGGTATCCAAAAGTAGTTTCATATCTTCCAGACTCATAGTGGTCACTCCAGACAATAAGGTTTGCATTAGAAGACTAGTAGCTCTTAATAGGCTTACAAGGGTGAATGAGTTTAAACAAGTCTTGGTCCCTTCTTAAATGTTCTAAACATATTGTTTTGCTGAATTTGAGCCAGGAACAAGTGTATGAAGCCTCTGTATCAGTTAAATTGAGAATTTGGTACATTTAGGCACATTGAAAGTTCTTGAGCCTTGACATGTTTCGTTGATTTGGATGATCTTGAAACTAACTTTGCTTAATGTTGGCTTGAGTCGACTACCTCCTCTACATCAACAAGTATCCCTTAGAACATCTTTTAGAGTAGAATAACCCACAGAAACAGATTTTTGATTGAGGCCTCCATTTGCCCACTACAGGAAAAAGAAAAATCAACAGCTCAAAATCATGAGGCTTTCATACTCCCGAACCCCTTCAGTGTGATAGGGCTAAACCTACTCTGATACAATGATTAATTATGCATTCCTGAGATAGTCGACTGTCATGTTAGACTTGTTATCGGCATATTACTAATCACATGTTTTGGCGGATAATGTTGTTATATTGTTAATGACTGTATTGTCGACTTCACACTCTTTAGTATGATTAGTTGTGTCAATTCTATTTAACCGGTAACTGCTGGGCCTTTTTTCATGTAGATAGCATGATGTACATCGGGGTAGGGCGTTGAGTATTGAGCACTACCAATGAAATAAAGTTTTGACTACTCTCATATTCTTCAATGTTGCATTGTGGCATGTAATTATGATTTTGTAATTGTTGTTTCTTTGGTAGTGTAGTTTGTCCAACAAACATTTTGGCGTCGTTACCTTTGCAAAGTCAGTTCAGGCTAACATTGAGTAGAAGAGAATTTTGGTCGACAACAACCATTGATGAAGAGAGTACTATATTTTTATACCTACAAGTATTCCTATAATGGCAACCACTATAATGTCCATAAGATGTTCAATTAATGTCAAACCTTAAATCCAACATTCATTTGATAGTCATAGGGCAGATTTCTTCTTCCTTGGAAAAAGCAATCTAAAAATCACGAATCTACCTTGGCTCGGATTCTTTGTAGTGCTCTCACTTCTTCCTACTTCGGTACCATAGCCTTGTACAATGTGGTTGGCCTTTAGATTCATATATCTTTGATGTTGTCGAGTAGATTATATCTGCTTTTATCTTGTTTGTTTAGGAGCGACATGTGCGCTCCCACTTTGTATGGACACAGATGTACTTAGTAGTCCCATTGACCTATGTGTAGTCAAACGTTGGACATTAATTAAATTATCTTGTCTTATCTCCTACCTTTTTTTGGTGTCAATGGCATTACTTATGTCTTGTATGGTGTTAGTCTTTTTCTTCTTGCAGACCCATATCCTTGTACCATTGTAAGATATTTTATCCTTGTACTTTCATGGTTAAGTTTGGCATAAAAATGTTATGAGATTAATATAGATGTCTCAAATTTGAAAAATGTTAAAAAGTATCAATCTTAAGGCACCTATTGTGGAATTCTTATACAGTTTTGCTTATTGAAGGGTTCAGCCATTGAACAATGATTACTACCACCTTAATAATCTTCAGATTTTTTGTTGATCGTACATAGCCATTCATATGGTTCAGATTGCTACAATGTACGTGAGGCTAAAGGTAATCACCAATACCTCATCCAGTATATTGTGTAACTTAAACCCAGTATTGTTTGTTGAGAATTATCTGAATTTACATATGTACCATAGAACAAACGGATGTCCATCTTTGGTAAGTTCAATTTTGGCCCTTGGAAGATATTTTGCCCTCCTATATGGTTTGAATCATAGATAGAATACTCGCCAAAAACTCGGCAAGTTTAGAAAAACTCGCCAAAAATTATGCTAAACGAGTAACTCGCAGGAAAACTCGCCAAAAATGCAAAAAAAAAAACTCGCCGAGTATAGTTGGAATACTCGCCAGAAACTCGGCCACAAACTCGCCAAAAACTCGCCAAAGACAGCATTTCTTTCCTTTTTTGGATTTTTGGTGAAGAAAATCACAAGGGTAGAAAAAAATTTGCCATTTTTGGAAAGGGTCCGGGAAGATGTAGTTGCAAAAACTTGCATGTGCCATAACTTTCATTTTGTGACTCCGTTTCAGGTGTCGTTTTCTCTAAAAGTGTATATTTTCTCGAGCTCCACGCATTGATGGCAATATTTTTCTTATTTTCATAAAATCCATTTTTGCACCTTTTTGGACCAAGCAACTTCTTGCAATCTTCTGAAAGAATCATGAGCTTTGATCGCCTGTAGACAGATTAGTAATTAAAAATATTGGATAGCTTTCCAAAACTTGGCGAGTATTCTCCTGTGCTCGGACCAAGTCGTCTCCACCTGCCAGACTAATCACACGAAGAAGAGCTGCTTAGTTATGATGTTTCGGGAAATAGGTCAGACAATACTATCGTGTTGAGTGCAATACAATCTCCGGTTTCGCACAAAAAAAGTTGAACACATCAGTGGAACTCCTTGAATCTTGGATGAGACAGATCACTAAGATAAAAACTGTGCATAGAAGAGGAATAACCCTAAATTTCACATAAGTATGCAAATGCTTCTTTATGATATATATGGATATAGAAGCATAGCACGTACTCCGAGGAGATATTGTACCATACCCATGAGATCTTTGGAAAAATTTGCCAACATGCGGCAGTACTATACCCGTACCCGTACCCGTACATCTAGTTCCATGATCAGCCAGACACGCAGCCTTCTAGGAGGACTTGTGGAAGCAGCTGAGTGTGGGGACTAGTATCAGCCGGTTGGAAATAAGGTATTCGCATGATGATGCGATTTTGTATTGTATTTGTATTCAAATCTAAAGGACTTCTCCAACATTTTATGGGCTCATTCAAATACATTTTGTAGCTATGTGTATCTTAAAATTTATGTTTTTTAAAGAAATTTGAGTATAATTTTTAAGTTCCAGTCTTTAACCTCAAGTATTGGCCGAATATTGGCATTTTAATAGTGCGAGGTATTTTTTTGGGGGTCTGGCCAGTTGCCTTTGGTTTTGGCAAGTTTTCCTACTATATGTGATGATATCAGAGTCATTAGAGGAGGCCATTTCAACAGTTCATTTGGTATTGTAAAAAGCTATCTCTAAATCCCACTAAGACAACATAATTTTGTATGGATCTTCTAGACTTGTAATATTGATTCCAGATTTTATTGGAGCCCAATGTCTATGGGAGCACCTGGATCTTGGTTAATAGAAGGAAGTAATCATCCTAGAAGTAGTTCGATCTCAAGTGACATGGTCAAAGTGAGTGAGAATAAGTCTTAGCACTATTGGTTCGAAGTATCTAAAATAGAGATTTCCTTTGGGACTCCCTAAATTTGTAATGAAACCACCCTTTGACTGCCGCATCATAATAGATGGGGCACTGAAAGAATAAATGAGGTAATGTCCCCTTTTCTAAACTAAAAAATGCTAATAAGATTTTAAGTTGGGTCTCGGTCAATTCTCCATTTTAGGGGCGACTTCTAGATTATTAATATAAAGGATGGAGATATTTTAATACTCATTTCTTTCTCGGCAAAAAGGATACATTAGAAATGAATCAAACATAGAATGCAGGAAAAAAACTTCCAAATCAATACTTATATTTTCTTAACCAGGTCTATCTTTGCCTGCATGCTTGAAGATAAAAGGAGAAACATATCTCCCAAGGTAGTGTCTCAATCATGTTTTAGAGATTTTACACCAATATTCGCTATATAAGGGGTTTTCCTGGCTCATTTAATCATCATCTCTTGTCAAAAATATTATAACTTGCATGGACAGTTGATTGCTCAATCACTTCAACTTAAGGGCGAAAATTATTGGTGTGGCTAACAAGGAGGATTTAAAACCCTTCCTTGCTTGATTGTCTGGAACGGATGAAAAAGGTGGCTTTAATTTATTCGAATTCTCCATAGCCATAAGGTTTCCAAAGCACTTCTAAAATAGCCCACCGTAACTATTGCAGATTTTTAAACAATAAGGATTTTATCCTGGAGTAATTTATTTTCTAAACTCCTAGGGTAGAGTGACTTGTTTAAAGCTAAGTAGGGGTTACTTCGACAGCCATCTAGGGCACATTTATTCTGAAAATTTTGGAGTGATATTCATATTCCTCATAAGTTTAGAAATTTCTGATTGGCACACTTTCATGAGATTTTTGGGGTACTTCATCTCCATTTCAACAGCATTGTTGTGAGATTAATGTTGTTGTCATAAATTTAATTGCAGTTGTGCCATTTCCAAATTTGCATATATCTTTACTAGTGTTTTTAACTTGGTGCAACTGTTCCATTTTTTTAGTATAATTCTTTGGAGAATTTACTATTTTGCATAAGTTTCAGCGTCAATGGTTTAATGAACCTAAAAAACAAATACAGTTCTGCTAGGGTTATAATAATTTTACAAGGCTGTTGTAAAAATCAGTTTACTCTCACCCTAGTTGAAATTTGTTCTAATGTTCCTTTGGGTTTTGGCAAAACTTAGTTTACTTGTCCTAAACAGGACATTACAGTGGTATCATGCCCATTGATTTTCCATAGCCTAGGGTATTCCACAAAACTGTAGAATGCATTGACTAACTCAAAGAGAAAACATGGAATTTAAAATGTAGATTCTTACCAAAGGAAGAAGTCATTTTGGCGATGGAAACACAACATTTAAGTGGGTACTCACAAATGTGTCACGCTATGAGCAAGTATCGCATGGATCTTGGCACAAAGGAATCCTCGGGATGCCTAATTTCACTTGTAGAATTGTGATAGGATAGCAATCGGGTAGGTCAATGGCCCGAGCCTAGATCTCATAGCGTAGACAGGTGGACCAAATCCATTCATCGTGCCTTGAAAAGTGACACTCTCCACCATTGAGGGTTCCATCAAAGGTCTCCATTCGATCAATGAAAACATGCTAGGGTTAAATCCCTAGTACCACAAGAAGAAAAAGATTAGTACCAACTAAGGTAGCGGTTACATCAACTCTTCAAAAGGTGAGAAAGACTAAAGGGCATTGAAGGTTGGAATGAAGAAAAATCAAATCAGTTTTGAGGTGGAGTTCCAAGAAGACCATTGTTGAGATGCCAATACAATTGAGAAATTAGCTTTGCTGGTTGCTAATGTTGATTTTATAATGGCTGGAATTATTTTGAATAGCAACCTATAAGAAGCAAGTTCCATGGTGTCCATGACTCTAACAAGCGCTATGAAGGTGCTATGCTAATGTGTCCACAAAGTATGGATGAATTACCAAAGCAAAATAGGGCTTCAATTGTCAAGATATAAGAGCTATTAAAGGAAGAGTCATGTTGATCCTAACTCAGTAATTTTGAGTCACAAGGATGGAGGTGTCCCACAAGATATCCTATAATCATTGCTTCATTAGCAATCAATTGAAGGTAATACATGTTGAGGCAGCCTAAAGTTTATGATAGTATTGATTGATCATATTTCAGATTTGTTAATTCCCACATCAGCCAGTGCAATATATTTTTTATATTGAGCTATGTTAAGTTCAATGGGAAGCATAAAAGGTTTGCCATATACCAATTTGGACTATATCTGTAACTATAATTCAAAGCATGGAAGTATTGGTTCTAAAAAGGCTACTCCCAAGTTTTCCTCTACTAACTGTCCTCCAAGTTCATACATGAAAATGCATGTAAGAAGGGTCATGAGGGTCAATATAAACAAAGTTGTAACATATTGGAAGAACTTTTTGGCAAATCGGAACCGGCCGAGGGTTCGGACCGGAACTGAACCAGAACGGGACCAGAACTAGACCAGTTCAAACTTTATGAACCGGTTTACTAAAAAATACATAAAATTTTATATTTTTAATGAAAACAATATATTTGAAAGGTTAAAAACCATGATTCCAACAATTACACACAAAATATGCAAAGTTTGCTCTTATATATGTAAGAAAGGTGTTTATAGCAAAATGGCATGAACTTCAAGTCCAATACACAATACATATATCATATATGAGATTCCGAAACAAAATACATAAACAATGAGGCTCTAAATGGCCTCCATAGTCCGAGACTCCAAAAAAACAACATGCTATGATCATTGATACATTACAAATGCTACAAGTTACAAAAATCTAGAATATCAATAAACTAGATGACATCAATGATCAATCATCAAACTCTGCACCGCTGCTGGAAATGGGATCCTCAAGGTCATCCTCATCAATATCATCACCGGCCTCTGGCTCTGACTTGGACCCATCCAAATCCTCAAGGTACATCTGCAACAACTGTATTGGCACGGGGAGTAGCACGAGTGCGACTAGTGCCTGCTATGTCTCGTGACGGTGGCGATGGTGTTTTGCTAATGGCTCATTATCCTTGATCCAAACCCATCCACCCCAAGTCATTGGGATCAAACTCTGCTGGCTGACTCTCCTCTACCCAATCTAAGGTTGGATCTATATCATCCAAGACAATGGGATTAAGTGTATCCAGGTCCATTCGGTTCAACAACTGGTTGCGCCTTAGCCGAAGGTTGTACTGCACAAAGACAAGATCATTCAACCGTTGTTCCAAACGGTTTCTCTTCTTCGTGTGAATCCGCTCAAAGACGGACCAATTGCGCTCGCACCTTGAAGCACTGCAAGTTTGGCTCAAGATCCTAATTGCAAACTTTTGCAATTGAGGACACTAACTACCAAATGAATCCCACCAATGTGTTGCAATAAAAAATGTAAATGTTTAATTATTAAACAATGACGATAAAAACACAAAGTTAAAATTAAAAGTAAACTTATAACTTTAAGGCTAAAGCGTAATTCAACAAATTAGATTGTCTTATGCTAAAAATTCATGATTATTCATTAAAAAGTTTAATCAAATGAACTTCAAAAAACTTAGAATTGCTTACCTGGTTGGTCCACATCCCTTGTAATCTTTGCAAGGTTTTTCCCAAAGGTACCTGTGGCTCTGCTGAAGAAACTGATCTGTCGGTGAACCTCAAGTTGTTGCATCTCATCAGGGACCATGCGCTCTAGGCACTCGTACAAACCATCTTTTACTTCTCATGTTTGATCTTCTCCAAGTTGAGCTTTGTAATGATATTTCGGGTTCAAGAAATACCCAGTTGCATGTATAGGCGATGGAGTTGATTGTTCCATCTATTATCTATAATCTCCCATATAGGCCCATACTTAGTTACCCTGTCTTTGTATGCGCCATTATCTGCTCCTTTGCCTGATCCATAGCCTCATAAATATAGCCCATGGCTAATTTTTCCCCATCCACCAACCGCAACACCTTAACAAGGTGTTTGCTCGACAACTTTCACAATCTCTGTTGTTTTTTTCCAAAATAAATTGTCAAAAAGTTTCTTCTTTGTGTCTTTCCCATCTTGTTTGTGGCTCCACTTTGATGCATTCCATTCATCACTTGAAAACATCTTTTTCAAGTTTTGTTGTTGGGAAAGAAGAGATTGCAACGTGAGGAAGTTTGTTGCAAATCTCGTGATGGCTGGCCTAACAAGTTCTCTGCCCTCAGTGTTCTTCCTCATTAGGTTCAATACCCATGAGTGATTGTAGATGTATTTGGTGATGCTTTTGCCATGCTCTACAATGTTTTTGATCCAATCTTTTTTTCCTATATCCTCAAGCATGAGGTCTATGCAATGTGCAACACATGGAGTCCAAAATATTGTTTTGTTTAGCCTCTAACATCTTACCAACAAGAACATAGTTAGAGGCATTATTTGTTATGATTTGTACAACATTTTCCACCCCCACCTCTACAACAATCTCATCCAAAAACTCAAACAACAAATTTGCATCTTTCACCCTATCAGATGCATCAACTGATTTCAAAAACATAGTACCTTGTGGACAAGAGGCAAGAAAATTTATTATGGTGCAGTTCTTGCCATCACTCCACCCATCTGACATAATAGTACATCCAGTTTTGGCCCATGATGCTTTACAACTCTTCAAATATTCATCTATGGATGCAACTTCTTTCTTCAAAAGTGATCCTCTCAAGTCATGCATACTAGGGCCTTTGAAGCCCTTACCAGCAACAATAATGGAATCAAACATAGGTTGGTAATAAGGTGAGTGGGCAGCATTGAAAGGGATATTTGCATCATACCACCATCTAGCAATGTATTCAAAAGTTGCTTCTTTGTATTGCTTCTTCCAATGGTTATCCAAGGTGGGCTGATTTTCTGTTGGCATGGAGGCACTAGCAGGTGTGGAAGATGGAAAAAAGCTTTGAATGGTCTTTCTTTTTTGAGGCCGGTTTTCTTGACTATGAGTGGATGGGGGAGGCATATACCGAAAAGGGTCTCTAACATGGACAGAAGGGTCAAAGCAAGATCCTTCGACACTCAAGGCATGATCCCTCCTCCCTATTTCAGTTTCCATCTCTTTTTGCCTAGCCTTCTCTTCTCTATGTTTTTCAAGCAAGTTTTTCATTTCCAACCTAATGGCATCAATATCAGGTGCATCACATGGGGATAACTTGGCCTCTTTGACCAGCCAAGTGTTGTTTCAACCTATGAATCCCCCCCCCTTGTGATGTGTTTCTTACAATATTTACAAAAAACTTGATTATCAACTACGTCTGCATGGGTCCATGTAGGGTCTTTTGTTTTGGGGCCATTGCAAATGCAAAGAAATCTGAAAATGCAAATAAAAACAAAATAAATTTCAGATTTCTTATTTAATAAAATTTACAAATAAGGGGCAAGTTTAAAATGTAACATACCTTTCAATGTGCACACAAATGAGGTGAAGAAACACTCCAAGCTGTATATGGGTTTGCACCCTCCAAATGTAGATGTGAAGACCACCACAAAGAGCCCACACTTGATGCCAAACAACCCCCAAACTCACTCCAAATGAACACTCTTCAATACTGCCCCAAGCATCCAAATCCTTCCAAATAATAGAGGTGCTCACAAATAGAGGTGAGGTGCCAATATCACCACAAAGAGCCCACAAGCAATGCCAAACAAGCTCCAAGCCTCCAACTTCCAAGCTCACTCCAAAACTAAACTTTCAATCTTATGCTCACAAATGCTCAATGAGAGAGGTGTGAAGTGAATAGAGGGGGGGTGTATTTATAACACCAAATTAGGGTTTAGAGCAAATAAAAAATAGAAATTGTATTAAAAAAGACATTTTTTATTAAAATCGCCGTTTAAGGCTGCATAGGGGCCAAACTCGGCCGGTTTGGGTCTTAAACCGAACTGGTTTGACTGGTTTGAGGCCAAACCGGTCAAACGGTTCTTTATACCGGTTCATGCAAAAAATTATTAAACCAATTAAACCGGCCGGTTTCGGTTCCGGTTTAACCGGTTTTTTAAAACACTACATAGGGCATGTAAATCCTTTGAGTCAAGCTCAAGTTTGTTTTTGCATATGGGATCCTAGTGATCTTTGTGGGTCAAAGAGTATAAAGGCATTAATGTCACTGTTGAATTCATAAATTTTGTGTTTGGAAGTGAGCAAGAGGGATGTTATCTTGTTGTTCCAAGCATTGTAACTAAGCCAAGAATTGAAGGTATGATTGGAAGTAATAAGAGTCTTTGTTGGTGGGTTTTAAAACATGCTGCCATAAATGTTTGTACTACTATTATAGGCATTCCCAGCTTGACCAACATTTTGTTTGGCGCCACAGAAAAGAGAATAGTCATGAGAAATGATAGTTTCCAACCTTTCAGAGCATTTTTAGTCATACTGACTTGTTCCCAACTCCCACTATATAGTTTTTGAGGAGATTCATGAAGGGTTTTCAGTATGACAACTGTTGTATCTTCCTTTCACTTGTTGTTCACAACATTTCCAGTCCCCTTTCCATTTTGTTGTCAACTGTAGATGAATTTCCAGCCACTTGGTTGAAAGGGACTAACAAAACCATCATGTTTACAGCTGTCATAAGAGGGATTCCATCCACCATCATTTTAATTTTGAACAAAATATGTGATTACAGCTGTAATTTGGACAGCATGATTGTATTATTGGACAGCCATCACTTGTGCGTAGATTATGAGTTGTTTGCAAGCAAAGAGAAAGAGTTGGCCATCATGTCTATAAGGCATGAAGTAGTGAAGATGGAAACCCTTGTTTCCTTTAATAAGTTTGTCCCATGTGCAGGTACATGTATGAAGAAGAAAGAGCAGCTGAGTTTGCTCTTCACCCAAGCAAATAATACAGCTACAGCTGAAAATGAAGATGACATCGTAAAGAATGATGAGTTGGTGTTCACATGTGGTTTCATCTTGCAAGAAAATAGAGGCTTTTCAACCCTCGAGTGGAAGATGAAATGGAGAAGATTGACGACATCGGTGAAGCTAAAGACAACAGCAAGTATGCAGCCCAGGACACTTTCTTGGCAGCCTCAAACAGTCATTTTTGGACAGTTAAGCAGTTTGCTACAGCAAGGTAACTTTCTTGAGTGGTCTACTTTGGGACATCCCTGCATAATGCTTCTTAGTTTGTTATTGAGAGCGGAATACCATTGAAGAAAAATGTGAAGTACGAAGAAACCAAAGATGAGCCACATGGGGCAGATAACTTGAAAATCAGAGCAACGCAACAAAAGCGTGGTAAGTTAGCACCTAATTTGGTGATTCATGCCAAAGAGCTCCAACAATTCATGAAGGGGATATGGGAGGATGTGTTACTACCCCCAAAGGTTAGTGAAAGTATTTTTCGTGGCAGCCATGAGTCCACTTGCCACCAATAAGGTTGTTTTCCTCATTTTTGACAGACATCTCATGATTTTAGTTGCAGTCATGATGGTGGTTAGAAGATGCTCTTCCACCATAGTTGATAAGGTTGGGATGAAAGTTGGAGAGTCCACATTGGGAATTGTTTTAGCTTGTCAAGCTGATGATTGTTCCTCTATGCTTTGTCCCATGACTGAGATTGCAGCAGGCTGGAAGGTTTTTTGTACAACTGAGTATGCAAAGGACAAGGTTGTTACTGTTTTGAAAGTTGAAGATGAAATGGACAGAATTGAAGCGGCAGTTGATCTCTTTAAGGCAGCTTTAAAACCTCATGGGCTACCAAAGAACATCATTGATGAGAGGGGCATCAGGTGTATGAGCTTGTTTTTACAAGAGCTCCTCCATTTGACCAGCATGGGATCCAGGATTTTTGAGCACTAGAACATGTTTCATCTATTGGGCATGGTACTTGGGCATGTGAGCTTGCATTTTCTTAGGGGCAAGCAAATTTAGAAGGGGAGGACTGTAATGTCCCTTTTACTAAAATAAAATAATTAATAATATTTAAAGTTGGGCCCGGTTAATTCTCCATTTTACAAGAAACTTGGTATTATTCTTAATATAAAGATATTTTTAATGCTCATTTCTTTTGTCAGTAAAAAGGATATAGAAATTAAAAGAAGATGGAATGGGAAAATTAAAAGAAGATGGAACTTATATTTTCATAAAGAGGTTGGTCTTCGGAATGCATGCTTGAAGATAAAGGAGAAACATATCTTCCGAGGAGGACGGTCCTCATGGGGATCATGTTTTAAGGATTTAGCACCACATATGAGCTATATAAGGGGGTCGCCTAGCTCAGTGGATCATCATCTCTTTTCAAAACATTTATAACTTGCATGGTTTTTGGGTTGATTGCTCAATCACTTCCACTAAAAGGCGAAAATCCTTTGGTGTGGCTAACAAGGAGGACGAAACCCTTGATTGAATAACGAAAACTCTTCAATTTATTAGGGACTCTCCATTCTGGTGTTTCCAAAGCACTTCAAGAGAATTGATATTGCAGATTTTCAGCAAGGGTTTGATACTAGAGTGATTTACAGCCCCTCTCCTAGGGTAGCGACTTGCTTGGAGGCCGAATTGGTTGCCATCTAGGGCACATTCCTTCATTTGGAGTTGATATTCATATTCCTCATAATTTTAGAGGTTGATTGCACACTTTCATGAGATTTTTGGGGTTTGAAATTTCCATTTCCAGCTATTATTGCGAGTTTTAATTCTCATGTCATAAATTTAATTGCAGTTGTGTAGAATTTCCAAATTTGCATATACTTTGGAATGTTTTTGCTTGGTGTTTGTTTCATTTGTTGAGTACAATATCTTGGAGAATTTAATATTTATACGTCCATTTTCAGCTTGTTTGGAGGGAATTTGATGCCCTGAAAGTGCAAATACAGTTCGTTTCTAGGGTTTATAATATTTTTTGGTTGGTTGTTGTAAAAATCAGTTTACTCTCAATTGGAATTTGTGTTATTTCCTTGTTTTTTCAGTTTCAGTCCTAAAAGGGACATTATAGAAATACTCCTCTATCTCTATCTCTCAAAGATGGTATAGCTTGCAAGTCTTGTCTGACCTAAGATACGATGCTCAGCTTCAACTCGAAGCCAATGCGAGCCAATTAGATGCAAAAGAAAACAATAAGGTTAAGGAGTGGACCAAGAAATTAGACGGTCTACTCGATTGGTGGAACAACAAGAAAGATGACAAAGGCTGCACAGGTGCAATAGGCAACCAATTCCAAAAAATCCATCAACATAAGTAAAGTGGAGAAGTGGAAGCCAGAAAAAATGGATGGAACTTCCATTAGTAGAAATCAGAGCAAAAAACTGAGTTGGAACCATTGGATCCTGAACCACTCACGAGTGCAAAGATTTCAAGATAGCGGCCACTTCTAGAAGAAGGAAGTGCAGACCTTACCAACTAGACTAGATTGGAGGGTGTTATAGATTAATCAAGTGAAGAATCCACAGAATCCAGCGAGGATTCAACTGATCCCCCTCCTAAAAAAATCTTTATTCTGAGACTATCTTTGATAAAGACTTCTTGACAGAAGAGCAATGATCTATGTGCGAGACAAACATCTACAGAATTAAATATCTATTTATTGAAGACAAGGAGCCAAATGCACCAAGATAAGTGGAAGGCAGTGGTATGAAAAGGAACTTGACGGTGAGCAAGATAGAGTGCAGGTTTGTAACGAAAGAAGAGTCGAGCATAATAATGTGGGTTTTGAGATTTATATGACAGTTAGACATGGTGTTAAATTTTTGGATTTACTGTATAAATAGTTTTTATTTCCAACATTTCAAGTCCAATGTTGTACTCATCATCAGGGATATGAAGCCTATGCTTGAGTAGAGTTTAGAAAATCAATCATATTGTAAATATGTCAAATTGGAAAATAATGTATGTAGGGTATGAGATGAGAGAAGTGTGTCGGCTTGGGGGATGATGAGGGGTGGGATTTAATCAGTTAATTAATTAATGAGAATCATTAAATTAAACAATATTAATTTAATTGATCTAGTAATTAATTAATGGGAATAGTAATATGTCTTATAGTGCCAAGAGAGCATAGGAATATCCATTGCACACCTTCCCGAGAAGAAATGCATATGAAGATCCGCATCAGAAACAACTGGTAACATAACCATGACAACCCCATCAGCGCCATCTCTAGAGAAGCTGAAGTTTCCAAAGTTCATTGACAATGGATCAGTGGATATAGTAATGCATTCCAGGATATCCACTACAATATGTAGTGCTAATGGGCACAAAGATGAGGTGCTTTGGTTACAATTAATCTCAACCACACTTCGAGGAGTGGATATTGAATGGTTCACATATACACCAAGCACTGATAAGACAAACTTGGAAAGAACACAGAAAGCATTCAAAAAGGAATTCAAGTTCTTGTGAAACAAAAATTAGATCATTGCTGAATTCTATAATACACTAAAGAGTAAACACGTGAATGTGCGAACCTGCAATAGAAGACTCTAATATGTTGGGAAAACTCGATAAGTAACCAGATGACACTCCAAAGAAGTTGTGGTGCATTGACGGACTGATGCCCTATTTGCAAAAGAAGATGAAAGTGGTCCCCACCATCATCTTAAAAAAAATACATACAATAAAGTGATGAATATTGAAGGTGAATATAAGACATCCTCGAACTCAAGAAGGAGAAGCAAAGATGATGATTCTAAATCTAACAAAGTTAGTGAATCAAGATCAATGTGCACCTTGAGAAGAGACATGCTCCAAATGGCGAGGGAGCTAAGGGTCACACTAAGAATGAAGAAAGGATCTTCGGTGTACTACCCACAAGGAAAAAGGTCAGACCAAGGTGAATTACCCAAAAAAAAATGATTTGTGATATTTGTCAAGTTACAAGACTTTTAGTCAAGGATTGCTTGTACAATTTAAAAAATAAGAGCACACAAGTACTTTTCAAACAAGGGGAGCAATCAAACACCACCCACCGCACCATCAAAGTCAAACAATTACCAATGTTAGAAGCCTAGCAATAGTTGTATGTGGGATTCAGTACAGCTCTCAAGGTGATGACCAATTGTACATTCTCAGAAGTGCAATGAATGGGGATATGTTGCAAGATATTTCCCTACTAAACAAAACAACACTAGACTACTCTATAGATGACGTGGGACTAGAGACCATAATGATGACAATTGTTCAAAGCGAGCAAACATCAGCATTTTTTATGTATTTGAGGACGACATCACGGAAATCACCAAAGCAAAAGCAAACAAAGCTAATTACCTCAACTCACAAACAAACAAAGAAATAATAACCAAAACAAGGGTGGAATTTAAAAGGGCAATGGTTAAAAAACAAGACAGTAATCACATGAACATACAAAGTATAGTAGTAAGAATACCTCGAGTCATTATACCTATAAAGGTAGTGATCTCCTATAAAGCATTTTGAAACTTACGAATGCCATAAATGCTACCATTAAAGATATTGGCCTTGACATGAAGCATATAACGACGCACCTAGTGTTAGATGTAGCATCTAGGTGATGGGGAGAGAGCATGAAGCAAAATAATGAACCATAGTTGACCCCCATTCTCAAGTGATCAAGAGATTGACTCAATGCTCCTAAAAAAGAATCTATCCCAATGGCCTATAATTGTGCATATGGAAATCGTGGGAAGGGAATTAGACCAATACTGTTACTGAAGGGTCTAGAGTGAACATTCTTCCAAAGGAGACTTGGAAAGGTCTTGGAAAAACCCACCATATGGAAAGTCTTGGAAAACACACTGTATGGCGGAGCAATTGCCAACGTATAGAGGTGATGGGGGTATTTGTACATCAAAAGGTAATTACTTGTATGCAATAGAAAGGTTGCAACCAGCTATGGAATGAGGCTAAAGAACCTCAAAGCTTTGCTTAACTCATCCATGCACCATGAGATAAGAGATAAACAAGAAACTATTTATGCATATATAAATTTGAAACAAATATTCAAACCCTAGCATATATACTACTCTCTACTCCATGAAAGGCTTAATAAAAATGAACCTAGTTAGATTCTAAGCAATCAAATTAGATGTGTTATTTGCTTCAATGGAGGTGAAAAGGTCTCTCTAAAAAGGCCTACAAGACCAAGTTAGATACCCTCCTACTAACCTACTATGAAGTTGTGGATGTGAGATGGAAGAGCTTCAACAATGGAGGAGATAGCCAAGATCAAATGCTTATTAGCTTGGCTAATGCAAATGCAGGTCTAATGCCAAATATCTCCAAATGTGAGAGAGATTTGTTATGAAAACAAGGTGTAAGGTAGAGAGGGAGGGGTGACCCTTCTATTTATAGTTTTCCAAATGGAAGAGTTTTGGAATTTGGGTGCATGTGGGACTAAAGCTCAAAAAGCACTTTAGGATTAGATTAGGATAAACATGCTTTAGGCTTAGTTAAGCTTGGTTTAGGCTAGTGTAACTAGGGTTTAGGCCTAGTTAAACTTTGATTAGCAAGTGATTAGAGACTCATTGAGAGTTGGGAGGGGTCTGGATAACCAATTGTGACTGATAGATAGCCTACGAAGCCAATAGAAGTGGTCTAGAGAGAACTAGGGAGGTTCTGAATGGTCGAAAGGAGGAATGTTTAGCTAATAAGAGAGATATTAGCCAAATAAGTTGAATATAGGAGGAATGTGACCGAAAGAGTGTCAATGAATGGGCATTTGAGAATGGAGTGAAGAAGGGTTGATCAACGAAGTGTCGTTAATTTGAATGGATTGGAGCGAAATGCTAGGTGTAAGCATAATTTTTAGGTGTCTACATTACTAGCACCCAGCCCGTTTATGCTAAATTTTGTAGTCATCTCGTTGAAAAGGCCAAAGATAACATTGTTCAGTTAATAGCAACAAAATCCAACCATAAGTGGAAAAAATAATATGCCTTCTAAATGAAGGCCAAAAAACATATTATAAATTTGTAGAAATGAGAAATCAATGAAGACAGCAACCTCTTCCAACTCATCCAATCAAACTCCAAAAATAAATGCTCGGTACGATGGAAATCAGGGTACAATGCATACGAAAAATGATGGGGTCCTAGGCTTGTAGTTATGCTTCATAAGATGAGACAAACTCCCTCAATAGTTTTGTTTCACTAGGAGATAGAGGAGTATGACAGATTCCATATGGATTGCAATAGAGTTGAATTTATGTACATAAATGAAGAAGGCTTGCAAAAAGATACCCAGAAAACAAAATTCATTGATGCCAAGTCCTGCCAAACCATCAACCTCGTTGCCCGGCTTATCCACTAGAGTTTAAAGAATATAATGTCAAGGATGCACAGTTCGATGATATGTTAGCCCACCAATTTGACAGTGTAACTGGCATGAAGTTCATTGAGCAAACTACAATGTGTTTTGAACGCAAGATTTCAAGGATAGACATTATAGTCAAAGGGTGAAGTATGATATCTTAAAGTATGGTTGGATGCAAATATGCTCGCCCTAAATGAACAAAGCGTCTTGGCACACTAGGCAATCGGGGCTATGTTGAGGTGGAGCAAGTGCAACGACCTATAAATCAAGGATAATTTGTGTTAAAAGACAAAGGAAGATTGCAACAGAATTGAATTTATGGTTATAAATGAAGAAGGCTTGCAAAAGGTTACCTAGAAACAAAATTCATTGATGCCAAGTCCTGCCATACCCATCAACCTCGTTGTTGGCTTATCCACTAGAGTTTAAAGAATATAATGTCAGGGATGTACAATTCGATGATACATTTGCCCACCAATTTGACAAAATAACTGGCATGAAGTTCATTAAGCAGACTACAATGAGTGTGAACGCAAGATTTAAGGATAACATTACAGTCAAAGGTGAAGTGTGATCTCTTAAAGTATGGTTGCATGCAGAATATGCTCGCCCTAGATGAACAAAGCGTCTTGGCACACTAGGCAACCGGGGGCTATGTTGAGGTGGAGGAAGTGCATGAACTATTAATCAAGGATACTTTGTGTTAACTAGACAGAGGAAGCGCGGGCATGATAAATATTTAAGGTACATGAATTTCACTTCCAAGACATTTATGTTAGAAAAATAAAGGTCAATGGAAGATAAATCAAAGAATATTTAAAATACTTTGGTTAGGGCCGTTTAAAATCTATGAAGTAAAGAAAAACGGGATGGTGCAACTAGAGCACTTGGTACAATATGTGAAATAGCAAAAAAAATCCAAATGGAACTTATCTAGGCTTTGAATAGAGGCCATAGAAACAACAAATCATAAAGTCAAGAGTATAAGTATTAACATGTTTAACATACGAAGTGAGAAAATTTAAAAATATTAGAGTAAAGGATTTTTTTGGGAAAGTAAATATATTAAAAATTAAAAAATTGCAAATTAGACATAAAGGCAGGGGCGAAATTAAAAGGGATTGTGAAGACGAGAAAATAAAAATTGTGAACCCCTCATCCTACATCCACCTTCTAGCACCAATGTATGGACATCAAACAACCAAAGTATATGCCCTCCCTGTTAGAATATATGGAGAGAGAAAAAATGAAGAAAGAATAGAATGTACAAAGATGAAATGAAGAGAAACCGGAATGCACACATTATTCATTGTGTGTCCATCCTTTTATTATGTGAAAGATGGTAACAAAGTGGTTAAAGTAGTTTCAACCGTATATTAGTTAACATTTAACTAATATTTATATAACATTAATACATAAGCCTTATATTAAGACTTATATTTTGATACCCCCCTCTTAAGGCTTACTCTATAGAACATACTGACAGAAGATTAAAATAACATAACCAACCAAGACCGCGTATTCTTTAGAGGTTTTCCCCTTTGAAAACAATGTTTTGACCAGGTAGAACTCCATCAAGCTGCCTCCCTGACCCTCATAAAGGTGTACTTCTCGAGCTGAATTCCCGAGTCCCCGGATTCCACCTCCCCGAACTCCCGAATTACAAAATCTCCCGAATTGTTGGACAACCATCCATATTGAGCCATCCCACAAGCTCCATCACATTGTCTCATGACCCTCGTAAGGGTAAATTCCCGAGATCCACAGACTCCCGAACTATTTGGATAACTATCCATACCGAGTTTCACATACACAAGATTCATTCATGTCTTCAAAGTGTTGCGATTCTTTTAAAATACGCAATCTCTATCAGTGAGTTCATCAATGTCAGCATCCGGTGGATTTTTCAACATTATTTGATTGGTCTATATTGGAATTTTCCCTTCATCTTTTTCTTTACGATCTTATCCGTCTCTTGAAAATTATTTCGCTCCATAACTTGATAATATAAACTTTCTTCACAATTATTTATCATTTGCTCCAAGAGTAACGCAATCCATTCATGACCAACGAAAAAGCCCTAGTTCGTGATTTGCAACAGCAGATAGGATTTCAGTGCATGCCCTAGATGACTGTATATGTATTTTTCCCTTGTTTCAGCTTATCACAATCTAAAACTCTATTTCTGCTCTAGATTTTGTATTATTTAAATCAGTTAGTTTATTCTCTTGATTCGCAACTGAACTCCATTTTTAAAATATTTATTTAGTCTGGAAAAATATGTGAATATAAATAAGAATGAATACCTGAATAGTGCCCTAGGCCACTTCGAATGTTTTCAAATTCTAAAACAATGAAACTCTTTCACGACTGAAAAAACTTTGTGAAAATAATCTGAAGTTCATCATGTGCCCTAGCAAGAAAGATTCGCGACTGGCATTTTTCCTTCACGACTATGATTTCTCTTTGCTTCCACACATGCCCACACTGGTATGGCATTATCTTCAGATCGCAACTGTATTTTTATGCCTTTTCAAAACCTCGCAACTTTCGTTTTTCGTGCCCTTTTTCGAACTGTAATACGACTGTATCAGAATTTGTGCTTCTTCCTCATGCGGCGACTGTTAATAATGATGGCAATGTCGATTGTTTTGTTCTCTTGAACACAACTGGTAATCTGTGAGATTCATGGTGGAAATGGAGTTGTTGGCTGTACTTTTGTCCAAAAGCTGCATGGCAGGCTTTTGAAAGTTCGTTGTAAATCATTAAAAACTCTCGCAATTTGCAGAACCTCGATTTGGACCGTGACTTTGCCTACGACTTTGCTCTCAATGTCCCTCAAAATTTTCCTTCAAGTTCCTTGCACATCTGCAATGTCTTCGAAAATCAAAATGAAAATCATTTGATTCGATTCAAACTTCGTGCCTTAACGAGACTATCACAAAAATATCTTTATTCCCCTCTCTCTCTTTGCTTGCCCCACGCTCTGATACCAATGTTAGAATATATGGATGAGAGAAAGAATGAAGATTGAATAGAATGTACAAAGATGAAATGAAGAGAAACCGGAATGCACACATTATTCATTGTGTGTCCGTCCTTTTATTATGTGAAAGATGGTTACAAAGTGGTTAAAGTAGCTTCAACTGTATATTAGTTAACATTTAACTAATATGTAACATTAATACATATGCCTTATATTAAGACTTACTCCCTTTCTATTACGACCCAACAAATCGTGTGGCCTCCCACTATACACTCCTCTTCTATGTTCATTTGTCGTATGGCAACTCTTCCACTTGTTATCGTACAATCATTTACCATGCCTCCCTCCTTCCTTCCCATCCCTAGGACCTTGTTTCTTAATCAGTCGCACGCCCATCTAGCAAGCCCTTTGATGTGCAGTCATGCTACATCTTCGTAGGCCCTTCATCTTCCAAATACAATATCATAGTTTACATACTTAGCAAGTACTCGCCGAGTCCGCAATTATTCGCCATTTCTTGACCTAGGGGAGTACTCTCCCAGAAAACCGCAACCGAGAATTTGCAAAATTCTTTCCAAAAACTCATCAAGTACACTCCAAAAACCAATGAGTACTCTCCAAAAACTGGCAATTTTTCATTTGATTCATTTTGTAACTATATTTTGCATAAAATTTATGTTTCTTAAAGAAATCAAGGTATTTTTTAAGTTGCCAAGTATTGTTGAGTTTTTGGCGAGTCCAATATTTTGGGTCTACGGAATATTGGTCAAGTAGGAGTATGCAAACTATGCACAATATTGCATATCCCTTGGAGTGTCATATAGTAATTACCTCCATACTCGCCCCTCTACGAACTCCTACCGACTGTCAATCATAACAGCCAAAAGATTGACTAGATCATGCAATGAATATTGCCTCAATAAAAAATGAAAATTCTCAAATGTAATCGACCTATTATTAGGTGGGTAGTATGATGTGTTTTCAAGAAGCGAAATTATTTCAAGGGGAAATAACACCACAAAATTACCCTTTCCCAATTTGAGCAAAAATGCAATTCTATCAAGGACACCATCTCAAAACCAACACTCCTTCAATGGAGTAGATGCACTGCACACCTTAGCTAAACATGTGCAGGAAGAAAAAGCTAGACCTCCAATACATGTTTGAAAAGTTGCCTCCTTTAGAGGTGCCCCCCTATATAGAAATATGATATGTGGAGACTTTTGGAGAGCTTACAACAATGCTACCAATGAACCAATTAAACCCTCACGACATAGGTTGTGAATTAGAACCAAGCAGCTACTACACCATAAACCTAGCTACAGACTGTAAGTTGTACACCCCTAAGTTCTCTATCACCATTACAAACTTGGATTCATGGGTTTTCAAATACAAACTCACTATAAGCTTCCATGAAATGTCCCTTTCTAGGACTGTACAGGTTTGGCTTCAAACCCAAATGCAAGAAATTCTGATTTTTGGAACAGCGGTGGTCAAACCCTAGCAATGAACTGAAATCACACCTTTAGGGCATCAAAAACCAGCTAGAAATTAGTAAACAAACCCTCTAGGGCAGCGAACTGTAACTGCACTTAGGGGCAGCAATTCTCATGCAATATCAAGCTAAATATGCTAGAAATGCATACTTAACATAAATAGTATACTTACTATTTACAATAACTACATAAATGCACCTATTGACAATGTATGAATTGACCAATATTGAGGGTTGACAAATATCAATCAAACATTTAGCAATAATTACTCACTTTCCAATATTAATATTACATATTTACATCAAAGATCTTTTAAAAGTGGCATAAATAGTTTTGTGGGCTATTTCGTTTAGAAGCCCATTATTTCTTAATTACAGAAGAGGCATCCGACTATGAGGAGCCCTTTGCCAGAAAATGTTTGTGTTTCTCGGCATCTTTTCAGCGGCAACCTATTTGGCAGCTTTTTCGGCTGCATCAGACTTTCATGCTTTATCACATAGAATTTCTTTGTATGCATGATGGAGGAGTAGCATGCAAAACCCGCTAAAGAATCTTTGCTTTGCTAATTAATAGCTACCAGCTGCCCATCAAGAATTTATCTATGCCAGTGCATGTGCCATTTGCTTTATTCCTTTTCGTTATCCTCTCACCGGCCTTTGTTTTGTGTCATATCGTAATAACCTGACAATAGACATTAGACAGTAGACACACAAGATCAAAACTTTGTGTGTGCTTGTAATCATACGGAGCCTTATCAATTTCATTTTATTGGATAGCACTTAGCAGTCTAAATATGGATACATGATAGAACTCCCAAAATCATATCCATCCATGTATACATGTAGTTACAGTAGACTAGTAGTAAACATGGTATGTGGTACTGGTGGGAAACAAAAGCATATATGAGACACAAGTGACCCTACCATTTAAATCATTAATATCATTTGGAATGATTGGTTGAGGCTGGACTTAGTTTTTTTTTCTAAGTTGTCCGCATGTACCACATGGGGGTGGAGGATGTTCATTGGCTACAGTGCTTGCAAGAGCCCACATTTCATCTTAGCCTTTTTCCCAACCTTTAGCTTTCTAGCCTTGGACAATCATATGGAGAAAATATAAAGATGGCCAAAGCAATGACAACAAATATCTATTTCTTCCCTCTTACTAGCATAGGCTTAAATTTGGCGCTATACATAAATCCATAAATCTGCTTTGGCCGGGTTAGCTACTTTGAAGAGAAATGACCTTCATTCTCAGTTGCAGCCCTGAAATGATCAATTAGAGAAGCAAATTGGTTATTAAATATTAGTAGAATTAGGCCTCCTTGCATTTAAAGTGATATTAAACTTCTGCCTCAATATTTTTTAACAAACGACTGGATTGCATTCTAGTGAGCTTCTAAACTATGCAATGGGCATTGGCCGGATCAGTTTTTGTAATCTTTGGTGGAGAAACATGCGCAATTCGTATGGTGGGAGTGATTATATTGCTCTGTGGAATGATTGGAGCAGCTACATGCAATGCAATGTCGGATGACTTGCTCGAGGCAGCCATTGCGTTTAAGCTACTATATTGGTTCTTGCCACTTGGAGGCATGAACAAGGCATGTAAGCTGTTTGATGGACTGCAAAGAGGGAAATCATACTTGGTGTTTTTTGTTTTGCTTATCTGAAATTCTGTAATTTCACTTCGGCAGCGCTCAAGAAAGTAGCAGCAAATCTGGAAAAAGGATTATTCACCCATTTCTGTCTACATTTCTTTTACATCTCACAGATTGATATGGGGTGTGTGGCTATAAACAAGGTTACAGATAGCTATATAATTCCTACCCGTCTGTCATCTATAAAGAGTTGGACAAAAGCATACTCCCAACTTGCTCCCAATCTATGCCAAGCAAGGTATGTACATTCACCAAAGCATAATGGAGAAGGGACTTTAGTCATATGTTGTTGCAAGTGCCCAAGTAGATATGTATGCAAAATGTGGAAGTATGCAAATGACATGTGAATTGTTCGATGGAGTGCAATTCAACAAAATGCCAAGTGATGAGATGTGATCTTGTGGACTGCAATTAATGAAGGATATACAGAAGGACATCCATCAAAGTATGATGGAAGGCTGAGTTTTGTTAGATGTAAGTGCAAATGTCCTTGTAGATATGTATGCAATAAGTGGGAACATACACAAGGCATGTGAACTTATCGGCGAAATGCCTCGATGAGATGTGATCTCCTGGACTGCAATGAATGTAGAATATGCATGAAATGGTGTTTGTTGAAAAGACCTTGGAAGCTTCCAAGCACATGCAATTGGTACTGTTTTCCAGCATCTTCCCAACCTGTGTCCAAATGGGAGCTTTAGAATAGGACATGGGCATCCATCAAACCATAACAGAAAGCTAATTTTTGTTAGATGTAGTTGCAAATTCCTCGGTAGACATGTATGCAAAATCCTGCACCATAAACAAGGCGCGTGAACTATTTGACAAATGCCTCGATGAGATGTGGTCTTGTCGACTGCAATGAATGCAAGATATGCAAAAAATGGTTTCGCTGAAAAGGCCTTCAAAACTTTCAAGCAAATGTATTTGGTGGCTGTAAAGCCAAACTACATAACCTTTGTCAACATATTTCGAACTCATGCCAAAATGGGAGCTTTCGAATAGGGTATGGACTTCCATCAAAATATAATGGGAAGTATATTTTTGTCAAATGTATTTTTGTTGTTGATCCTTTTACAGACATATACATAGAATTTGTAAGCATACACAAAGCATGGACTGTTTGACAAAATGATGACCATGTACCTTCAAAATTAGTGTGATTCTTTAAATGGAAGATTATGAATATTTAATTTACCAAAAAGCCAACTTAAAATTTGGACCCACGACTTTGACATCGTAATGACCTTATTTCAAAATAATCTTGTGGATGAATAATGGATATATATTTTATATGTGTACAATTCTTATACATTTGACCCAATAAAAACTCGATGAACACAACACTTTGGACTCTGCAGAATGTCACATCCCATAGCCTTTAGAAAAGGGAGAACCTTGAATTCTTAAATGCGATTATAAAACAATTGATGGAAAGAATGGACTTACAAACATATAGGTCACCTCCATCGGTGCTTATGAAAACACCAATGGTATAAGATTTTCTTTGCAATGTTATTAATACGATAGTCTTGCATATTTTCCTAAGCAATTGCCATAATTTTTAGTTGTCACACACTGTGGGAATGAACACCAACATGTGCTCCAATAGATTGAGGGGCTCCCCACACCGACAATGAAATACAAAGGGCAAATAGCACGAGCAGCCGATTGTTGTATTGCTTGCACCATCCTTCGTATGTCATATTTGTGCCTAAACAACAACTAACCAGCCAAAAAAATTCACCCTATGTTAATGTCAGCAAAAGTAATATGATTATTTCACAAAGAGTTGTTGAATTTGTTGAGATATAAAAAGTAATCATGCAAAGGGGAGGTTGGATAGATGGTGTTATTCTTCACAAATTGAGAGTGTTTTATTCAACATGTAGCAGTTATACATCCCACTTTTTGAAAAAAAGCTACATTGGGCACACATTAAGTCTTCACAATCTAGTAGTCTTCTTACGCCCTTCTACTTCTTCCAAGATATGTCTTAAATGCGTTTCTATTGAGGCACAATGCTAGAGTCGGGTCTAGACTTCATCAATCACTTCAAGGATATATAAATTTAATAGCCTGCCATAGATATCCATCCGATAATAATTTCATTCAAATCTAAATCTCACGACCCATAGTAGTAGAGAGTTTTCAAATTTCCTATTATATGTAATATAAATAAATAAATTTTTAACCTTTAGATGTATACATTCCATATAATTAAAAACTCAACATTATATAAGAGATAGTATGCAAACTTGCTCCAAGTTTAATAGGATTCAAAGTTTAAATAGTACATTAAATTACAAACATAATTTTGTTTATAACTTTCATGAGTGTTACATAATTATGTATATTAGTTGTGTTGAACTCTCTCCTACATAAAATATGATGTAATTATTATATATATCCACATTGAATATCATGTGAAATCTCAATTAAGCTCAAAATTATTTACATTTTATTTAATATTGAATTTCAAAACAAAATTTAAAATTTATATAAAAGATTTTATGTATATACCAAATGTTTTAGATGGATGCCGATAGCCTTGTTATATATTTTATACAATGAACAAGAATGAATTGAATTTTATTTTCTATAACAAAAAAATTTAAACATTCTGGAGGCGTATGAAATCTGATTGTCGGTATTTATTTAATCCTATGGTTATAAAAAACATCAAAATGGCTTCCCATATTTATATATATCATCTTCAATGGAACTATTATTTTATTCCTACCTGCAGATGTAGCATTCCTCCAATGCCACATTTAAACACTCGTTATTCTATTGCAATTGCTACTGCCATCATGCTAGGCTCTTTTTTCATTGTATACTCTTTTGATCGACATCAACGTTCCACATCATCATGAAAGAAAATCAGCCAACATTTGTATTCACATTTTCTTCTTTGGCACAAACACAAAACAAGATGAAGAATACTCTCACTTCAAAGTGCCATAAACAGAAGTTTGAGTCACATTGGATCCTTCATCCACCAACAACTTCTAACTGCAACATTCATCTTTCGTAAACTATTGCTCACCCTAGTCATTCAGTACACAAGATTTATTTAGCTTGTTGGAATTCATAATCTCGAAGCCATCTGACTACTAAACTCATTTGATATCAAATGCAAATACAGTTTGCAACTGATGTCAACCTTTCAAAAAACATACCATAAAAGAGCCCTTTATTACAACATTTGTCAAGCATGGGGAAATTTATGTTAAGAATTCTTTCTCGCATCTGTAATTTTATTGAACCTGTTGGCAATTTTGTCATGACTGTTCAGCCAAAGGGGGAGCTCACTGTTTAGGTATTTATTATCATTTTACCTCTATTGTGCTAAAATTAAAATAAAACATCACTGCCAGTACATATAGATAAATTACATCAGACTTAATATTCATCTAAGACTTAGGACAGCACATTCAATATCTCAGTCATGTTGACTATTTCCCACTGCAGTGGGAAAAGTGCAACTAGGTCGTTTGGGGTTTTTTTCTCTTTTAAAGAGGAATGACTTGCAAAAAGATTATTCCATATTATTCAGCATCTTCTTCCTGACAATTGGAGCTTGACTTTTGCAAAAAAATCCAAGGACGAAAATTTTCTACATAGAAATCAGCTAGTGGTCCCATGGAAGAAGGCTTCCAGAATTTTCTCAACAAGTGAGGCTGAGAAATTTGGGAGCCATTTGAAGTTAACTGGTCCCGTGAGAAAAAATTCTGAACACCCAGCTACAGGTTTTTAAGAATTTGCAATAAAAAAATCAGAAAAATATATTGAAAAGAATCATTAGAAAAACTACACCCACACTGGCACCTTGAAAAATCTCTTAAGCTGATGCCAATAATTCGAGGAATAGCAAGGAGATGGGCGATAACTGAAATGCAAACATAATTTTGATAACACACACACATATATATGAATTTTCAAATTTTCTATAGTAAAAAGACAAATGTATTATAGGGTTCAAAGATGTGTGAAGGTGCAAAGATCATCTGGTATCTTGTAGGAAGGAAGCAGAAATTGATCTCAAGTGTTTTTCCGAATCTAATTTTAATGTTTTATGCAGATATTTGTGAAGGGATCTGAACTAAATTTCCTTGATTGCTACAATCTCTCTCTAGCCTGGGTAGCATTTTTAAAGATTTTTCAAATACATACTACAGGGAGGGCCACAGACTAAACTCTCCATAAAAAGAACTTCAACTCAATTGAATTGAATGTTCCTTACAACTTCAAGGTTGCTGTACACCTGGAGTTCTGAAGCAATGAGCTAGAGGCTTTGAAGTTTAATGAGAGTGTGTATGCTATTCTGCAAGTGTTGATTAATTACCCCAACTGAGTGCAGTCGAGATCCAACAGTTACCTGAAACCAATGCAGCTGCAGAACAGGTACACATCAAAAATTTAATATCACTGATGCATGGTGAGAAAGTAATAGAAGAATTGAAATAGTTCGGGCAAGATTTTGCTCTGTACATGCATGGTGGGACCATAAAAACCAGCACTTCTTTCAGGGAATGTGTTAGCAAACAATGCGTTCTGTTTGCAGAGTTACTCTGAGTAATTTCAATTGCATAGGCCAATCTTCCAAGCTTCGAAAGGGAATATTTGAACCTCTTGTTGTAATGAGCCCAATATTGCATAAAAAAAGAAGATAGGAATAAGTTTGTAGGATAAGAATAATGCATAAATCTATCTTGGAAAAGCAGGATGAGAATATAGCATAAATCTACTCTAGGAAAAATAGAAAGAGAATAACGCATAGGTTTATTCTAGGAAGATTGAAAGAGAAAGTAAAGCCATGTAAAAGCTATAGATTGTTTTTGATGAATAAAGCTAACCGTTAGCTATAGAATGATAAAGCAAGGATAAGGGCCTAAGAGCTTCTACTGTTATGATTAGTAGCCGCAACCTGAATAAAGGTATATTGCTTTCTTATATTGTAGAAAGTTTCAGGGATGCCTGGTCTACCTGTTACCAAGTGGGAACAACCACAGTACAACTACCAGTTAGCAGAACATTTTGTGAAACATAGAAGAAAGATCTTCAGATATTTTTGTCCCATTTTCTTTAGTCTAATATCCCTGAAAAATACTTTAGATGAACCTGGATATTTTTGTCAAAACCCTAGGGCAGCAGTATAAAAATTGACTTTTATAACAGCAGTGACTATCTAATTTTTTAATAAAAAACAGCAACCTCAGTGTGCCATAAAACAGACTTTTATTTATTGATCTTAAATTAGCTACAATAAAAAATACCAGTGTCTTAATACACTTATTTTCTTACAATTGATATTCTAAATGAAAAGATAGATGAAAGATAAGAGCATGCAAACTATTTTGACTGAAATCTGCCCCCAGATATTGAAGCCCTAGTTGTACTTGTTGTTCTTGATGTAGAATTAAGCCTAAAAAGTGTGCCCTAGTTGAACTGGATGATCACTTGTACCTTGAATGGTCACTGCAACCCCTGAATGGAATTGTCAAACTTAAATATGAGGGATTTCATCCTCGGACCTGTATGCAGATGAGAGATTTCATCCTCTATTGCTGATGCAGAAGCAGAAGCTATTTATAGACAAAGAAGTAGTTGATAAATTTCTAAGATGTATGAATAATAGACCCCAAATCTGCCTTTATAACTTCCAAGGCCCTCTCCAAAGTTGGCACCCCTTCCTAAAAATAGGAATAACAATATAAATTGTTTTATCCTCTCTCCCATGTTGGCACCCCCATCCTAAAAATAGGAATAAACAATATAAAATTGTTTTATCCTCTCTCCATCCTAAAAATAGGATCTTTATGCTCATGCAGCCCATTCTATCTTTGGCACCCCCAAAAATAACAGTTATTTATTTTATTACTATTTTATTCCACTTTTGCTTTTTGGATTAAAATAGAATTCAAGTGTCCTTTTTCTGAATAAAATACCCTTGGACCACTTCAATTAATTTTTTTCCTTTGTAATTCCCCTTAGCCTACGAAAAATCTAGACTATTTTGGTACAGGTACGGGTACAGTACGTTGAAACGGAAAATTTTAAAAAACCTCGGCTATGGTATGTTTGTACAATATATTTTTAAAAGGTAAAAAATATAAATATATATAAAAATTTAAAGAAAACAACAAGCTTATAGTCTCAACAACCTATAAAATATTAGGAGCCAACAACAAGCTTATTATGAATTAGAAGCCATCTAAAGAAAGATTTCTTTGATTGAATACAAGAAGACCACAAAACAGTAAATCTATGAATCCATCTACTAATGGGCTCACACACATTCCACTTATTGGTAAGGCCCAGGGAAAGGTTTGGGGAGAAGGCAATATTTTCGTAGAGTTGTTTGGAGGTAGCCTCTTAGAGAGGGGGCCCTTTGAGCCACCTCATAGTATCCCAAAAGTCATTCTCATCCTCCATAGTTAGTCAAGTAGAGGGAGCTGTGAAAGCATTTCTGAGAATTGTATACATTCTGAACTGAGATTGAGAAAGCTTATAGAAAGCTTTAAGGTTTGTTCATTCCATGCACTTCCCAAAGCTATACAAGTCATGAAATATTTTAATTCTTTTTTCAAACCAAAGGAGGGCAGACATCCGCTTGTCAAGGCAAGGATATTGTCATTATATTTTAGATTCAACGAAATCGATTTGTAGGCTTGGCACCTAGTGTCAAAGGAAGAGAAGATAGGTTGCCCAACCACCAAGTGCTTCACTTGTTCCCATGCCTTCCAAATTGACCGAAGAATAAAGGACCCATGAGGAGCAACAAGAAAGCCCCGAAATAGTAAGTCAACCAAATGAAGTCCTTTTCATCTCTCTTGACCCTTTGGAGCCTATTGGTAATATTAAATCTCACACGAACTTTCCAAGGTTCAATTCCAATCAAAGCCCTCAAGTTTTATTTATTTTTTTGCACTTAAAAAAATCATGTGGGTACGCTGTGGGTATGTATCCACAGACCCTGGGTACATCTCGGGTATGGATTTTTTCAGTGCCTACGAAGTACCCAGGGCCTATGGGAACGTACCCACAGAGTACCCTCAATGTACCAGTACCAATATCCAGTACGTATCATGCCTAGTACGAGGGCGTACTTGGCGTTTCCGTGCAGTCTATGTTGTAGCTATAATGACAAAGAACTTCACTCTAAGTGTTTGCTTGATATTTGCACTCAAGAATGCATCTAGAAGCAAACACACCACACCATTCACTCCAGAGAAAAATGGAGTGGTAGAGGCAAAAATTGTACTATTGCGGAAATGGTGTTTCCGTGCAGTCTAGGTTGTAGCTATAATGACAAAGAACTTCACTCAAAGTGTTTTCTTGATATTTGTACTCAAGAATGCATCTAGAAGCAAAACACACCACACCATTCACTCTAGAGAAAAATGGAGTGGTAGAGGCAAAATTGTACTATTGTGGAAATGGCAAGGTGCATGTTAGAGAACAAGTTTGTTACTAATAAATATTTTGCAAAAGCAATAAGGACATGAATGTATCTGCTCAATCATTCTCCAACAAAAGTGGTACACAAGAAAACTCCAGAAACATGGTCTAGATGGAAATCCAAATGAAGTCATCTCAAAGTTTTTGGTTTCAATTGTATATGCATGTGTTACTGAAGAAAAACTAACCAAACTTGATGCATTATGAAAGAAATTGATAATCACATCCTACAACAATAAGTATAAAGCATGTTGTTTAGTTGATATTGAAACTAACAAAACTTGCTTTAATTGTAAGTTTGGTAGTTGATGAAAGTGCAAGGTTGTTCCAAGTCAACAACATAAAAAAATAGGTCAGGAAGCTGCTGAAAATCAACATAAATTGACTGGAAAATCGGGTACGATGCATGTGAAACATCTGTTAGTAAGAGTCAGAGAAAGAATGAAGAGAACGTAAGGCACACTGACTCACATGTGGGGTTTCCATCTTTTCTTCACCAAATAAGAAGTTGCATACTTAAGTGAGGAAGTTAAACGTGGGAATGCGCTAGCGTGTTAATGAAAGAATGAGCATTAATGCTCTCAATAGCATGCTAGCGCATACACTTGAACGTCAACTTATTCCTTGGGCTACGCTAGTGCACTCAAGTGTATGCGCTAGCGTTCAAATTCAAATTTCTACAACTAAAAACATGTCATAAATGCTTCAAAACTTATAAGTTTTTTTAGCTACTCATTGAAGGACCTTCGTCTACCCTCCACCCAAACTCTCAAACATGATCTGCATGATGTTTCCTCTGTTGTCGACGAGCCATCTCTCTCAAATCTCAGAGCTCAAATCTCACTCAGAGGGCAAAAATGATCTATATGCACAAATGACTCGCGATGATTATTAACCCTCCCACCCTTCTATTTAACCCCTCTGAAACCCTAATTCTTCTATTTTCTTGGCTTTCCTGACCAAGAACCCTTACGTTTATTCGTGATTACTTCTGATATTTTGTATGTGGCTTCTTCTCTCCTCTCTCATGCGCTTAACTAGCATTCCATCATGATGCTCACACTCGTTGGCGGGAGCATTTTTCCTTCACTATTTCACCTCATCAAGGCACACCAATGCCTCACTGGGGCAAATCAGGTGAACCAAACACGTCGCTTTCCTTTAACTTGAAATTTACCAAAAAATCATATATTCTCAAAACTTCACAACAAAATTGCAAAAATTTCAAAATCAAAAATTCAAACACAAATCCTAAAAATTACAAAATTTCAATAACTCAACACAATTTTGATAAACTCAAACTTTTATCTACAACCCTAGTGATCGTTCAAATTTTACAATTATCACGATGCATTGTTTCCTTCGCGATATAACTTTGCTTGGGACAATTACACCTTTCATTCCCTTTCATGCAATTCATAAGTTTATTGCTTAGGGCCAATGATCCTTTTCAAACATCATATTTATCTTTAACACAGATCCAACAAGAGTGACACGAGGAGTATCTAAGATTACTCCGCTCTTCAGCCTGATCCCATTCCTTATAATTGGGAGCATTCACATCTGCATAATCATCATTGTGGCACATATTAGGGGCATAGTTAATTGTCTTCTTTTCAAAATTGTGTTGCATTGTTGAGCTTAATTTTTGGACCAATTGCACGTACTTCATTCTCATCTTGGCTTCTCTATAGTCATGGTGTGTACTTTTACAGTGTATATTGGATTTTTGTTCCTTCTTTTCTTTTCCTCGTTTTTTGTGTTTATTTTACGCACATAACAGGTTAAACATCTTGATTCCTACATAATCATGGTGACAACTCTATTGTGCAACAACAAAATAAGGTTGCTCTAAATTTTACTCTCCAAATGACGCTCATGCTACGAGCACTCTCCCTCCTATCCTCATTCCATTTCCTTACTTTCTTCCTATCAAGTAGATATTCATCGATTTGTCGCGTCACCCCACCCGCTTGAGGGGCATTCCCTTACCTTTCCACTCGTTGGGGCATTCAAATGTTTCACTTCACTGCCTTCCGCTCGCTAAGTTTGCATGTGTCTATTATCTTTAAAATGTTATTGCTTCGTAATAACACCTTGAAGATGGGCAAATGTAATTACCCTAAAAGTACATACATATTTTCTAGCCTACTTCTATCCAATTAGAATTAATTAAATTAATTCTATCCTGCTAGAATGTATCCCTTTGGAATAAATTAAATTAATTTCGTCATTTACATCATAACCCTTTAGAATTAATTAAATTAATTCTAATTACATACTCTTGCCCTTTAGAATTAATTAATTTAATTCTACCATGCTCTTAGAATTAATTAAAATAATTCCTAACATCCTTTAGCTAATTTAATTAAACATTTATTTAAATATATGGTTAATTATCTCCTCACAAATTATAACTAATTAAATTAGTTGTTTAATTAATTTTATTTATCTACTCCACTCCACTCCACTTCTAAAACCCTATAATGGTGGAGGCAATAAGATTGCACATACAACCATCTTCCAGCACAAAATCAAGATCATCATTGCCCCTACAAAAGCTACAACACCACAAACTGAATCCTCTTACTATTTCAGGAAATTGCAGTTAAGATCCTAGAACTCATTCAAACTATGATCCACTTCTCATGGCCTCACCCTCATCTATATAATGTAGGCCTCCTTTGCAAATCCATCGTTGGAAACTTATACAAATTGCAGCCAACTTCCGCCAAATTTGCCACCCGCATCCTTGTGTTTTTCAAGCTCGTAGCATTTGCATCCCACATTTGGAGAATAATCAAGAGCGCCCACAATCATTCAAATCTAAAGATTCAACAAGTTCAAGAGCTTTTACAATCTTCTTTGAGGTTTGCAAGAAGGTTGCAAATGAGATTTGCTCTGTGTTTATTTGCTTGCTTCTGATTGTCTGTAGTTTTCGTTGCTTACAGTTGGTGTCCATCTTTCCTTCTTCAAATAAGAAGTTGCATACTCAAGTGAGGAAGTTGTACATGTATAACTAATACACATTAATAGTTAGTTAATGTTTAATAACTTTAATCACCCCCATAATGAATAAACTGGAGAGTACTCCATGTTTATCCCAAAATTTTACAACTGAAATGAGACCAAGAGGTTTGGTCATTAGATCTACAAGTTGCTCCTTAAAGGCGCAGTAGTGAAGAAATATCACCAAAATCAACCAATTATTGTATATAGTGATGATAAATCTCAATGTGTTTGATGTGAGCATGATATACCATATTCTTTACCAATTTCATTACACCCTAAGTGTCACAAAAAATGGAAAGCGGAGTGATGTAACATGAGGAAGTTCAAGATCAATCAAAATCTAATGTAGCCAAACTCGTTCACAAATGGACATTGACTATTGTCTTGTACTTAACTTCAAATGGAATATATAGCCACATTTTTTTGAATCTTGCTCTACCACAAAACAACTCTTGAATCAAAGGAATTAAATATGTCTGGTGGTGGACCTTTGAGTATCTACTGATCCTCTCGCTATATATCTGAAATCTATAGACCTTTGATATAGGACGCTAGAGTCAAAAGTTCTTTTGACATATCGCAAAACGCATATTACTATTGTCCAATGAATGAGCTTTGGTTGAGATAAAAACGAAGAAAAATAGCTAACAGCAAAACATAGATACAATTGTGTGAATGTAAGATATATCAGGCTGCCCACCAATTGTTTGTAGAGTGATGAATCATCATTGGCTGACAACTTCAGCCCAACCTTCATAGGTGTAGAAGAGGGATAGCAATCTGTCATCCCAAACTTCTTCAAGAGACTAGTGGCATACTTGTCTTGAGCTATGGGAATGAGATGGTCATGTTGCCAAAATTCTACACCTAAGCAAGAGTGTTGAAGGCATAGATCGGTCATGTCAAAAGCAACACATACATTTGATTCCACTCATTGAATTGCAATGGCTCCAATACCAATGATGACAAGATCGTCAACATAGATAATCAATATCACAATGTCTTCATTGTCGCTTTAGACATAAAAAAATTGGATCACAAAGACTTTGTCTGAATCCAAAATCTTGAAGATGTTGATCAATCTTAATATATGAGCTCTTAGAGCATGCTTGAGCCTATACAGAGACTCAATCAACCTACAAACTAGATTATCACAACAAGGTACCCAAAAACCTTCAATTTATACCATGTAAACCTCCTCATCCAAATCTTCGATTAGAAATGCACTCTTTATCTCCATCCGAAACATTTTCCAACCAAATTGAGTTGTTATGGAGAGAAGCTTCCAAAATGTGACCATCTTCATTGTAGGAGCAAACATCTCCTCATAGTCAATTCCATACTATTCTAAAAAAACTTTGGCAACAAGATGAGGCTTGTACTTGTTCAAAGTACCATCAACTTTGCATTTGACTTTGTATGTCCATTTGCATCCAATGGGTTGTTTACCTAGGGGTAATTCAACCCACTTTCAATTATGGCTCTTCATCAAGGCATCATATTATGGTTGCATGGCAGTCTCCTAATTAGTTTTTCCTTTTGGCTCACAATATCGTTGTGATTCACATACCATAAAAAGATCAAAAAAGACAAAAAAATAAACCTGCTCAGTTGAACCAACCTTTTTCCCATTCCTCTAGGCTCATGCATCTAATCGGGAATTTTATCCTCCCGTACATCTTGTACAGTGGAGTAAACCCAATTGGGCCATTGTTGCCCCTAAGAACCTTGTCATGGTTGAACCCCAACCAGAGCGTTGACAAATGCCCGTTGGCATCGCTAATAGACTAGTGGTGTGTAGGAAATTCAGGCATGGGTTGTTGCAATGGTGTTTGTGACAAAGTACTAGATGAACTAGATTTCTCATCTTTCAAGAAATCACAATACTAAATTCAAGTACCTCAATGATTGATTGTTGGTTACAAACAAAGAAGGATTATGTTTCGTTCACATCAACATCTCTTCTGACAATTATCTTGTTACTGGAAATATCAATAAGTCTATAGGCCTTAGATTGGTCATAGCCAGCAAGGAAATATCACTTATATTTAGAATCTAGTTCACTCCTTTTACTATCAAGAACCAAAGTATATGTGGCACCAAACTTCATGAGGTGTGACATTATGCAAGGCTTTGCAAGGACTCTTATTCAGGATAGACACTTCCATGTTCACTTCTTCAACCCAGTATTTGTATGACATGACCTAACTGTGCACCATGCACCGAGACATCCCCATGATAGTTGTGTTCCAATTCTTAACTGCCCCATTCTATTGTGGAGAGGAAGAGGTTGTCAGCGATTGTTGAATATGTTCCTTGTTGTAGTAGTCTTTGAGTTGCTTAGAAGTGAATTCACCCCGATTGTTGAATCTCAACATTTTGATCCATTTGCTTGTCTGGTTTTCCACCAACGCTTTGAATTTTTCAAATGATACAAAGCAGTCAAACTTCTTTTTCATGAATTAGACATGCATCTTCAGAGAGAAATCATCCACCAACAGCAAAAAATACCTCGCACAAAGGATTGTTAATGATTTCTAGGATGGCTCACAAATATCTACATGAACAAGATATAAGAGAACTTTTGCATGCCAAGCACCTTCAGTAGGAAATGGATTTCACTTTTACTTTCCAACCAAACGCATTATCCTAGGCATTGGGCAAGGTAGTTTGTATAATCTTTTTCATCTTTTTTACTATTATATGACTCCACTTTTCTCTAAAGTTCATCTTTGCAAAAAAACATCAAATTTTTCAAGTATATGACTCTGCTTTTCTCTAAAGTTCAACACTTATTTTGATGATTGGTCTGAAGTTCTCCTACCATAGCGGCATTTTGGACCTAAGGAATTAAATATTTGAAACGGACAATTTTAACAGCAAAATGCATCTTTATGATGTTTGTCATAATCAACAAGCTCTATATCAGGGCTTAATTCCTTTTTTAAAACAATTTTATTGAAACCACGATATTACACAATTATTAATATTTTGCAACTCTAGACATCATAATTTTGGGCAATTAATTTAAGAAATTAAGTGGTATCAGCAATACCAATTTTTGTATATTGGCAATGATTCACATGGGTGTTGACCTTTGACTTGTAAATCAATGCAAAAGGAAATGCAAAGTCTATTGAATTTGTTTAAAAAGTCATCGGGCAAAAAATGGTCACGTACCATAAATCTCAACATTAGCTATCTACACAAAATATGGAAATTGTGTCTTATAAAAATGATTGTACTCATTCCTCCTGGTTTGGGCTACTCAAGTCTATAAATAAAAAAAAGTCACATTTCTCACTATGTACTTTGTTTGAAAAACATGGCAAAAAAACTCAACATGTAAATTCGTTCCATTTTTCGTTGTGTTATAGCACGTTCTAACATCATTATTTATGCAAGTCACATCCTCCATCGTGTTTTATTCCTTCATTTGTGCTCACAAAAAAATGAAAAACTGTAATGTCCCCAATTCCGAGTAGTTGGCCTAACGGCCCTATTTTGGTCTTAGCCCTGGTCATTCCCAAGGGACTAATGACTTTGGAGGTTATTGGGATGGTTGTCTGATTTCTTACTATGTTTTTGTTATATTTTGGGCGTTGGGAGGGTCTAATGGGCCCTTTGTGTTCTATTTTGTCGTTGGGATCACTTAAGTGGACACTTTTGGCATTTAATGTTATGTTTCTTCGTTGGGGCCACTTAAAGTACCTTTTTGGCGACTTGAGGGGATATGTATTGCATTTAATGTTATGTTTCTTCGTTGGGGCCACTTAAAGTCCCTTTTTGGCGACTTGAGGGGATATGTATTGCATTAAATGTTATATTTCTTCATTGGGGCTCATAAAAAGCTATAAAAGGAGATGGAGGGTGTAGTGGGAGAGCACTCATGCATACACTTATATTTCTTTCATGTGCAACTGTTGTTTGCAACTTTTTAGCTTGTGGAGTAAGATCCCGCGGAACCCTAGCTTCGGTGGTGAGAGATCCATCCCTAGCTAGCAGGGCATTCTTCGGTAGTGAGAGATCTACCCTAGCTTGTCATTTGAAGCTGATTCCAGGGCTGTTTTACAGAGGTATTTTCAGGGTTTTTAGAGATAGGGTTTTGAAGGTTTTGGTGAGTTTGGGTGGAGATTTTCAGCTGGTTTTCGGATCAGACCTACGGCAGCAATAAAGGAAGGGTTTGGCATCATCTACAGAACTTTTCACAAGGGTTTTGGTCATCTACCAAGGAGGGAAACTTGTTTGGGAGATTGCAGCCCTAATTTTTAGGGTTTCCAGTTGGCCGTTTTCAGATCTGAAGGTTCGAAGGTCATCTACTATATTTATATATGTTATTTCCCAAGTTTCATATTTTTTGCACTTGTAATCGGAAAGATATGAATTTTAGAAGTTTGGAGCTGAATTGATGCCCTAAATGTGTTGGGCGACCTACTTTTTAGGGAAAAATTAGGGTTTCGTGTTTGCTGTGCGAAAACTAATTTTGGAATATTATTCTTCATATTTTTGTGGCCCAAGATCCAAAATTTCAGCTCATTTGGACTTCTTTAGCAAAAGATATTAATTTTAGAAATTTTCGGCTATTTTAGACACGCTGTAAATTTCTGGCAGCGTTATATTGACTGAAAAATTCCAAAAATATTTCCCTTGTGTTCTTTATATTATTATCTAGTTCTCTTTAAAATTTCAAGTGATTTGAGTGGATAATTTGGGAATTATTCATATTTTACTGTTCACTGCCCTAGCTGTAATTTTCTGCATAAAATCAGAAAAAAACCAGATTTAGTATTTGCTGCGAATTTCTGTATTTTGTCAATTTTTTGTAAGATCCCAACAAGGGATATTTCAAACACATGACTGATTTGTCCCCTTTCAACTTGCATTGTTCTATTGAAATCGCATTTGTTTTTTACATCTTTTGTCTATAGCTAGTGTCTTCCTTTGTAATGACACCCCTTCAACTCATCATACCTTGGTGTTCTAAATTCAACTCGTCATGCCTTTGTCTATACTTGCATGGCTCATGCCCTTGTTCTCTCTTCCTGATTTGTGACTGTAACACGAAAAGCCTTCAATGAACTCATGTTTTCCTACACCAACGACGCTAGAATTCATTTCTTTGCACGAGTCTAATTGCACAAAAGTCTTCTTGCAACTTCTTGTCCATACCCTTCACCTAGGGCTTCCTCAAACTGTTGGCTCTAATACCGATGTTAGTCAAAGTCAAAGAGAGAACAAAGAAAATGGAGGGCACGTTGAAATACTCATGTGTCCATTTGTTAACCAAATAAGAAGATACATATTCAGGTGAGGAATTTATACATGAATAACTAATAGTTTATTAGTTAATGTTCAATAACTAATACCTTTAATAGCATCAACATGTGGATAGTTTTGAGGTTGATTCACATGAGCCAGGAAGCTTAACCTAGGAACAAATCTACTATGTAACACTACAGTCTATACCAAGTTTATATGGACCGTAGACAACAAATACAGGATTGCTCATAAAATTTAAAAGGCAACTTACAAGCAACTTATCTATAGTTTAGGATAAGTATTGGATTGGATTGTATCCATGTGTTTTTATCCAAGTTTCAAGGAAACAGAAACAGGTCTCAAACGTGGAAATGTTGATTTTCCAAGAACCCTTAGAAACAAAATGGCACGGAAACGTCCATACAATAAATCATAAAAAATACAAAATACTCATTTTTAGTCCGTGAAAGATAAAACATTTAAGAAGTATAGTATTCACGAAACTTCAAAACATTCAACATGCAATGGCTACAACTAAGAGGTTGAAACAAAACTAACAAATTGTTGAGTATTGTGTTTAAAAACTTAGAAATATTAAAATGTTTTTGCTTTGATTAACTTTAACTTTTGTTTTTGTTTGACAATGGTTAGGCAGTGGGTTAAGGATAGGTAAGGCTAGCATTAGAGGTTTTTCTTATTTATGAATGTCTTTTTGAAGGGTTCTTTTAATAGAACTGCTTACGGAAATGCCCGGCCATGTACCAAAAACAGCAGTGCCATTTCCGAAACGTGACCAAGCATTTCCAAGAAATATCCATGGCATTTGGGTCAGCATTTCGCTTCTGAAATGACTCCCCTGGGAAATGTTCTCCTATAGCCATTTCCTGCATCTTAGATTTTTCTGTCATATTGCTTCTTTCAGGCATTGCTAAATTGTACATAATTTATTCCTTTGATTCTCTCTAAGAAAGCATATCTACAAATTCCATGCACATTTATGCAATTGAAGTGAGTTCCAAAATATAACAACCAATAAATTCCTTTCCAAGACAGGAAGTTCAGATACCATGTCATATAATTAATTGTAATGTCCCTAAGTGGGCAATTTAAAACAATTCCATTTCCCAGAAACCCTACTTTTTATCCTTAGTGCAGAAGTAATGAAAAACTGATTTTTCTGTAAACCAGTGTTACGCGGGGACGCGTCCCCCCCTATTTTGACACGTCTGAGACGTCCCGGACGTCCTGGGGACGCGGGGACGTGGGGGAAACGTTTCCCCCACGTTTCCTATTTTTATTTTTCTCTAGGAAACGTCCCGGGGACGTCTGAAGACGTTGGAAAACGTCCCGGGGACGTGGAAACGTGGGGGGGACGTGGGAAACGTGGGGGGGATGCCCTTATAGATGAATATACAAAATTTTGAAAATACCCTTATATTCAAAGAAATCTGAATAATGCAAATCCATGAGTATTAAGGAATGTATTTGATGTTTATGAGTTCAAGTTCCACCTTATTTAAATCTCAAATGGTTTTATTTCAGCTTATTTATATAATTTAGTCACTATATCTTTATATTTTAAATATTTATATATTTTTTAATTAGCCGCCCCCCGCTGTCCCCACAATTTAGAATTTTTTTGCCATCTCGGAAACCCCGTCTCCCCGTCCCCCTGTCTCAGGTAACTATGTTTTGTAATTGATTTTTTTTTGTTGGAACATGTGTCCGAGGGTTGGGATACACATCTCTTGGTTTCTATGCACAAAACCTAATTACTTTATTCACTAACTGACCATATTCTATCGTCTTTACACTATCCACATTTTAGTTAGAATACACAACCCCTTATCTAACTTGGAAGTTATTGCTACTCATGGGCAAAATATAGCGAGTCTGTAGAACTTTCCTTATAGGCTATTAACTAATGCCCCCAAACATAGAAATACCCACAGAAGTTCAAAGCATTGATGTTTGTTCATTTCTCTTGGCATTTGTTTCTGGAGTTTGAAAACAATTGTTTAAATATCAAAATCTTCATTTAGGTTGTAAGTGCTCATTATGGCGAGGGCATGATTCTTGAAATGTAAGCAATATATACAGCTGACCTTATGAGCTAAAAGAAGGTGAATGAGAACTCCCAATTGACATGCATTATACTTCCCTATTTCAAATTATGGCAAGTTATGCAAGGCCCATCAAAAAATGCACCTCAGTTCGCAGATGAAATAACTCAACAAAGGATATCGTACCTGGTTCTGAAATGCCCCAGGCTTATCCTCGATGAATTATTATAGGGTCATATTTATACCCCAAAGTCCGTGAGGTTTGAACTGATAAGTTGGATGCCCTAGCGTGTCATAACTCTGAAAACTGTCATGAAACTGTTTCATAGCTAGTCTTAGAGACTAGGCTTAGTAACTAAAAGTCACTGTTATGGCTGTAGTTTGCAATTAGCAACCCCCGTAATGTAGTTACATGATTTAAGGATTCGAGGGTTAGTTATCCTCTAAACTAGCAGCAATGAAGGTTATGTGTTGTCCTCCTTCCCTATGGAAGGTGGATCAGCAATGCAAAATCTCATTGTTAACATATAATGTATGCAAGAAGATGCTCTCTTTCAACTTGATCTCTCTTGTGTACTCTGTTTGATTTCTTTGTGTGTTACGGTCTTCAATGAACATGAGTACCAGAAGCCACTGGTGAGGGCTTTGGGAAGTTTTTCTTTGATAGCCTAGGTACTCTTAATAAGACTTTAGTGAAAGACCGAGGGATTGTGTTTGATACTAATAAAAGTTATAGGACCAACATAAGGGTCCGTAGAACAGAAGTTAGCTAGGTTTTCTGTCAGTCCACAAAAAAAATAGTTCAGGGTTTATGATAATCAGTATGTCATAAATCTGTACAGCATGTACATAATCTTATAGCATGCTGCCAGAAATCGTACATTGCAGTTAAGTCTGCACCATTGCATGTAATTGACAACAAAATAAGTGTTTTCTGCAAAATACGCAAATGTATTCCAGATTGCAGATTTTTTGCAACTTATTACCAGAAGGCCACATTTCAATGCCTCCATTTTGAGTATTGTCTTAGTAGTTGCTAACAACATAAGTCATTTTTAGGGGTTATTCAAATTCATATTTTCAGGGTCTTTCAACAGATTCAACAGTTCTGGGCGAGTATCAGGGTTTTTTTTTTTTTTCTTTCAAGGTATTTGCAATTTGAAGGGGAGAGAAAGAGCAGATTTGTCAGCATCCTAATTATTTATTTCAGCATCTTTATTAGCAGATGTTAGACTTTTCAGTTACCAAATGGCTAGTTTGTCCCCTATAATGTCCCTGGAGGTTAATCGGATACTTCCCGTGAAGAACACTATGAATACACAGCATAGCACAACCAATGTTAGCCATTTTTTAGTACCAATGCTCAAGATCAGATTGTTTTGGGGACAGAAAACCTGACATGCAATAGTATGGAAAAGATCTAGGACATAGTTCAATGAGTGGAATAGAGCATCTATGATGCGAATAAATGCTATCTGTCCAATTGATGAGCCCCTGCTACCTGAAGTGCAGACTAGCGTTATGACACTACCCATGGCATTTGGAAGTGCATGTCTGAAGGAGTAATGGATGAAATCGCCCCATAGAAATACAGAATTAGATCAGGCTTCTAATAGACCTTAAGACCATATACTTTTCATCTACTGAAATGTATGAACAGGGAGTCTAACGCACAAGATAAACAATTTGGTCCAAGATAGAAAGATATTAGGGAACAATTGAATGCCATTGGGAAGGAAGATGGAAGAAGAAGATATGGTGGTAATACAATTGAGTTTACTTGCTGTGTTTGACGCATTTTATTGCAACCCTAGGATATTGAATGCATAGTTGACGATAACCTGTTGGTTTGAAGCATGTTGAGTACTAAACTCTTGTAGCAAGACATGAAGATAAGGAAACAGGATTATGGCTGTGATAGTGGGACCTTGAGGGTTCAGAGATGGCTAAAAGTCAGCAAACTCACAAGGGCAAGGGATTTGTATTGTGTGAAATCAAACAGAAAGCAAAAATATGGTGGAAACTGATAAGGTACAACGAGAAAGAAGATCTCAAGGTACCTCCCATCAAAGTACTCAAATACCTACAAGGTACTGTGGGAGTTGTGGTAATGACTAGTGCTCCATACTCCTGTTCAGAAAATGCACCTTGTTAGATTAATAAACGGTTGCATTGATGAGTCCCAAAAATAACCAAGGGCCTAAGGAAGCAGAACATAACAAAAATGATGATCTTTATTTTTTCATGGCTGCAAATAATAGAGTCTCTGTGTGAACAAAACATGCACTAATTTATATATTTTGATGAATATCCAAGCACACAAACATGCATCTCCAGGAATTAGATGGTCAATGACTTTGTTATGCTTGAATAGAATTTGGATGTGTCTTTGTGACGCTTTTAGTGGATTTTGGAGTGGTACCCATATAAGATTGAAAGTTCAAAGGAAATGCAGCTAGCACTTAAGAGCATACATAAGCCTGGCACTTCTTCAGGGAATGTCATATCTATGAGATTCCTTCATCCTAGAAAATCAATCTACTTTCAGCTACTGAGATTATGAACCTAGGCAATCCTAATCCTTGAGCGTGAATTTTCAGCTTTTAATAAAACCTGTTATGCATTGTTTGATAAGGTCATAATAGAAGACAACTAAAGTTTTGGTATTCCAGGACTGTGTGATTTTCTAGATCTGATTGGTACAAGGGAGGAAATAGAGCATGCTTTGATGGCCATATGAGTGGTCCAGACTACAGCACACTTTGGCAACAACCGTATGGGCATTTTAAATTTGCAGATATCTTTCTTACTGTTGCTAATGAAAGTGTGGCTTTCCAGAGATTCAGACTTGGCGAGGAGTTCCTGTGGCACATGCCAAGTTGGGAAGCCATGACACTGTTCCATTTGATGAAGGACAAGCTTGCGGGGCTAAAGGAAGAGATCTCTTCAAATTGATCCATGTAGACATGTTGTGGGTATATGAACTTCAACATACTATCTTCCACAAGCCAGGGTTTTTTTTGCTATCTGGTATATGACTTCTCAAGAATAGAACGTGGATGTATTTTTTAAAGCGAAAATCAGATTCATTTGATGAGTGTCAAAAGCTCAAGGTCATGGTAGAGAAACAATCAGGGAAGGAGGTACTCAGGTTCCTTAGATCAGCTTTACTCTTTGGGATGAAATGCAATTTTTCTCTAGAAAATGTCCTTGATAATTTGTAGACTCTAGAAGTGTATTGAAGGGCATTACACCACATTCCTATGTGACTCCACAGATCTAAATATGGCGCACAAAGTCCTGTAGAAGGTGTGCAACACATTGTACCACCTATGGAGATTAGAGAACCTTAGTCTGATCAAAAATAAATCGGGTTGCGGAAGAATTATGTAAACACATCAGTGTATCTTCTCAATCTGTATCCAATACAATAAGTGGTGCATGGCAAGCCAACACTGATCATAAAGGAAGCATGGTCTAGATAAAAACATAGAGTAAGTCAGGCTCAAAGTGTTTGGTTCAGCTGGATATGCATAGGGTTAACCTGATGAAAAACGGTTACTTCTAACTAGATAGGGCAAACAATCATGTATGCAGCCGTATCACCCAATACTCTAGATCAGATAATGGAGGTGAATTTTTTTCTAGAAAATTCCTTGTGACATTTTGTACTCTTGCCAGCGCTAGCAGAGTATACAAAGGCACAGAACATCCACACCTTACATTGGGGCCACATAGCACTCCATGCCAGTGGTGTAGGCATGCCAATCTTACCACTTCATGGAGATGGCTAAGGTGAATGTTATGAGAACATGCTGATCATGATAACATTTTGGGACACCTGAAGTAGCCATAGCCACATCAGTGTATCTTCACAAGGCGAAGTAGTCCAACAGGAAAGCGCGTTAAGCGGTTCAAGGCACAAAATAAGATTTTTATATGAACAGGTGCAGCTTCTGTAGTATGCATACACGGAACTAAATAAAACACTTAGACTTGGTGAAGCATATTAGTGCAAAACAGAAGCAAACATACAACTCTATGCATAGAGGGTACAAAATCTTGTTTCACTTCCCTACTTGTATTATTGCTTCCTGCATATGTATACAATATTTTTAGTTGATGCAAGATTGTGTGTGAACCTAGACCTCCCACTTATATTATACATCCCTGGGTAAGAAAATGTGTGGGCTAGGTGCAATCACACCCGCGGGATAGGACCTGCTAGAACCACTCTTTCAACCTTACTGATTTCAGAAAGGTAATTGGCATGCTTGCTTAGTATCTTGGGTCAATTTGCAAAGAAGAAAATGTATGTATAGGCTATATAGATAGATATATATTCTAATTCTTTTGCTCAGTTTTGCATCAAATGTTATTTTACACTGGACTATAGCAATAGGAATAGCTGAGATGCATGCCAGCTGCCGTTGGAACGTATTTAGAACACAGTTCACTCTACTCCTACAATGGGTTGAACAGATGAATGTTGCTCAGCAGTTGCCAAGGAAAATGGCAATCAATGACTATATAGCAGTGAGCAATCCAATTAGGTATAGTTGTTTAGATCTGCTTGCATTTAGACCTGTCAATCAAGGGAGAGCTGCTTGAAACAACGAATGGATAAAGTTACTTCAGTAGTATGCCAAGTGAAACTAGCAATGCTCCCCAAGAGCCCAGTGAGTCTTCAATTAGATAAAGTATTCTATCTAATTATACATTCCATATACAGCAAGGGCTTTTGATTACATGTGACAAAGAGATATGTGAGATACCATTATTATATGTTGGATTCGCTCCAGAAACAGATCCATGTGCTGAAGTCCAAAAGCAAGCCATTTACTGAAAGAAAAAGAACCCTCTGGGCAGTAACAGATTAGAAAGGCAGGGATTGTATTAAGTGGGGGACTTTAATTGCATATCTTGTTTAACCATACTGCATATCCAGAATAAATACTTCTAAACGGTGCAGAGAATTAGGGAGCAATACTAGAGTAAATCCAGTTTAAGTGGTACAGAAACCTTATATGTCGGCTGCATGTAGTAAGAAAATTTCATATTGCTTGACTATGATCTTATGTAAGTGTGGAAATATGTGTTAAGATAGGAAGTAAACCTGAAGCCCAAACCAAGTGCTCCACTGCTCTCCTTTGCAACTGAGACACTAGCATCGTTGCAAGTAAGTTTTTCAATTGCGCCATTGAGAGCATCAAAATCTGATCCATCAGCAGGGTAAACACCAGCAAAGACCATGTGCTTTGCTGGCTTGAAACCTTGGAAAGAAAGTGGCTGAATCAGTAAAAATAACCGTTATTGCAATATTACCAGATTTAGCAATAAAATGTATACAAGTAGCAAGTAAAACCATGATTGTTCTCATCTGTTTACTGTGAAAATGCACTACCAAAGGATGTCAATTACAGAATACTACATGCATTCCACATTACAACAAAAGAATATGAGAGTAATCACTACTTTATTCATAGGTAGTGCTCAAAACAAGCTCATAAATTTGATTTGAGCTTTGCACACAACAAACTCTGTGTATACTATTTCTGAAACATTGAGATACATATAGATTTGAAATCTCCTAGAATGAAGGAGTCAAATATTATCACAAATTCCTACAATCTCTACTTAAGCCTATTTGTCATGAATTGTCTCATAACAACCCATTTATACAAACACTATAATATATTCTAATATGACACACTAAACGATAAAATATCCAACATTTGCCCCTTTGTGCAGACATAGGGAGAGGAACCACACCACACGAACTGGAAACAGACATGTATGTCAACACGTGCAATAAGCACTCTGCTACTCATGATAATTGCTCCTTGTCATCACCTACATACGCAAACACAATTGTTCACACTTTCACTTCCAGTGAGTGCTAAGCTTTTCTCACCAACAAATCACCTACTACTTGTAGTGATAACCTGCATACGTAAACACAATTGTTCACGCTTTGACTTCCAGTGAGTGTTGGGCTTCTCACTAGCCTATCACTTAAGAAGTACACAACAGGGAATACGTAGTAGAGAATTGCTCCTCAAATACACCTGTTTACAATAATCTATTTTTATCGCAACACACAAACACAAGAAAATGAAGATTGAGGATAATCACTTAATCAAGAACAATATAAGATGGTCACCACTGTCACTTGGAGACTGATCCCAGCTTTAGTCAATTTGGCGCAGATGTTATGCCATTATAGCGGTACACAACCTCTAAGCAACGAATTCAATGTCACTGATGAGCCTCCTACCTCCATTGCCTCCGTCCTCTGGCAGAATGCTGCTAACTTCGCAAAATAAATGAAGATTACGGACTAGGTCCTCACTCCCACATTTGCGGCCACCATTCTTGATCTCTGCCACTTAATCAAGAACAATATAAGATGGTCACCACTGTCACTTGGGGACTGATCCCAGCTTTAGTCAATTTGGCGCAGATGTTATGCCATTATAGCCGTACGCAACCTCTAAGCAACGAATTCAATGTCACTGATAAGCCTCCTACCTCCATTGCCTCCGTCCTCTGGCAGAATGCTGCTAACTTCGCAAAATAAATGAAGATTATGGACTAGGTCCTCACTCCCACATTTGCGGCCCACCATTCTTGATCTCTGCCACTTAATCAAGAACAATATAAGATAATCGCCACTGTCACTTGGAGACTAATCTAAATTTCAGTCGATTTGACATAGATATCATGCCATTATAAGGCTACGCAGCCTCTAAGTTAGCAGCGAACTTGATGTCATTGACAGGCCTCCTACCATCATTGCCTCTGTCCTCCGCCGGAATGCTGCTAACTTAGCAAAATAAATCTTGAAGCTCAAGTGCATATCATTTTTGACAACAAAAAAACTCACGTGACTGACAAATTCATCCAGACATCAGGTTGACCCGATAATGCATCCGTTACAAGGATAGATTTTTTACTTTATTTTTGACTAACGACATACAATGATGGAAATCAACTAACAAAACAATTACACGAAAAGATTCAGAAACAAAAACAACCTAAACTAGACTCCTTTAGACTAAACAATCAAAATGGCTACTTGAACACAATATTCCGACTAAAGTGACAACATAAGTACACATTGACGAAACACTTTTATATAAATTACCATTATAACAAAATTAAACTTATACAAACCAAAAAATATAAAGTAAACACACTAAACGACATTGACTATAGAGTCATATATACAATTATAGAGCAGCTCATCCTAGTCTAAACTAACATCGACTCCACTAATGCCTATTTATATTGATTCTGACATCAGCACTGACAATAACAAAATGCCTGTAGACATATGACTAGATGCAAGTGTTCACATGCAAGTTTGACATGATAGACCAGACCATTGTGCGCTGGTGGCAGTCTGGCAGGCATGTAGGTGGTATGTTGACAGGATTGTCAATGCATGAGTGACGAAGTGCACTGAATTGTCGGCACAGGCACAAACACACAGAGCCCAAAGGTAAGTGGTCGTAGAATACAGTAGAGAGGGAAGCTTTGGCTACAGGTAACAGGACTGTACATGAGGTCAACAGTACAGCTTGCAATGCACGAAAGACTGCAATACGGTAAATCAATGATGATAGTGACAGTAAGTAGAGAGGGTACACTGCAGTGCACGAGAGGATTATAAATTTATAAATTCAGAAAACCGCAGTATTGCATGGGCAGGTTGAGGTCATAGCAGAATTTGTACACAGGATTGCATGGGCAAGTTGAGGTCATAGCAGTCTGGCAGGCATGTAGGTGGTATGTTGACAGGATTGTCAATGCATGAGTGACGAAGTGCACTGAATTGTCGGCACAGACACAAACACACAGAGCCCAAAGGTAAGGTAAATGGTCGTAGAATACGGTAGATGCAACCGCTGCCAAGATGTATGTCACCACAGAATACAGTAGAGAAGGAAGCTTTGGCTACAGGTAACAGGACTGTACATGAGGTCAACAGTACAGTTTGCAATGCACGAAAGACTGCAATACAGTAAATCAATGATGATAGTGACAGTAAGTAGAGAGGGTACACTGCAGTGCACGAGAGAATTATAAATTTATGAATTCAGAAAACCACAGGATTGCATGGGCAGGTTGAGGTCATAGCAGAACTTGTACACAGGAGGTCTGTAAAGAGAGGTGAGAATGACACACGGATATGCATAGATGGCAGGAGATTTATGGGCCACAGATCATGAGAGGGAAATACTTAACGGAACTGCCTTTATTTTGTGATGATGCATAGACAGAAGGACCTTGACAAACACAAACTGACCCTTAAAATTTACAAATAAAAGAAACCTAATATTTGCACAGCACACTCACTCGATCAAACTCTTAAAATTCTAAATTTTGGTAAACAATAGACTAACGGCAGGCATTCGTCAGATGGGGCAGTAGACAATGGCGAGGCTGCCCCTTGAGTAATCACTAGAATTCATATTCCATGCTTTGGCTCTATTTGACTTTCAAAGAAATGACCCGCACTGATACTAAATGATAAATTTAGTTTGAGCTTTCCACACAATAAATATTGTTAATATTATTCAAAAAAACATTGAGTTACATATAAGTTTGAAATCTCCTAGAATGAAGGAGTCAAACCTTGTTACAAATCCTTGCAATATCTACTTAAGCCTGTCTATAATGAGTTGTCTCATAACTCGTTCATACACACATAATAATATATTCTAATATGGCACACTAAACTCTAAAATATTCAACAAGAGCTTGGTACTTAGCACCCTTAATACAATGTACATCATATTAGAATTCATATTCAATGTTTTGGCTCTATTTGACTTTCAAAGAAATGACCTACTCTAATACTAAATGATAAATTTAGTTTGAGCTTCCACACAATAAATATTGTTAATATTATTCATTAAACATTGAGTTACATGTAAGTTTGAAATCTCCTAGAATGGAGTCAAACCTTGTCACAAATCCCTACAATATCTACTTAAGCCTATCTATAATGAGTTGTCTCATTACAACTCGTTCATACGCACATAATAAGATATGCTAATATGGCACACTAAACCATAAAATATCCAACAAGGGCTTGGTACTTAGCGCCGTTAATACGATGCACATCATTCCATTTATATGACAGGACTCAATGGTTGTTGGTTAAACACAACCATTAACCACCGATCTTAAATAAAAAGAGTCATTACAATACTACCTAAAGCCAACAATACAATAATTCACAACATGACAATGACAACAATAATATGAAGATCTACAAATTAATAATGCACTGATAACAATGACAATACTAATATGATGATCTTCACCATCAAATCTGACTAATGTTTCCAACATGCTGCATAAAATAAATTATCATTGAATATATAGAAGAATGTAAGAATAGAGGATGGAAAAACTTGATGAAAAAAGGTCTGTCGATAAGGAATGTAAGAATATGATGATCACATAGAGCAACTAGCTTAAAATGAAGAAAAGAAGAACAAAGCAGAAAATGTTAAACTGCAAAAAGAAGCCCACAAAAAGGAATTAGAAGTACTGAAGGATAAAAAGGAATAACCTAGAATTAAGCAAGGAAAGAAAACCATCAAAACACTCTAGTAGATTAGAGGATGGAAGAACTTGATGAAAAAAGGTCCATCGATAAGGAATGTAAGAATATGATGATCACATAGAGCAACTAGCTTAAAATGAAGAAAAGAAGAACAAAGCAGAAAAGGTTAAAGTGCAAAAAGAAGCCAAAAAAAGGAATAAGTAGTGAAGGATAAAAAGGAATAACCTAGAATAAAGGAAGGAAAGAAAACCATCAAAACACTCTAGTAGATTGGATGAGCACAATTTGCACTAAAGGCCAGCTTGAAATTAAGTGCAAAGCACCTGAATGCAAAGAGAAGCAATCTTTAGTATCCCTCTTGGTCCCCAATGCAAGCATGATTGTAGTACATATAAAAATATAATATAAGTTGCATCTAAAATAATCATTCCTCCTACTATGGATATCAAGGAGATCATTTAAGGAACAACCTAAATGTAAACGGTGAAAAAATTAGAGTTTGTCAGATAAATGCATAACACACAATTTATAAAGGTACCAGGAGAGGATATGACTAGTAATCCATAACGGGATAAAAATTAGGAGCGGATGTGAATATATAGTATTAATTCTACAAATGATAGTAATACAACAGGATTTTGGTCCATTGGCAAAACACATCGAAGCAGAGGATCAAACAGCGGCTGTTCGAGCCTAGCTATTGACCTGGTTCATGCTGCTTTATCATTTACAACATTTTCATCATACCATGTGATTTGCGATTGAATGTTGTTGTTTTCATGCTCTATACTCAGACTTCTATATTTTATTATCTTTCGTGGATCATTGATGTATCATTGTATATTCAATCTATTTTATAATACACAAAACAATAATTCATACATGTTGTATTTAATAATGTATAATGCGATGCATAATGAACTTGTGATAAATCATATTCATTGTCTAAAACATTCTGTGCTTTTTCATATTTTCAAATATTTTATCCTATTATAAGAGGGGTCCTTATGTTCTGATCCCTGTCATGCCTTCAAAATTTGTGTTGTCTCTCTACCTGTCCCCAAACCTCAGTCCCCTATCCCTTGTCATCCCAATTCTCAAAATTTGGCCTGGCATAAATTTACTATTATAGATTTATCCTTCTATTAAGTAAAAAAACTGAAAAAACACAAGGAACTAGTAACCTCAGTTGAGGCAAACTATTTGCAGAAATCTCAAAGACAGATGCTCATTTCAACTGGCAGCAACAGGAGCAATGGGGTAAACAGAAATCCAAGAAACAACATGAGCATATTGTTAATAAGTAAAAACCCCACCTGTTGAACCCCCAAGTACTACACATGCAATTTTGGCAACTCTTCTTGTCTGAGAACCAAGCCAGGTCTTGTTAAATGTAGACTCAAATTAATCTCATCTCAACCCAAGATGCCATTGAAGACCAAAGAAACCTTGCACTTTCTTGAAGATTGACTTGAATAAATCTTATGATAGGATCACATATGCCGTCAAAATATTTTGCCCGATATTTTATCGAGGTTCAAGTCATTGGCGAGTTGTCTTCCTCTATCCAGCTATTGAGAGTTATCACACGGCAGCATTTTTCTGCTCCTTTATGGTATGTCATAGCTGTTGATGTACTCAGAAAATTGCTTCACACAATGAGAAAACAGAATCAAATCAGGGAAATCAATTCACTCGATGGTTTGGGAAATGCTAAATGTTTATTTCCCTTAAGACTAGTCTCTCTCTCTTAATTAACACATCATTTGATGATACTCACTCTAGAATTCTTGAAGGAATTTATTTGTGGTGGTGATCATAAAACTGACTTCATGATAATTGGCTCTAATTTTGTCCCAAGTTGGATCACTCCAAAGGATTCCAAATATTTATATATTGAGATATATCGGAATTCTTTGAAGAATTCATGTCTACATAGAGTACAAGTGAGAGTAAGCATTTCTAGCATTGATAGGGGAAGTCAAGATTAGTCTGATAACGTGAATTTTATTAGTTCACCATGTATTCTATTTTACATGGTAGATCCATGGTAGATAAAATCAAGCAACTCACGATTACTCGGTTCACCATGTTCCCCATGCCGATTCAAAACCTTATGTCAGTTTTTAGTCAACCCTGGGTTTTTGACCCAAAAATCTCATGAGTTTTTTTAGAACTCGGGAACTACCAGTAAGTTATTCAATACCTTGCAGTCTTTTTAAAAACTTGGGACTAACTGGTCCGTTATTTTAAAAGATGTTATGATATATATATATATATATATATATATATATATTAAATTGTTTTCAATTTTACACTTAGTTTGCTCTTTTTTTTCCCATTTTAAACCCAGTTAATTTGATTCCATTTACGCTTCTGCAATGCCGTGTAAATGGAATGATAGTATCGGTAGATCCCTAGTAACCCTAACCACTACAAGCTTCAAAGAATACTGATAAATGACCTTTGAAAGTAGAAGAGGACTAACCCTGGTATCTTGGAAACTTGCACTCTGGAAAAAGAATGCGAAGCATTTAGACTATTTGTTGTGAGGACGCAAGGCCTAGTATAGGCAGTAAAAAAGATTGTTATAGCTATCAATATTGATGTATTTGGCATAGTTTACTCATGTATCAGGTGTTACCTACCACCTACCAACATCTTTGGCATCAACAACAGACCTCTCTTTTACACATTTCTTGCAATGCTTCTGAGCTATGATTTTAAAATTTAAGCAGATGCACTTTTGAAAAGAATTCAAAAGCATGGTGTTTAGTTTCTTCTTATCACAGTCGGAAGGTGCAAATCCTCAGACACAAATGAGATTAGGAAGAAAGTAGCATCTGATGCTTCCGAACTGATGTTGGCTATGCTATTTCTCTTCGCAAAATGAAAGATAATTTTTTTTTAAATAAAGTGAATTGAAAATTGTATAAAGTAGACTGTTGTAATGAATAAAAGTGATGTTTTCTACCTGACCTTGTTATGATTATTCTATTGTTAGCATTACATTGTGTTGTAACAACTTTCTTTCGTTATGTATGGTTGTTGACAGTTGTGTCCTAACCGACAACTGTTTAATTCAGTCATACAAATAGAATGTTTTATGGCATGTAAGGCTGTTGTGTGACTAGTCACTCACATGTTTTTCTATGTTATGTTGTGATATGTATTTACCATTCTGCAATTTTTGTTCCTTTGGTAATGTAGTTCATATGTAGTTTGTATAGCAAACATTTTTGACGTTCTTACCTTTGTGAAGTCAGGTCACTTAAAGTCGATTCAAAAGTGAACACCGGTCAACAATACTTCTTGATGACAAATACGCGATGAAAATGTATTGGAGTGCATGGGTGAACCAAATCAAGAAATGTTTAAGCTTGTCAAAAAAGAGAAAATGACCTCACAAGAGATTTATAGTATCAAAGGCTGTTGCGTAACTAGTCACTCACATGTTTTTCTATGTTATGTTGTGATATGTATTTACCATTCTGCAATTTTTGTTCCTTTGGGTGATGTAGTTCATATGTAGTGTGTATAGCAAACATTTTTGACGTCCTTACCGTTGTGAAGTCAGGTCACTTAAAGTCGATTCAAAAGTGAACACCGATCATCAATACTTCTTGATGACAAATACGATGAAAATGTATTAGAGTGCATGGGTGAACCAAATCAAGAAACATTTAAGCTAGTCAAAAAAGAGAAGACGACCTCACAAGAGATTTATAGTATCAATGGGATGTCTTTGTTTGTGAGCACGTCAAAGAGTCTAAGAGGATCAAAGTGCTGACATATTTTATCTAGGGCAACATGCAGTTTACAAAAGAAGTGGATCGACTACTTGATCATTTACCTAGACTACTTGCCAGGCACTATATTGTTTTGCAAGACATATGTGTCGTACGTGACCATGAAGTACGATGACAACAAATCTTACAACGTACAAGAAGAAGTGTCATCATGAAGAGGGAGACAGATCCAAAAACCGACACCGAACCAATAGCAATTAATGCCATTGAGCCCAAACAAAGGCAAGAGAAGGAGACTACATAGTTGGGGAGTGGACCAAGAAATTTGACAATCTACTAGACTCTTTGAGGAACAAGAGCGAACACAAGGCTGTGAAAGGCTGCCCACCTATAGAAACAGTTGTGGAGAGTAAGAGACATTAGTGAAAGTCAAAACCAAAGCAAGACTTGATACCAAGGGTTCAGTTGAACTGGAACACCGTACGTTACTCACGTACACGAAAGGTGGAGATTGCGAGGCAAATACCCCTTCCAAATAAATAAAGTATTGGCATTGTCAACCGAATAGGGTTGGTAAGACGTACTAAAGAGTCCGCGGAATCCAATGAGAATTCAACTGAGACCCCTCCTATTGAGGGAAATGTTTATTCTGAGACGGAATTCAATAACTTCTTCACAAAAGAAGATCGAGCTGCGCACAAGAAAAACATTCACATAATTGAAGATACATAGCCAAAAATACCAAGGCAGCCCAAACAACAAGTTGGAGGGGAGTAGAGTTTATTGAAAATGCTACACTATCAATGATGTTCAAAAGTCTTCCATCTACCAATGGAATAGACAAGTGAGGGAGTTCCTCGTCTTTTGTGCACAAATATAACTACGAGACCCCTTCATCGTTCAACTCCATCGTGCCTCAATTCCCATCCACCAAGTATTCTTCGGAGTCAAATCTGAAGAGTTTGATGAGGTTACTTCCTATATACTACAAGCCCTTTTTCAAGTTGAAATCATATGCCATTTCTAATTATGGTCGGCTTTGGCTGCTATCAACCAACCTTGACCCAATAGTGCATCATAGGCTTTCTTCTCCAACAAGATGACTACAAACATTTATCAAAAAGGTTGGGTTCCAATGAATACCTTTTGTGCCATCAGCACACCCAATACCTTAATGCCCTTTTGATTTGATCCTACCAATTGGAATGTCAAAAGCTATATAGTTGGCTTCCCAAGACTCTTTTGAGCCTCCTCTAGCAGTACATTCATGCTAGAACCACCATCGACAATATATTTTTCAAATCCTTGCCTAGAACTCTTGTATGCATGATTGTAAGCTATCAAGCTATATTCATCGTCACGAGCGTAGGATCAACCACTTGAACAATTGTCAATAGAGGTTCAACTATGGATTCTTTATTCTACTTCTCTCTCCCCCCTTAACTGATGTTGCACCATTTACCATTAGGTGTAGCATTGTATGCTCCATGCCAAGTCCAGTGTCTTGTATGGTGGCAATTATAGAATTCTTGAGTTTTGGAATGCTTTACAATAGGTCAACTATATTCACAAGTATAGTGGCCTACAAGGTTTGTCTTGTCATGACTTTGTCGGGCTTGATTTTGCTTTTCCTTGTACTTACATGTGCATGTTCATGCAATTGACGTCACTCTTCAATCATTGCCCTCTCAACTTCCACCCTTGTTTCGTCTAGTCCTTCCTTCCTCATACGCAAGTCGGAGAAATTAGCTTTCTTCACTTGTGATCTAGTAATTTCCATAACCTCTTTTCCTTTACTTGTGTCAACAGTATTGGTGTTCACTTACATTGGAAAACTACCATCATATGGGCCCCCCGACCTGCACTGTACAAAGAAGTGTGGTGTTGTTTTGATCAGGGAATCTCTTGTAAAATGGCCCCATTTATTGTATTTTAGACATTGTTCAATTGGCCATCCGTAGGAGTCATACTGAATTCAACTTCCATCGCAATTATTATTTTGAAGTCAATAATTTATTGGCAATAGAGTTGGTGTCATTTGTTCTCCTTGTGTGAACAATACTTGACTACTCTTATTTTGTACAGTGATTGGGCAATCCTTGATTGAATGCCCTATAATTTGACAAAACTCAAAACATTTTCTTTTGGCAATTAACCTTGGTGTGACCTTTTTTGTAGTCAATACATCAAAGATCATTTCCTTCAATCTTAGCATCTCCCTTCAATTCCTTTATCCAGAGCATGCCTTTCCTCAAGGTTCACATTGATTGGGGTTCATTGTCATCATTGGAGTCAGGGTCACCTTCTTTACTTCTTCTCAAGCAGGAGGATGTATTATTCTCGCTTTCAATGTCCACCGCTGAATTGTATGCATCTTCATCTTCCTCCATAATGAGGGCACCAACCCTTCAATGAACGATCGCTTCTTCAAATTATCAATAGATTATTTTCAAGTTTTCCCTGCAATTATTTGACTCTTTTATTATAGGCTCAAACATTCTCATTTTACCCTACCAAGTATTATAGATTTCCGCAACAATCTCATTGCAATCTCTAAGGAGCTTAATTTCATTCATGAATGCTTTCCTCGGTTTCTCCCATGTTTTCCTATTAGTGCTTGATAAATTTGTGAACCAATCAAAAGCCACTCCTCGAGGTGTGGATGTAAAGCACTGCAACCAAACTACCAGCGATGATCATGTTTTCCCGTGTACAATCCAAATTGTGATGCATATCTTGCAATGATGTATTGGATCTTAGTATCCATCACCAATGAAATTCAATAGATTTTGTCTTTTTGGACATAATGGGGTACCCATGGATGTGGACATTAAATGCTTCTGAGGTTGCTCTTCAAATATGATCTATCTCCTTCTGAAGGTTTGTGTTGGACGTTGATCTCCTCTTGTGGCATTGTCTGACATGTCCCTCCACTCAACCATTTGACAACAATCAGTGCACTATTTTCTCATTATTAGGTTCCCTTTCTATGTTATTCCCTTCAACTTGTTGTTTGGGCTGCCATGGACTCTTCACTCTACTATTTTGCAATACCCTCCGACCCAACCTGGTCAATGAGGTTAGCACTTCCATCCTCATGAAGGGGCTATAGCAATATCTATCCACCTCTTACTTGCGAGTGGTGTAGGGTCCACCTATTCTAGTTGAACATTTTCTTGACTCTGATTCCCATTTCTACTTATGCTTCAGCCTTAGCTTTTGCTTTGACTTCCACTTCCAATTAGTACTTCTCTTGATGGATGTTTAGAATTGGCTACCTCTCGCAGCCTTGCCTCCCTTCTTGTTCCACAAATGTAATGTCCCCCTTTCCAAGCAAGTTCAACTTGAAGACCTTGGGGCCCATTTCTACTTCCCATGGGCTTTAGGGGGGAATATAAGGAAGTACATTCATGCTATAATTGTAGTTTATTATTCTCAACTTTGTAATATTTTGTAAAAAAGCAAATTGCCAATTTTAGCACTAAAAATAACACGTTGGTGGCTAAAAGTACAAAGCACCAACTACAAAATAGAAAAAGAATGTTTTAAAGGGGGAGGTTGTCCCTCCTTCCGTGGGAAAAGTAAATGTCAGAAGTTATTAAGAGGCCTACATGGAGCGCTCCACAAGGAAAGGAAAGAAAAGGCGATAAAAGTAAATGTTTGGACTCATTATGAGGATCGTCTAGTGAAATATATACTTCTCTTTTGGAAATTGGAGCATTGAACTCTCATTTTTCAACCTTTAAGGACGAAAACCCTCATTGGATCCTATTGGGGACAAAAACCCTCAATAGTTACAAAACATGGGGACGAAAACCCTCATTTGTTGCATTGGTGGCTTCAATTGGGAGTTACAATTGGGCTTCAAATTCAGAAATTCAGAACAACAAGGTTTACAACAGTGCTAGGGCACGCTTTTCTTGGGCTGCCATATTCAGTTTTAGTTAGGTCGATCCACTTGGAGATTTCGGGATCACTTTTCAGAGGTTTTTTGTGGTTGGAAAAATCTGATTCTAATTTTATTGGATAGCTGCTATTTCTGTGATCATTTTAAGTATTTACGAAGATATGGAGTTTTGAAGTTTCAGCTGTTTTTGAGCAATAATTAATTTCAGCAGTCTGTAATTTTTGGTTGAAGCATTTATTTTGCATGATTTTGTCAAGGGTTTCATGTTGATGATGTATTTTTGAAACTTTGTGTATGTGAAAGGAAAAAACCAAATTTACCCTAGGTCGCTTAGGGTTTGGTGGGACCTAAAACAGGCCGCTGCCCTAGTTTTTGCATAAAATCAAGCTGTCATAAAAATCAGATTCTTTACATGTCATCATTTGCGGCAATGTTCCATTAGGAGTTTGGAAAAAATCCAAATTCCTCAAATTTGGGCCTGAAAGGGACATTACAACAAATCGAGTCAACCATCTGATTTCTTGGTCCCCTCCTTGACCATGTTGTTGCCTTCTCCCAGCTTTGTTTGGGGTCAATGGCATTAATTATTTTTCATACAACGTCGGTCCTATTCTTCTTGACAACACTTCTCTATGTACCTTTGTAATTTCCGTTTTCATGTTTGATGGTTGCATTTGACACAGACATCTTATAAGATAATGTAGTGCCTTGTTAAAAATGAGTATTGTCTACCAACATTCACTTTGAACCAACTTTATCTTGACCTTATGTTCTTAAAGGCAAAGACACCAAAATGTTTATTGATAGTACTACACTACCAACACATGAATTACAAAATAATTAATGCATACCATATTAGCTGTAATCATTGCTTTATTCATAGATAACACTAAATACAAGTTGTTTGGTACAGGGAAGACCCGATACCCAACACACTTATCCCAATGCTCATAATTCTATTTATATGAAAACAGCTATCGATTAAACACAACCATCAACAAGCTAAAAACTAACAAGGGTCATTACAAACTAATTGTCAATACAATCATCAACATAATAACTTCAGCTACTAAAACATGTAATTAATTAGACACTGAGACCCGTGACAATATTAATATGACGGTCTACAAGTAGCATAGAAAGGGAACCTTACAATGAGCAAAATAGTGTACCGACCGCTAATGGAGGAAGGATCCAATAGAAAGTTGAGAAACATCTAGCATAGATATTCATGAGGAGAATCATATTCAAAGAGCCACATTAGAAGCAACCAATGACAACAACCATGTGCACCCCATCAACTCCATCTCCTGAAAAGCAAAGCTACGAATGTTCACTAGGGACAGATTTGGAGACCCAATATGACATTGCAAGGCATGCAACTACCAATGGGCAAACAGATGAGTCGCTCATTGATGTGCTTTCCAGTCACACTTCGAGGAGTGGCTACTGATTGGTACACAAATGCACCAAACACCGATAAGGCACCATGGGGAAGAAACTGTTAAAAGGAATTTACGCCTTTGAGAGATGAAAATAATATTGTCGCTGAAATCTATATACCTGGCAGAGTAAACATGAAATTGTACGAACCTACATTATAAGGCTCAAAGAACTCCTTGGGAAACTTGAAAAAGAACCAGCCACTGAGTTGAAGAAGTGATGATTGATTGAAGGGTTGGCACCCTCATTGTGAAAGATGATGAAAGTGGTCCCATCTTCACCTTAGTAAGACACATACAACAGAGCAATGGATATTGAAAGCAAAAGTATCATTGTGCTCAAGAAGGAAAGAACCCTATGACTCTGACTCTAGTAACAGTGAACCAAAATGGGTGCAAACTCTTTGGAGGGGCATGCTTCGAATGGCACCCTCATTGCGAAAGAAGATGGGGGTGGACCCCTCTTCATATTATTAAGACACGTACAACAAAGCAATGGATATTAGAAGCAAAAGCAACACATCCTTGTGCTCAAGAAGGAAAGAACACGATGACTCTAACTCTAGTAACAGCGAACCAAGATGGGCGCAAGTGCTTTAGAGGGGCATGCTTTGGATCATGAACTAAAATATCACACCAAGAAGGAAAGGATCGTTGGTGTACAGATTGCAAAATACATGGTCATATCAAGGCAAATTATATGAAGTAATGATATGTGAAATCTGCCCAACAATGCCAAGGTACTCTTAGCTCAAGGAGAGTTGCAAACACCGCCAATCACCCTAACCAAGCCTCAAAAGAATAAGAGTGTGTCTCTTGGCATGTCCCCTAGCGGGTGTTGGGACCAATGAAATAATAATGAATGCCAGAACAATATGGGTGGAAGCAGTAGTCAAATCCGATACAACACCCAAGGTTAGTTGATAGTATTGTGTCTGAAGCATAATGAGTGGGGCTATTTGGCAAGAGAATGCCATACCAATCAAAGCAACACTAAACTTCTCTGTAGATGATGTCAGGAACCATAATAAAGGAAATCGCCCAAAGGAAGCAAGCGTCAACATGATTGGCGTAGCTGAGGATGAGGTTATGACAATCACGAGAGAAGAAGCAAATAAAGATAATCACCCCAATCCATGAACTGCAAGGAAACATTGGCCAGAGCAAGGGTAGAAATGGTGACAACAATTGTTAAAGAACGACATCAATCACATGAACACACAATTACATTAACAAGCAAACTAGAGTTGGACAAAACTATTGCAAGACAAGTATTGCAAACCACCGTACCTCTTAAAGTAGTTGATGTATTGAAAAGCACTCTGAAACTCAAGAATGCTACAACTATTGTACAAGACATTGGCCACAACATGGAGCATACAACAATAAACCTAGTGCCAAAGGGTGTAGCATCGGGTGATGGGGACAGCAAGAAATAGAATAATGAGCCCATAGTTGAGTTCCCTTAACATGTGATCAAGAGATTGACCCTATGTTGTTCACCATGAATATAGCCGACTGCATGTGGTCATGGAAATTATGGGGAGGAATTAGACAAATACTATTGTCCATGGTGGTTTCGGCATAAATGCTCTTCTAAAGGAATCTTGGAAGAGTCGTAGGAAGCCCACCATTTCACTATCGACCTTCCAATTGGTGGGAGTCGATAAATATGGTATAAAGGTGCTTGGGGTACTTACGGCTCAAAAGGTCATAGTTTATGGTCATCGCATTGAGAAAGAAGGCCACTGATGCATTATTGGAGCGGGGATGGTTGATGCAGCCAAAATCGGCCATAAGTGGAAAAAAAATTTCTCTCCAATGAAAATAAAGGTCGGAAGTATATAATACACTTGAACCAAGTTGTTAGTGAGGAAGCAACCTCATTACACTCATTGGAAGAATGCTCAATAGATGGAAATTGAGATGGAATCAAAATATGAAGGGATCTTGGAATTGCACTCATGCTTAAGGATGAGACAAATTACCTCAATGATCTCTTTCATTGGCAAATGGAATGCTATGAGGTGTTCCATCATTGAGACCATGGAGATTGAAGAAGGTGAAGACTCGAAACAAGATAACAATAAATTGAAGTTGGCAATGCAAATTTAACCTAAATCCAACATACGAGTAGCATGATGACCATAAATTGAAGTTTGTGATGTCAAATCCTGCAAAACCATCATCCTCACACTAAGCATGCCCTCCAATGTTCGTTGAATATAAAGTGGGTGAGGCAAAGTTAGATGAGAAGCCTCCTCACCATTTGGAGAGCGTTGAGGCCAAGAAATATTTGGAGCCTAGCACCATCAAGGTGAATCTACAATCAGAAGGAGATCCCCAAATGATCATGGTTGTTGAAGATTTGGATCCTATGTGGAAGGATGCAGCGTTCTGTATATCCATAGATTATGATGACATCTTTACCTAGACGTACAAATATTTAAGGGAGTACTAACTTAGTTGCACATACAAAGAATTCCCCTGGAAACAATAACACAACCTATGTGGAGAAAAGCATACTAATGAAACAGAAATAAGTTGCTAATGGTTAAGAAGAGATTGACAAAATGCTTTGGGCAAGATTAGTCTTTACAGTGGAGACAAGCGAATGGGTGCCGCCAATAGTGATCCATCTGAAGAAAGAGTCTAGGCAAATAATAATGTGTTGACTTAAAAATTAAGTGCAGTTACCATCAAGGACCCATTGCCTTTTCCATTTACAAACTCTATACTTGAATAAGTATCTAGACTCAAATTTTATTCATTAATGGATGGCTTTTCTGGGTATAACTAGATTAGCAAAATTGAAGAGGACAAAAATGAAGAAAATTTTCATAGTAGAAGAAGTCTATGCTAACAATCACTTGGCATTCAAACCTTACAATGCCATGTCTACCTTCCAATGGATTATCCTGCACATTTTTTTCAAGATGGCTACAAGCAACTTTAAAGCTTTCCAGAAAATTGGTTCATCTACAGCGGTCAAGACTCCCATCTACAAGCCCTAACAGAGTTCATGTGATGCTACTTGTAGTGAAATTAGCTCTGAATCCAAACAACTGCAGATTCATGGTCCCACAAGTCCAACTTCTTGGCCATTTGTGAGTAAAGCTGGAGTAAAGACCAACCCTAACAAGATAAGAGTTGTGGTGGAAATAGAAGAACCCAAAGATGTCATAGGAATAAATTCACTCTTGGGCCATGTAGGATATTGCTGACACTTCATAAAATAAATTTTCCCATGTTTCTCACCCCTTCAACACAGAGACAACGAAAGAAACGTCATCCATACAGATCCAACAAGCAAGAGAAAGAATTCAAAGAACTAAAGTTAGGCCTGATTAGTACACCTCTATGTGCATATCCATACTTGAAAAAGGTATTCCATGTACATGTTGATGCTGCCAACAATGACATTGGTGCTGCTTTGGCAAAATTAGGAACTCGAAGGTTGGAGCACCATGTTTTTTGCCAGCAGATCATAGTCTAATGCCAAGAAGAATTACAACACCATTGAACGAGACGCTCTTGCCATGGTCTATGTCGTTCAAAAGTTTTGACATTAATTGTTGGCAATTCTATTCACATCCTATGTGGATCATTGGGTCTTCCTATACTTAGTCAACAAGCTCGTTATAAAAGTTCGAATAAGCAGATGTTGATGTTGTTGCAAGAATTTGCATTTAAGATCATTGTTAGTCCTGGCAAGAGTCATGCCATCGTTGACCAAGCTTTCAAGGAGAAACTCGAATGAACCACTTGACAGTGTGAATGACGATTTCCCAGATGCTTGCTTATTCTAGATTGTCATTGCACCATCCTAGTGTGAATATATCAAGGATTATCTATCTATTGTGTGTTTTCCAAATGAAATGCAGCCTACCAAGTATAGGACATCGGCATTAAAGTCTCGTGCATTCTAGTTGGAAGATATCCTCATGTACACAATGGTGCCTAACCATGTGTGGCACGATATGTAATGAAGGAAAATATTTAGGATGTACTTCAACAAGCACATGAAGTTTTGGTCAGAGGCCACATAGGACTTGACGTTGCAGCACAAAAAGTACTTCTACCAGGATTGTGGTAGATGACACTACACTTTGATGCCAAAGAATGTTGGGATGTGACACCTATCAGAGGACAAGAAAGCCACTCAAAAGGGACTTTATGCCCCTATGGCCATCTCAACCTCAATTACTTTTTGAACAGTAGGGCTTGGATTTCATTGGACCATTGAAAGTCAACAAGATCCATTAGTGCAAGCATATTGTGGTTGCCACTAAGTATTTAACGAAATGGACAGAGGTCAAAGCTTTGGTTGACAACTTTGCACAACGTACAAATGAATTAATCTATAAGCAATAGTTACTCTTTGGAATAACAAGACAAATCCCAAGGGATATAGGTGGGCACTTTGTCAACGATGCGATTTAATTGATGACTTCAAAGTTTTGGATATTTTGTTCAATCTCTAATCCTTACTACCCACGAGCAAACGGCTACGCTAAAGGCCACTAATGAAGTATTAATCTCAGTGATCCAAAAGTTGTGCAGCATTAAGGGTATGGAATGGGAAGAACGCCTACCTACGGTGCTTTAGGCCTATCGTATGGCCTACAAAGTGGTTGCGGACCATACACACTCCTAGTTGATGAATAATCAAGAGGCAATCATCACAATGGAAAATCTTGTGGCAAGCCTAAGGATGGCAGTTGAGAATCATGTAAAGAAGGCAAAACAACTGGCACGACAAAGACCTTAGAAGAATGAATTTTAAGGCTAGAGTCGTAGTTCTAAGGTATAACAGGAGGCGAGAAATTACACCTAGAAAATGTAAAGTCGAGTGGCTTTAGTCAATTAAATTTCAAGAAATCTTGGAAAAAGGAGTGGTTAGTTTTGAGAATTTGAATGGAATGACCATTAAAGACACAAAGAATGGCTCGAAGTTGAAATTGTATCCGATGAGGATGGAAAATATTAATATGACTAATATTGAGCCTCTATGTACAACCCTACGGGTGATAAAGTATCTTTGCTATTAGGACCCACTAGCAAAAGGACAAAGGTACAAGTGTTTTTATAGAAGTAAAGTGCATTTACGGAAGGAAAATTTCAAAATAATATCATAGATAATTATAAAAGTGAAGGCAAGGATCACAGTGTTAAATTGTATAGCCAACGCATGTAATTGTACGCCCTAGTGGAAGTCCAACACTGTTCGTCCATGAAATTCAACATCGTATGCCCAGCCAAATAAAATACACCATGCGTCCACACTTCCAAACCCCAAAAGTTTGCTCCTTTTTTTGTTGTTTGCCCTCTATCATATACTAAATCATGCAACCCAGCATCCAACCCGTACACCTCATGGCACTATACGCCCATCTGCTAGGTGATGATCCGGTGTACATTTCCCTCCAACCACACCTCTACCACTATCATGCACCCTTCTTTGATGTCATACGTTGAACCTTTCAACATTGCATCACTTACATAGGCCCCTACATCACCACCATGCTTGTTGCAATACAATCTTCTAGGGCTGTTATATGTCCAATAAACAAGTCCTACGCTACATAGCACTCAAACGATCAGCTGTTTTCATATGACCTTTCACCAAATCCCCACTTTGCTTGCCACACAACCCATACCCAACACTGCCAGTCATATGGTTCTTCATATCAGCCTTAACATTTTCGTACACTCCTTAAAGTGTGCAGCCACATTCAGAGAATCAAAAGCAGATTTTCAATCTTTGTGCGATTCATTACCAATTTTGCAGTCTCTCACCCTCACAGTAAGAGGATTTATTGGAACAGTTTGCATTTGTATTTACTTGAGCAAGGAAAAGGTTGAAAAAAGAACATTAATTGGCAGCACTGGCATTAAAGGATATTTCAAGTGGACAGAAACCCTTTCTGTGGGGTTTCAGGAAAATTCCAAACATGCAATGGCCAAAACCCCCGTCCCAAAATCTGCAATATGAGAGTTTCAGAAGGCATTTTGTAGTTGAAACTTCTGGTTTTTCTGCAACAATCATGACAGGAAAAAACATCAAGCACAACATCTTCTTTTGTGCAGCCAAAAAATTTGAAGAATGCTTTCGATACAGCATTCAAAAAAATTGGTACTGCTTGAAAAGGCAGTATAATTCCCAACCCAACCTATTACCACAGTTTCAAAGATGATTCAAAATGTATTTGTCGCAGGTACTAGTTCCAGAAAGGAGCAGAAAAGAGTACCAAAAAACAGAAAGTTGGTGAAACCTTGCCAAATAACACTCTAAAGTGTTACCCATACCTGAGATGTTCTGTTTGGAAAGCCTTCCACCCACCTATGCTGGTCTTGTAAACCCGAGGATCAAGAATTGAAGGTGGCATTGCAAAGAGCTGAGGTAGACATAAATTTACATACACATTATTTCAATGCCCAAGAATTAAGGCCTTGTTTTGTTTGGATGGTCTCCCACTACAATCAAAACAATGAGTGTTCATTTGTCCTATATATAGGTAGGGAGGTAAAAATCACATATATGTCTCAAGATATTACACGGGTGTTTCACGTGCCCTCACATGAACGATCAACTGGTAAACTGACAAACAACCCCAGATTGGTCAAGCTCAAAATGACTATGTTATCCAAAATTTATGTAGGCTGAATTTGATTCTGAAGGAGTTGGCTTGTATGTGGCCCACGGTACATCACGCCTTCAAGAGAGAGTACTTGGCCTCATAGAAGTGGCATCATCTCTTGGATGTAATTGGATGTTACATGGTGGGTATTGGGTATCACTCGAGCCTTCAACATTGTTCTTTGGATGACTGATCTCATGCAAATGACACTCAAAAATTTATCTCTTTATCACAATTGATTGCCACAATTTTTAGAAGCCAAAGTATATATAAATCAGAATTTATTGCAGCCAAAATAACTCAGAAATCAGATCTGAAATCTGATTATAAAACTCGTAAATAACCCTCTAAAAACCCTCAGAAAAATTATGAAACTTGGGTATTTTCATTCACAAAAATTATGATATATTAGACAATGACTTTCAAATCTAAATGCCTCAACATTAATGCCCAAACAGTCCCAAGGTGAGTCGATCCATTAGAGAAAACACTGCTGCAATTTTATTCTCCAAAATGCCTTCAAATACACTGTTGGAAATCATTGCTAGAAATGATTAACAATCTGATTACAATCAATGGGAATTTCTGAGTGAAAAACCCTCTCAAACTCTTGGGGTTTTCGTCCACAAGAGGTAGAATTCACAAGGGGTTTCGTCCTTGGAATTTTCTGCAAAAGCTGAGAGCTCTATGCAAGAGAAAAATATCATATAAAAATTTGGATGTCTTACAAGCAAGTCGACCTCTCCTTACTTAGGAAAAAGAGACCCAAAACAACCTTTTTCTCCTCCAATCACGATTCATGATTTTCCCTAAGCAAGCATTTAATATTTTCCCATATTAAATGCTTTTCCCAACAACTTTTTTCCCCCTAGTGCAAGTCACATTTCTCTAGGGAGAATACATAAATTAATTATATTTTAATCCTTCCTAAGCTTCATTACTCTTCTTTGGCCCAAGTCGCCATTATCCTATCTAGGAAGAATAAAATATAATAAATCCCTTTACAATGATATTTGCCCCTCAAGGCAAATTGTATTTACCATAGGGATTATCATTTATTTTTATTAAACCAAATAAATTAATATAAGTGCTTTAATAATTTTATTTTATTTTTTTATAGCACTTTATAATAATTTATTGTGACTCAAGTCACCCTTATATTTTTCCTTTGGCTGTCGGGTTGACAAAATAGGTCAAAGGTCTTCGATTGAAAAGGGGACATTACACTACCCCAATCAAAAAAACCTATTGTACCCTTGAGGACCTCAAATTTTGTGATGAGACCAACCATGGAGTTTGAGATTTCAACTCAAATACAGGCATGTCAAATAAAATCACATCATTTTTGTTTTTGATTGACTATTTTGATTTTAATAATTGCCTTTTTTCTATTGTCTTTTTCTTCATTTTTCTTTTCATAATATGGATTTTAACTTTTTTGGCTTTTTTTGTTCCTCCATTTGTATCCAACAAGTTGATCAAATGCGTACGAAAGATGACAACACTAGATGGCTTACACTTGACCATTATAGAGGGGGGGGGGGGGACCTACAACTAGGATGTTTAGGTACTTCTAGACCTAACCTGAGGTAAGGGTGTAATCTCATCTCAACCTAAGTGTGCCTCAAGAGAGAGCGGGAGTAGGAAAAGTGAAAATTGCAAAGTTAACATTGATGCAATAAAGGATAAAGCTAGTAGTTGACGATAAAGAGAGGTTTTTGCTTTACACGGAACACAGGCTGAAAAGTTTAGTAATTATAGATCACTAAAAATGTCATACGATAGATCCAAGACAAGGATAAAGAGTAATAATATCCCAATGGGAAAGAGTGTTATAGAAGTAATAAAATCATACCAAAAGACCCTAGCAGGAAGCAAATGGAAGAATAAACCCGAGGGAAAAGATATCAATGACGAGTTATAAAAATAGCCTGTAAAATATATCACCGAAGTAGCTCAAGAGGACAATGGCCATATAAACCCAAGCGGGATAAGATATCAAAGGCAAATTGTAAAAGTAAAATAAAACTTCCAGAATGCTCCGTAAGGATGGCAATGGCCATAGAAACCCAAGATGGAAGGAGTCAAAAGCAAGTTGTGAAAAGTACTATAAACTAAAACTACCAAAGTGCAACATAAGCAGGGTAAAGGCCATATAAACCCAAGAGGGAATGTGTCAAAGGCAAGATGTAAATATAAGTAGGAGAAATTAAAACTAAGGTATTCAATCAGTAGCGTGTTCAGGCAATAATAAAAATGATAGAAAGATAATATGGACAAGTAAAAAATGAGATCATAGAGGTCTGCAATAGAACTACAAACATCCTATCACATCATGAACCTATCATTGAATGTCATGTGCAAAACACAATTAACTAAACATATTCAAGGACCTTTTCAAATTTTCTAGCCTATCTCATGATGCATTACTACGATAGGTTCTTCCACCCTCATGAAGAGATGTCTGGTCCATGTGATTAGGGAACTGGAATAGGAAGCAAATGGGAAACCAAATCCTCAACTCGAGGTGGAGAAGGTAACCACAGCTGAAAATTTGTTATTGGAGTACTCAGTATGTGACATCAAAATGAGAGCAAAGACAATGATGCGAGCAAAACGGTTATGGAGAAGAGAGAGGACGAAATGGCCTATGACTATAATCTTCACGCACTTCTACTTCAAGTTGCTTCATGTCTTTTCTATCGGTTCGACAATAGTTAGCATTGTGCCCCGATGACTCATGCCATGTGCAAAACGATACAAGTCTAGGGAGTCTGCAGTCGATGTGACTGGAGGTGAGGATAAAGATGTTGTGAAAGGCAAGGAAGGTACTATGGTAGGACAGCTAACCGAAGAATCCAATGTGTTTGGTGGATCAAGATCTAGGTCAACAAGGATATCAATGACTTGATAGCTAACTAGAGGAACCAACAAGGATTATGGTTCTAGCTTTGGGTTGGTGAAGGGTTTGGGGGCGGAAAACATAAGTGGATGATCCATAGTGGAATTTGGCTTCGGCTCCACCATGTGTAAAGAAACAGCATGCTCCTTGTCATTAATCAAATCGTCATCTTCAATCTCAACATCTTGGCTCTCATAATCAAAAGCAAAGGTGACATTGGTGACATTAATGATGTGGTTAAAGGTAGATTGCAAAGATTCTAGGGAGAATGCACTAATGAAGGGTTCCCACTCGTCAGAATCACTAGCATCAAAAGAAGAATGCAACGATTGCTGGTATCATAAAATATTCGCGTTCTTGGCTTGGGCTTAGCCAAACAAGAAGGGATTATCAAGCTAATAGTCGTCGGTCATTATCACGGATAAAAATGTCAATGTTAAGGGGTTTGGTGATAGTTTCATTGGGCAGTGAAGAACAAAGCTCCTTAGAGGGAGGCGAGATAGCAGAAATGATAATGGAGATTGTATCATTTTCCTTCTTGCGAGGATGTGGTCCTAATAAAGGGGAAATTGTGCAATGATAGAATTGGGAAGATTAGAGAATTGAATCTTAAGGTTGATCTCATCAAGCTCATCATCATCTAAATCGAGAAGGTTAGGTGAAATTCTCTTAATAAGCTCGGGATGTCCACCATATCCGCCAAGGGAATTGATGGAGCTAGTTAAAACAATAATACTCTCAAAAGGGAACATAGTATTTTTTCAACAGGGGTTTTTTAAGGCATCGCATTGTTTAAATTGTTCAAAGTGTTGGTATGTGAAGTCAACAATAAGTGAACAAGTATCGACCAAGCTGACAGGTTGGAGTCCGTACAGCACAACACACAATTTGTACTACATGTGGTTTGTACTACATATGGTTTTGTACTATGAGTTCTTTCCATAAGAGGAACCCTTGGATTGTAAAGTTGTACAATTGTACAAGATTGTAATCATTAGAGCTAATGCGTGATGACTGCCATTGATGTAATTGTGGATTTATCCCTGAGTAATAAAATACTGAGAGACCTTTGCCCATGGTTTTTTACCTAGTACATTACCAGGGTTTCCACGTAATATCTGTGTGGGTTTTGGATTTGTTTATTTCTTATTGCTTTCACAGTGATTGTTTCTCTCAACAGTACTTATTTTTCTAACACAGTTCTACAGGTTTGTGTCACCTTGAATTTTATACACTATTTGGTGATCATAACTTTCAATATAATGGTGTGAGTTGGCACAGTGATGGGCAACCAAATGCAACCCAATGGGGGGCATTTGCCTTCAGTCGTACCCTTGACACGTGTTGCAAGTAGATTTTAGATTATCGCTTGAGTAACCTAATGATTTGATGAATTCCAAAGAAGCGTCGCATGACGGAACCCTCATCAATGAGAGCCCTTTTTACTTGCACAATGCCAATCTTAATGGAAATGAAGAGAGGATGACACAAAACAAGAGTTCACCTGGGATCAAGGACTTAATGAGAAATTGATGAGATAAAATTTTACTTGTTCTTAGATTAGTCTAAATAGAATGCTCTTAGCATTGTTGGATTATACTCTCATCTGAGCCATGCAAGAGGGATTCTTGCCCCAAAGCTAGTGGAAAGGGGGTATTCATATCAAAGAGGGCTGACATTAGGTGATTGCAGTGCTTAGTAAAACTTCTTATGAGTTCAAAAAAGGGGATTTTTCTTGGAAGATTGAAGACTTCTATGATTGAGTCCTATTTGTCCAAGTTGGGCTATGAAAGGTTGGTTTGAACCTAAGGAGTTTCAGTCATAATAATTTTGGAAGAAGCAAAGAATTCAGGTTTATCTGAATTTTTAATATATTTTTGCTTAGATTGTACGGCATAAGCCAAGTTGGAAGGTCAAGGCAGCTCATACAACTACATCATCCCTACACAAACAAGACGGTCGTTGGATTCAAGGGAGACAGAATTTGTGCAAAACAACATTGGCCCTATAATTTCAGGATGGCTAATGGCATTGATCTAAACAACTTTTTTAGATTTTGATGTTTTGGGAGGTTGGTCCAAGGAAATTTGACCTGTAGGGTAGGCCTTAATAGTCCTATAATTATTAGGATGAGTAGCAGAATATGATGTTAATGCAAGCAATTAACTTATTCATTGCCTTACATGGTAACAATGTTTTTGGTATTGTTAAGAGGGATTACTAATAGTTTCGATGGTGTTACCTGAAGAAGTGAAATTTCGCTTATCATTAGTAAGTATAACCTTATATGAGAGTTATCAACCTTGGAATAATAGGACAAAGGATCATTGTAGACACCCAAGTGGGTATTGGTCTTATGCATGTCATTGTGATGATCATGTTGTTGCGTCATATTGTGCGCTTTGACAGCTTCATCATGTCTTTGTCTAGCCATGGCATCTTAAACAAAGTTACATCCACACAAGAAATCATAGGCAGGGGCTCTAAGCACTCTACAATTGTCATGAGAATGGCCCCAATTGCCATGAAACCAACAAAAATTCATGTCATTGTACCACTGAGAAACAGGTCAGGAGGGGCTATGAGAATGGCCTCAGTAGACATCACCGTAACTCTTCCCTTGTGAGTGGTCGATGGCAATCTACTTGGTGGGGTGGGTGAGAAAAGGAGCCTCCTTAAGATGAAGAGGGGCTGAATCAATGTTGTGAATGGTTCTAGTGAAAGCATTTCCACGAATGTGGGTGTTTGTGACTCTAAAAAACATTGCAGTTTTGGGGTCGCATAAGGGCTTGAAGACTTTTATGTGGTTATTGTTTAGATTGAGGTTTTTCAAACTCGAGCATAATATAATTTTGACTTTTTGTTAGCTCAAGGGCTTCCTCCAAAGTGAATGGAGAGAAGGACCTAACCTTGTATGAAGGTGAGGTTCTAAAGCCATGAGGAAAAGCTGAAAAAAAATTGTTGTTAGACAAGCTATGTTCGGCTCCATTTGCCAAGGTTTTCCATAGCTTGATAAAGGCTTGATTGATTTCATGCTTGGATTGTTTATAATTTAAAAAGGCATTAATGTTGTTTTCAGCTAGGTCATGATAGTAAAATCCTTCAACTTAAGCATTGACTACACCTTCAAATTCAGTAATAGAGTTAGCTAGAAGGGAATGGTACCAATCCAAAGCATCGCCTATGAGGGTTTTAGCTAAGAGCTTGGTGGCTGCATAAGAGTTGGTTTTGATCCAGTCCTTGTAACCAATGTTTTAAAAATCGGAACCGGACTTGGAACGGGTCGAGGGTTGGACCAGACCGGAACCGGACCAGTTTAAACTCTATGAACTGGTTTACTAAAAAACACATAAAAATTACATTTTTAAAGAAAACAATATATTTGAAAGATTAGAAACCATGATTCCAACAATTACACACAAAATATGCAAAGTTTGCTCATGTATATACTATATAACAGGTAAGAAAGGTGTTTATAGCAAAATGGCACGAACTCCAAGTAAGAAAGTTGTTATAAGCAGAAATTTTGAATAAAAAATTGAATTTTTTATACTCAGTGTTGTATGCATGCATCTTTACATGACTCGGCTGGTTCAGGATGAAACCGGACCGGTTCGACCGGTTTGGTACTAAACCCCGCCGGTTCCTTACAAAACCAGTCGGTTCAGTACCAAACCGGTCGAACGGTCCGGTTATTTAACCGGTTTCATGCCTAAATATGTTGAACCGGTCGAACCAGCCGGTTCCCGGTTCCGGTTCAGCCGGTTTTTAAAACACTGCTTGTAACATTGCCAAAAGTCTTAATGTGATGAGAAAGATTAGTGGATCCGTCATAAGAGTTGGTTCGAGTGATTCCTCAAATGTCCATTTGTGTCAATATAGGGAGCTAAAGGTTCTCTTTGAATTGATTGGGCAAACTTGTTAGTGATACAAGGTTGTGGGAGTGGATTCCCATTCAAACAAAGAACGAGGGATGGGGAGGACATTGATTTGTTGCTCTCCACTGACAATGTTGAAGTCTATATTTGAGCAAAGTTGGCTCGCATTTAAAGGAATTGGTTGTTACTAGCAATTTGTTGTTGACTAATGTAATATATAAGTTATAAGATTAGTTGAGTTGAATCCACATGGGGGGTTGGCTTGATTGGTGTTGTAAGTTTGAGTAGTTGTGTTGTTGGTTTGAGGAAGTGAATTGTTGGTTTGTGGAGCTGTATTGCGAAGGATAGCACTTGCCATGGCTGAAGAAGGATGATTATGGGATTGAAAGAGATAGAAAGACATGTTATGGCTTGCCCCAATAATCAAAAAGATGTTTTGGAAAAGGATTGTTTTGATTGAAATATTCATCCATATGTTGTTGTGTGGATTCAAGAGCATCTCCGTCAAATTCAAGAAAGCTTTTGATGAATTTGTGCATGGCGGGTGTGTAGTCGGGATAGACGTTATCCTCTTTTTCACCCTTCTACTTTAATTCTTCCTCGAGGATAGGTTTCTTCAAGTGAGATCTAGTGAAAACCCTACTGATAGCTGTGTATTAGACAAGGTTTTCTTAAAGTTAGTATCAGCCATATTATAATCTACATAGAAGTGCTGCAACTAAGGGAAAGAGGCCTAGTTTGTGTTTTGAGCACTATAAAGAAGCTTCATTGTAGGAAACTTATGAAAAGAAAAGAAATTTGGCAAGCAAGGTGCACTTAACAAATTGGTAAAAAGTTCAAAAGCTACGTTGATATTAAGTTCATAAAAGAAAACGTGAAGATGACTCACTCAACAGTGGAGTAAGATTCACTTCAAGTTCACCAAAATGTGTGTGGGCTAAGAAGGGTCAATATGATTATCCTCTCTCTTCTCAATAGTATAGATTCAGCTATGAGTAGAAGACCATTCTAGGGTCAACACACAATCCAAGACAAGAAACCAAGAAGTGCAAGAATCATGGATCTAGAAGACGATAATCCACACTCTATCAAAGGAATAGGGTTATAAAGGTCTATGCCTAAGATAGGGGATGGGGTGTCTTACTAGAATCCTAGGTTGTAAGAATAAAGTTAGTAGATGCCAAAGATCTAAACTAGGGTTGTGAAGCCAAGTAGCAGATATAGGCAAGGCTGATAGAAAGAACAATGCAATAGAAAAAGAACATGCTACTTTATCCTAGTCTGATACATAATACATCAAACATAATCAATCAAACCAAATAAAAAGGAAAATGAAAGATTAAGGATACTTACCTTTTGAAAACATCATTGGAGCGTTAACCACCCCCAAGGTTAGTAGCACCTTATGAGAGAGTTGTTGTGGGTGGATCACAAAAGAGATAAGTACAAGACCTACGTAGACCAAAATTGGGGAGTCCAAAGACTTGGCAAACCTTGCCATTACAGCTCTTATTCTTGTGGCTCCTAGCTACCCAATGCTCCAAAATAAACTTCCAAATATAAGGTCCACTAAATCCTAAACTTGAACTCTCTTAGCCGATGGCATCGACCCGTCAGCTAGCAGAAAGTCATATCAGACAGCAACGATGAGGGTCGATGTTGTTGGTTTGCAACTATCCAGCTAAGAGTTTCTAAAGGGGAAAAGCATGAAAGTGGAGAAAACACTTGGGAGTAGATGTGAATGTAATTTGACAAGGATTTGAAGGTGTTGTAAGTACATGCGAAGGTGATAGAACTGAGAATATCCAGTGGTTCTAAGGAGGTGATAAGGTATGCTAGGGCAACCTAGGGAAAACGGGGCACATGACTACTCTCTCTCTAGGTATTGCTAACCAAAGCGCCGATTATCAACAGGATCCTCAAGACACGCACTCAAGGGGACTAATGCACCAACATCCTACAAAGAGAAATCATTAGGAAAAGTGAAAAATAATGTGCATACACCTTCCAATATTATTATTTTCTGCTCCAACCATACAGGTGTGAAAAACATCAATTAGAAAATGAGGACGGTGTTACCCTTGAGATTGCAGATTAAGGAGTCAGATAGAGGATCAGCATGTCCGCTTCCAGGAGCAGTTCAGTCAAGAAACCAAACTTACACAAGAACTGACGCAGAAGGTTGATAAGCATAAGCAAGAGGTCACTCGAGTAAATGGAAAATTGCACTAAGTTGATGAAGAGAACACTCAAGTAAAGGGCAAGTTGCATAAAAGATGTGTGCATGGTAAAGTGTTCACAAGAATGTGAACTTGTAGTAAAACTTCAGCAGCTGGAGTTAGATAGATCATAGAACAGCCTCTTCAGGATCACCCTCAATAAGAGCTCCAGTACCTTCAAGGACTTCTTCCTCTTCCCCTCTTTGATTTAGTTTTGTCTAGTTGTAGACCGTTGTAATGAATAAGAATATTGTTTTGTAGTCAAGCTTGTTATGATTATTCTTTTGTCAGCTTTAGGTAGTGTTGTCAATTATTTTCATTAGTCGTGTTCAGTTGTTGACAGTTGTATTCGAGCCAACAACCATTGAGTTTAGTCATACAAATACAATGTTACATGTTGGGGAAAGGGCGCTAACACATCCTTCCTGTACGGAACAGCTTGTACTGAACACTACCTATATATGATATAAAGTTATTATTACTCTCATATTCTTCTATTCTGTGTTGTGGTATATATTACTAATCTGTAATTGGCATTCCTTTGGTAGTGTAGTTTGTATGGCAAACACATAACTTGTGCAATCTAAAGGGCATTGAGTAATTTTCTTGGACAGATTTCTCTGAGAACCTATCATCATCAGAAGGCATAACCTTGGCTATCTGGAATTAACCAACACACCAGATGTTGATTGTAAATTTAAGGCAACCGTTCAAATGTTGAACCTAGGTAGAGGGATCATATTTGTCCAAACAGTAAAACAGCTCCATGTTATTATTCATATCATGTATAGTCACGTTAAACCCAAATTCAGAATCAGTGGAAAACTAAATTCAACATGGTTAAGTTTTGCTATGGATAATGGCATTTGCTGAATCAGGATGCTTCATCACTATATGTTCTACATGTGTGTCATGCACCTAGCATAACATGCCATATTAATATCAATACACATCCACCCAACGGTTAATATATCTTGGCAAAGGCTTGGGCCCCACTCAATATCGACACTCAACTAGTATCTATATTGATATTTCATTCAAGGAATAAGCATGCAAGCTAGAAAAATATTTGTGAGAATATTTGGTTATAAATTATTTGAATATCTTTCCCAGGGATATTTGATTAGGATACAATATTTCTCAAGCAAGGTAATCCTTGTTAGAAAGTTGTGCTTCAACCAATCATTTGAAGATGTGCTCTATCATCATTTCCTCCTTATATTATATTTGTGCTAATATCAATTTTTTTGTTATCTTGGCAACTATTCAAAGTAATGATCCCGAGGTTCATCAACAAGTTGGTTTCAGAGGAGGAAAAGCGATTTGGAATAAGTGCAGTATCTGAGAAGTTGGAAACTGAAAAACATTTAAAGCCATGAGGACCATCAACAGAGATAATATTGCCCGAGCGAAAAAGCACACATTTGAGAAGATAAACGAAAAAAAATTGATAGCAGCGATGACACAGATCCTCTAATCACCCAATCACAGTATATTATTAAATTAAATGTGTGGTATACAGCAAAAGAATATTCAGTATTAAAACAAAATATCAAGTATCGAGAAAACAAAATATCAATTATTGAGCAAACAAAGATTACAAGTTGAGAAAGATACAGTATCCTCACCCCTCAAGCTGAAATCAGAGACAACACTCCACTAAGAACATAGCTTAAAAAAAAGATCAAGTAAATGCATCTGGGAAAACGGTTAGGTTGTTGGCAACATGAAAGAAGTATAATTGGACTGAGGATCTGAAAGAACATGGGATTCACAATCTCTCTACAAAAGGTCAAACTTAAGCAATATTATTTCGAGGATCACAAACATCAGGCATCTAGATGCCCAACTCCATGTAGCAAGCAGGGACAAAGAAGATAGTGCATCCAAGATAGACATACAATAGTCCAACTATAAGCATAGAAGCTCAATAAAAGTTTGAAAGCATTCGCTAGCTCGGAAAGTCAAGGTGAACCAGAAATGTCATGGAAGAAGCGAAGGTAAACACCCACAAAGAGTTGATTGGACTACACATAGGCCAAAAGGCTACCAATTTTGTGAAAGATGGGAAACACTATCATTGTAATTCTTTTAGATTCTTTTAAAAACAAACCATCAGGAAAAATAAATAAATAAACCTCAGCGCGGTGATAAATCAATTGAAGAAACCACAATTTCTAACATGCAACATTAAATATTGGAGAAGTTGGGCATAATCCCACTATACAGAGAGACCCAAGTAAGGGCACAAGTGTCTGCATAATCTACCTATATAGCTCAGAATGCCTGATTATTACACTCATGCCCAAAAGAGGACAACATAGATGATGGATGAGATGCTACAGCTAATGAGAGGAACCCATTTATAAAGGAAGAACCCGTGTCCCAATCTTGTACAGGGAAACAAAGATGATAAGGAGGAACTGCACCTGCATTGAGCAAAAGATTTGTTGATACTAGAGATAAAGATTTATTTATGTATTCTGTTGTTCCTAGTTGCGCTTGTCATTACGTGATCCATGTAGCAGCTCCAAATCTATCAGCAGCAATACTGCCAAGTCCGTTCCCATGGTCTACAGCAACACCCAACCATCTTCTATGGGCTGCCATAAGAGAAAACCACCCCTTGTGGTCCACGGTACCACCACTATCAATACTCGACCTACACCAAATACTGCACCAAAAACTCCAAGGGCGCAGGGATATCTAGGCAGCTTGACTCGCACTATCTCGAGAGTACACCAAACTTCATGTGGCCTACATCAAAGGATCTGCAACATTCTCAACCACCTCTGGCCCAAACCACAAAGCTTAACTCTCAGTATGCAATACCACTGAGTATGAACACTATCTTTGTTTCTTTCCTTAGTGGGGTAGAGCCCCCCATATGACTCAGGAAGTTCCTTCACAGGATCAAGGGGAAGTGTCCCCATGAGGCACGGGGGCAATGCCCCACAAGCCAAATTCAACAGTTACTTTCTAATGCAACTGAGCTATAATTGACGGAAGGCAACAAGTCAGCCATGGAAAATTAATTGTTTCATTTTCCATAACAGATTATTCCCGTCTACATCCTTGTATGACAATATGTACAAACACAAGTACTTAAAAAGCAATCAAGATAGAATTGGCAGACAGATAAAGGAAGATAGACAGTCATTGATCACCTTTGAGAAAATGTCACATACAGAACTTTCCGATTAATAATATTTCTGTAAAGGTTTGATCTTTCTTATGGGTTGTTTCTAAATGTTATTCTTATTTCTGGATCCTTGTTTAATATATTGCTTCTGCATTATAACAAATCTTAGTTCTCACAATATACAGTATTATCCCCCGGACGTCTCCTGGAATCCAGAACATTAAAAATGTTGTTTTAAAACTTTAATGGTTTCTGTTTTTTTGTTCCTTCTATAATTGAGTTTGAAGAGACAACGTGGGGCCAAGAGTGTGCCACTATGTCCCTACTTTTGTTGTATAATAATTGTAAATTTCCCAACTTAATGACAACAATTTACAATGAGATAAAAAGTCAGAACTTGTCCTAACATCTGAGCAATTATGTTAAGAAAGTAGATGCCCACTGATATGGCTATTTACATGTGCTTATATATGATGGCTAGAGCTAAAGGTTCGGGTGCTTTTGGTTTACCTCCTCTACCATTCCTTTATTTGTTTCATCATTTTAGCAATTCAATTTTTAGCTACTTTTTCAGCTCCTTGAATATGCATACCCTAGTACTTTTCTATTCTCACTAAATGTTCTTTTGAGTCCCATTGACCTATTTTGGTCACTCATGGACATTAATATAGTTTATTTCTTTCCTTCTAATATTGATGTTTAAATCTACCTTATGAATGTACATATTACAAAATTAATCATGTAATAGTACAATATCAAGCACTCTCATATTATTGTAGCAAAAGTGAATGTCTAAATGTCACAATCTTATCTAAGTATTTAGGTTTTTTCCCAAAATATCTAATATAAAGGCATGTTCACACAACTGCATGCCAACTCTTTGATGAAAAAATCTAGGAAACTCTTCCAAGATCTTTGCCACTAGCAGAAATTAAATGGAGTCAGAAACAAGGATGTCGCATTTAAACCTTTGCCTGAAATTATAGTAATAAGCAAGGTAAACTTTTGCTCCGATGGTCCAATCCAAGAATCACAAGGAACCTTCTACTCAAGCTAATGACATCATCTAAAATCCATTTAAACAAATGAAAAACTTAAGTATGCTTTGTTACATATGGTGTGTCAATCTAATGTATTCAACTTGTATTGGATTTTAGGATTCATGCCCCTATGAATTAATTCCATCATTATTGATGGACATCAAGTGTCATGTTAATTCATCCATGAACCCGTTATTATTTCAAGCCAGTGGCTTTCCTATTACAGTTGCAAGCTAGCAAGTTCTGCTGTGACTTGACATTGTTGTTTAAGTATAATAACATGCTGAACACTCAAAAATTGGTAGCTACAATAAGAGCTTTGAACACGAATGATAGGTCATATTTTCATATAAATGTCTTGGATAAATCTTGTCTTCTTTTAAGTAACAAAATTGCAACTGAATTAATTATTATAAAATAATTTCACCTTGTAAAATATATTTAACCTGGCATTAGAATGCTTTGTTCTATTAATGCAAACAAACGACCAGAAAAAATAAGACTCTAGCTGTGATATTCCTTATTAATGAAACCATATGCCTGCTGTTGCACAGAGAAGGGCATCTATCATATGCATTGAAAAAAACCATATCTTACCAGGAAGAGGTTGAACAATGCTCCGTGCATGATGCAGTGTATCTCCCACCCGGGCTTCTTTTGTCGAGCGCATGCCACTGACAATGTATCCCACCTGACCCGTCAAAAGCATCCCCGTGGGTGTAAGTTCAGGATGCAAAATACCAACATCCATTGCTTCATAGCTCTGTCCAGTTGCAGCTGATGCTATCTTATCTCCCTTTCTGAGAGCACCATCAATAACTGCAACATGGCAAATAACTCCTCTATACTCATCAAAGTAGGAATCTAACAAAAGCATTCGTAGAGGTGAGCAAAGTAGCCCTTTAGGAGGAGGAATACGTTCAATCACAGCAGGAAGAACCTGCTGAAGACCTTCACCAGTTTTGGCCGAGGTTAAGAGAGCATCTTCAGGGTCAAGATCAAACATTGATTTCAACTGAGCTTTAACATTATCAGGATCGGCTGTGGGCTGATCAATTTTATTTATGACTGGAATTATAGCAAGGTTGGCTTCAAATGCGAGATAGAAGTTGGCAACTGTCTGTGCTTGAACTCCTTGGGCAGCATCAACCACCAAAAGAACTCCCTGGCATGCAGCAAGGGATCTTGATACTTCATAGTTAAAATCCACATGCCCAGGTGTATCGATCAGATTAAGTAAAAACTTTTGAGATGATGCTGACACAATCCCAGTGTTACCATCTGAACTATGGTTGAGAAACATTGTTGCCGTTTGGGCTTTCACCGTAATTCCTCTTTCCCTCTCCACCTAATACACAAAAATGGAAAAACTGCATTATATAACTAATTGACCGTTATTAAAAAAATTGCAAACTATGCTCAGGAAACAAATGGATACAAAATACACAATAAAAAAATAAAAAATATCCTATGAAGTATGTTGGGGAGAATGTTGATTGTGTGTAAAATTTCACAAGTACAACGACGGGAATGCAACATATCAAAATAAAAGGAAAGAAAACGAAATACCTGTGAGAAAAGTAAAGGTATTGCTCTTTGACCCGATCTACATCTTTTATGCATCATGGCAAATATATGGGTGATATTTACTTGATAATGAATAATGATTGTAGAATTGTATGATGTTTTCTAAAGACGTGATATCTAGGGGTGATATAGATAATGATTATAGAAGTACCCTATGTTTTTTTAAGAGGTGATATGAATACCTTTGCTGAAGCTGCTGGTGCAGTTGTAAGTGAAGAAAAAAGAAGTAACCTATGTTTTCTTAAGAGGTGATAGCTGAGGCTGCTGGTGCAGTTGTGAGTGAAGAAAAAATAGAAGTTTTAATCACTGGGCAAGAGGACCCTCCTCCTTGGTTGAACCAACAACAGAAACTCATAAAACCAGGCAAGGTCATCCATTATTTGGGTATTCTTTTCAGAAAGTACCTCAATTTGGCTGATCAATGGCAGTGGGTATTAGAAAATTTTGAAAAAAAGTTGCTAATGTGGAATAAGCTTGACCTTCCTCTTGCTGGGAAGGTTACAATTGTTGACAAAATTCTAGCAGCAGGGCATATGTTTTACTATTCTTATTTGTTTCCTTCACAAGGAACAATAAAAATGCTTGAGATGATTCTTAGAAGTTTTCTCTGGGGCAAGCAAGATGGGTAAAAAGAACTTCCCCTTGTTGCTTGGGATGTTTGCACTCTTCCAAGATCTCAAGGGAGGTTGGGCATTCCAAAAATAAGACCACAAGGAATAGCCCTTTCCAGAAAATGGATTGTAAGGGCAGCAGACAGTGATGCCCCTTGACAGGTCCTTCTTCATTAAAGAATTCTTAATGCACAATGTGTCCATAAAATCAGGGGAATTTTCCAAGTTTGTGAAATAATTTGCAACACTAGTGCATTTATGATTGTCGGATCAACAGCTCTTAAGAGAATTTGGGCAGCTTGGCAGATACTCTCTGATTTTATCCATTGGCAGTTTGAAGGCCCACAGCAGCACATCCTTTTTGGACCTTCAAATCGCCACATGGACATGTAAAACTTCAACCTTTTTTTGCAGGCAAAAGATTGGCACCAAGGGTTTGTTCTGCTGGGGATCCCTTTAGAATAATGTGCAATAATATTGGAAGACTTGGAGGGACTTAAACCAATCTCAAAATTTGGTACCAGCAAATAAGAGTGCTTTCCAAGACCTCTGTAGGATGATTCTGAAAATTTGTCTTTTTAAAATGCAGCTTCAAAGTGGGGGCCCATATAAGAGGGATTGGAAGTAGAACATTGGGAAATATCTTCTCAATTATAATTCAAAGGACTGGTATCATCAAGTACACCATTATAATCCTACTGTGGCACGATTAAATGAGCAATGGCGGTTCAATGACCCCAAAGTAAGATGGAATGATAGTGCCAAAATATTTGGAAAACACGAGCATCCTTCAAACATAGGGTCTTGGGTTGGTTGGTAGTGCATCGGGGTCTAGCAATCAAAGCCATGATCGACTAAGAATTGTTTCATAGATGCTTTTTGTATTACGTGTGGGAAAGACAAAAGAGATGATCATATTTTCTGGAAATTCCCTCTAGCACAAGGTTTTTGGCGATGGTTGCACACTGAATTGAGTTTTCTTTTTATTGCACCTCTCTATTGGAAAGGGACTCTTTTAGGGGATAGATGGATGGCTAGGGAAAGTTGAAAGAGTTTATGGCATACAACTCAGTTGTCAGCAATTAGTTTTCTTTTAAGGACAATATACCAGGTTGTCTTTCAAGAGGCTAGTTCCACCCTCAGTTTAGGGTAGTTGAAACTCTTCAGACAAGAGTTGGCTCTACTTTTAGAATCTAATTTTGAGTGACTTCGCAAAGATCAGGTGCTTTCTTTCCTTGCTTACATAGAGAGATATTTTTTTGGTTAGTAGCATGCCCATCTAATGTAAACTTTTGCTCCTTTAAGCATAGTTACCGAATCCAATTGTAGATCAGATAAGATAACATAAATATATTAATGTCCAACGAGTGACCACAAAAGTAGGTCAATGGGACTGAAAAGGCCCACAAGCGTAAATACAAAGCAAGAGAACCAAAAGGTTCCCGAAAAAGAACAGTACAAAGAAAATACAAAAAGCCTAAAAAGGTGACAAGAATGGGAAAAGCCATCCCACGAACCCAAACCCAAGTGTGGGAAAGCAAGCGAGAAGAAGAGAGGGAAGAAGGTCGAGGAGAGGCGAAGAAGAAAGTCCATCAGGGAGCTCCCCTAACATTCAAGGCTGACTAGAAGAAACTCTGGATGGATTGACGGCCGGAAAAAGACGTAAGGGCCGTCTACTATGTTGTTGTCCAGACGTCATACTATATCTCAAAGATCTGGTGGATCTAGTCTGTCGCTTGATGTCGAGCCTGGTGAGGACCTGAATGTGATCGCTCTGAGAACTATGAATGGTGTCCTTGGGATGAACAAATCTGGAGTGAGAAGCAAAGCAAGTCTCGCATTAGCGCTTAGTACCTCTCACTGAAGGTAGCGTTGTGAAGAAGGAAGTGATCCACTGGGTAAAATCCAGCTTGAAAGGTGGCTGAAGAGTGTGCTCACGAAGCCTCATGGTCTCATGTATGTATAAGGCTAGACACTTCTGGTCCTCATACCTGAAGAAGTCAGAAAGAGTATGTGCCCTCCTAAAAAGACAATAGAATCTCCCTCTAATCTCATAATAAAAGGGGCATCGGAAAATGAAGTGCATCTCTATCTCGGTCTCCTGAAGGCTACAAAGCAAACAAGTCCTATCAGAGCGGTCAAGGTGATGATCCGTCTTGCAGCGGAGTCTATGGGAACCAACTCTGATCTAGCCAAAGGGGATACAAAGGGCATGCATCCAGTGACGGAGAGGTGTACTGGGAATGAACAATGAGACCGTCCCACAACTCCAAGAAGTGTTCCACATAAAAGGCCATTTTAGGGCATAGCCCCCCTTGAGGGTTTCACCCAAGTGGTGTGAATAAACTACCTACAGATATCCTCTATGATACACCTGTTCAATACTTGTCTAGTAGGTAGAACGTGGCCTAGGGCGTGAAGGGAATAATGGAAGGGAGGAAGACAATCCATCTGAATACCGTCCCCAGAAGGTTAGAAACCTCAGAATACCAAATGCAGCCCCGGCGAGGAGAACCTGAGAGAGTAATAGCCTGTGAGGAACAATAGGCCAAGTATGGGAACCTGTTACATCCCTCAACTGACTCGACGAAGCCTCTAATGCAGTGTAGAAAAGAGATAAGGTCAAACATGGTCTCCAATCTAAAAAGACAAGCACCAAACTCTGCCAAAATGATATGTTGTGGAAATGTTTGCTTGCATCTAATGAACCGGCGAAGGAGTGTCTGAACTCGCTCGACAGAAGCCCAGTTACGGTCTCCAATAAGGAGGGCCCCCAAGCAACAGAACCATAGAGCACAATGTGGTCTAATGAAGGGGTCCATGAGGGACATTTTAGACGAAATGTCCTAGAAGTGATGGTGAAAACATTGTCTCTCAAGAAGGGCTAAGGATCCATAGCCCTTGTTGACACGACGCTAGAAGGCTTGTCTCAAACTGAAGTGCGGGCCAGAGAACTGAACCCCCAAATAAGTGTAAGAGCTGGTGATCTCAATCTCATTCCCCCTCAAGAAGTGAAGGTGTGGTCTTCAGACCATTGAAGACCATAACCTTGGTTTTCCCCAAGTTAACCGTCAACTGTCGGAGGCTACAAAATAGGTCTAGGGGATTCAGCTGCCCCTGCAACCCCTCTGGAGAGGAGGCCACGAGAACCACATCATCGGCAAACAAAAGAATGGATATCAAAAACTGGTGAAGAAGGCAACCGTCACCATCTTGAATATGCTCATGAAGGACTCCAACTCATCAATATAAATCCCAAAAAGAGTGGGGGACAAAGGACACCCCTATTTGACTCTGATAGTACTCTTGATGAAATCCGACTCCCCATGAGCCATGCGGAGGTGACCCAAAACTGCTTCGTAGAGACGTATGATGATCGTGAAAAGGATCTCTGAAATCCCAATGTCTTTAAGTCTCTGAAAGAGCGTCGCCCACGGAACGGAGGCAAAAGCTTTTCGAAAGTCTACAAAGCAGCAATAGACTTTCGATGAGCGATGACGAGCCTCCTCAATAATAACTCAGAGGGCAAAGATGTGATCAATAGTCTAGTGGTCAGGGTGGAAGCCAGCTTGCCCCTTAGCTTTGAGGTGCCTATGCCTTTAGATCATATCTGCACAAAATATGGCTAGATCCGTATTTTTCAGCCGGCACGAATAAGTTATGTTTAGGTCGGCCTTGTTGTTTCCCCAATAAAAAATTAATATATTTTTAGTTTTTAGCTATTAAAAATTTCAACACCTTTATATATTATTTAATATTAAATATATTAACATTTTATATTATGTTACTAATATTTTTCATTGCATTTGTCAATTTTTGCATATTTATAAACTATGGTCATATATATTATGCAAACAATTATGCACCGAATTTTTCCAAAAAAATCAAGAATTCAAGATATTTGGATATTTTGCCCTCTGGTACGGATCTGCATTTCTAGACTTGGTAACTATGCCTCTTAAGTAATATAAGACACATTTCCTCGAAAAAAAGAAAAACAAAATCCAACCAAGTTGTAATCATCAACCAATAATATTATAATACTTATGAATACAAACAATTTGTTGATCCAAACAAGCAAATTTATCAAATGGTACTACACAAACCAATCTAGATAGTCAAAATTTCAAAGAATTTCTTTAACTATTGTTTTCTCATGTCAAGGAAGTATCAACTTCATCACCATTTTCTACTTGTACTGAATCAGTAGAATTAAAATAACAATTGTTCTTCTCATGTCATTGTCTGCAACGTCTCTATGTCTATTGAACCATCCCGAAGACTTGTTTTAACAAAGAGAAACCAACCAAATTTCTCTTACAATCCCCGGTCCTCATTTGCATACATCAAGTCGGAATTTAAGTCCCTTCACCAGTATGTGGAATCTAAGAAAGTTGTAGTCCACCCTCACCATTAGCCTCCTTGAATTCATTTCCTAGAAACCTTCTGATTTATCATTATCATTGTCCTTATACATTCTTTTCATCCCATGTGATGACCTTGAAAGGTCTGAATTTAATCTCTAGGGAAAAAAAATCTGCAATAACCCCAACCTTTGGAAACGTACGCAAGTTGTATTAACAATGTCACAAATCACCCATTTTTAATTTTCTAATTTTTAAACCTCACCTCTTGTCATGTCCCCTTTTCCAAATTAATCTAATCAAAGGACCCGTAGCCTATTCCTTATTTTTCGTAGGCTAAGGGATAAAGTTAGGGAAATGATTTAATAATAATATCTTAAGTGGTCCCAAGTCACTTCAATTTTTATTACATGATAAAAGGATACTTATGTATTATTATTTTAAAGGGGGCCAAAAAGTAATATTTTATCAAAGTGTTTTAAACACTTTTAAGGTCGGAATTAAAAGGTTTATTATAGAAGGAGGAGCTAGGCTCAAAAGGAAAGATTATTATTCATTACTCTTTGAATCCAAAACCCTATTCCAAAGCTTGAGCCTTTGTGTTCATCTTTTCACCCAAGGACAAAAACCCTTTGGTGAGGAAGATTGAAGGACATAAACCCTCAAATTCCAGTTGTGGTGATTCCATCCATGGATCATATTTGTGCCGAAGATTGAGATTTTATTCCATTTTCAATTTGTTGCAGCGCTGCTACAGTGGTCCGTAACCTGTCATCAACTGTATTTCTGATCAAATGTTCAATGCAGATCTGTAATGAGTGTTTTCTATTGTATGTCCACAGTAAACTTAGGTTATACTCTACATATTACATAACCAGGTGTTTTTGTCTGTGTTATTCAATGCCAAGTTGTCTTGTCATCAATATTCATGAGTACTCAGCTCATTAGAATAAAAGATTTTAGTTGCATTGTATTTTCAACGTATTGAAATAAAGAAATCTATGAGGTCTTGGTGTTATCAGTAGAGTTTAGAATATTGATCATGTATATTACTACTTATTATGTTATGAATACCCAATAATGGAAGAAGAATTCACAAAAAAAAAATCAGAGTTTATTAATAGTGGGAACGAGACATTTCATCTCTGCCTTGCATTTTTCTGAAATTAATTTTTCTCGTGAGTCCTCCTTGTTGCAAGTCAAAAAGTTTGAAGTTCAAAGACCATCTATCACTCTCATCCAAAGTCCTTGACTTTCTCCACAATCTAAATTATGGGCTGCTTCAACCTAAAAATAAAACTCTTTGCAAGGTCTAAACATTTGTTGCAATTTGGTTTTTTGGTTGCATTTTCCATCATATCCAAAGAACATTAGTACTTACCTTCCTCTTCTCACCCTTGCCCATACACTTCTTGACATAGCTATATTTTATATTCAGAAGTAACTCATCTCACCGTTAGTTGAACACCTACATCCATTCCCTAACTACCACTAGCATACATATCTTAGATAAATCAATGTAAAAAATGCAGAGAGATATCATTCTCAAGGCATTTTACAATCCACTATTAAATTATGGAAAATCCAATATTAAATTGGCATATAATGAGATACTAACATCAAATAAATTTACTTTACTTTGAAATAGAAGATTTTGAATTATTCTAAAGTAAATCTTAATGTCAATTTTTTTTAATGTTATGTAATTAACCTTGTATTGCTTTGCAAAAATAAGATAAGGTTATAATTATAAGTAAATCTTAACTAATTCTTGAGGTGTTTATATATTGGATTTGAGACATAAGTGGATTTCAGGCGCCGAAAGGATAAAACAATATTATTGCAGGATTGGACGATGAACAATTAAAAGTTCAATTTTTTACAAATATTGTGATCCTCTCTATTTCCCTATTTTATATTGCATTGAATAAAATAAAAATGAATGTTAAAATTAACTATATTAAATGTATTTTTTTGAACAATATATGTTTACTTATAAGTTACACAGCAGAAAGTGTTACTAGCATACATATCTTAGATAAATCAATGTAAAAGACACCAAGAGATATCATTCACCAGTATTTTATATATATTATTTAAATAATGTGTAGGCCATTCAATAATTGTTTATATGTTGGCCATCAAATTTATTTTTTAAATAATGTGTAGGTCATTTACTAATTTATGTCAGCAGACATTGTGACAGTCAAATGGACGTCAAATTTAATGTCGAGAATAAAAATGAACAACTCACTCCATTACAGCCCTGGCTGCCATTGTAGGAACGCCTCTCAGCGTAAAAAATTATGTGTCTTAATCATGGCAGAATTTTGTCGCACCCCTAGGTCCTTAATCAAGAAACATCAAAAAACTGGCGAGGCAAAAACAAAATTCAAAAAATATCTGAAGGAATGGGGATGCCAAATTCATTTAAATATAGCTCCAAAATAAATGAAATGGAAGGACGATTTAACACAGCGAGCAAACATTACAACAAAACTTCTTACTCCAGTTATTATACAATACGTAAGAGGATCAAATATAAAAGCCAAAACCCCGACCACTAGAAACATACACGGGTTTTATTAACAATGTCACAAATTACCAATTTTAGTTTTCTCCTTCTCAACTCAACTCTATTAGACTTAGTAAGTCATTATGTGAACATTAACTAATCACAATTAGTTAATGTACTTTTGTTATACAATGTATAACTACATAACCCGATGTACCGTATTTTATGTTTAATAAATGACATGCACACACAAGATGTAAGTGTGCAAACATTGCCTAATTACATATTGGTTAACGTACTTTAATTCTACAATGTATAACTGCCTGACCTGATGTAACTTCTTTTATGTTTAATAAATGACTTATAAGATGTAAGTGTGCCATGTGTTGTATGACTTTCATCTCTTCATTCTCTTTCTCTCATCTTTTACTAACATTGGTATCAAAGCCACTGTTCAAGGAAACCCCTAGGAGAAGGCTACGAACAGTCAAAGCTTGGAGTTCAGGGAAGGAAGCAGGGTACAACTGAGAAGAAGAGATTTGAGTTACATTCGCAGAAGCCCTAGCAAAGGATACAGATGGTGAAGAGGAAGCAAAGACTGTAGCAGTCTGGGCACGATGTTTAGCGTGCTAGGGCATGTTTTGTGATTTGAGGACATTCGTGGAGTTTTTCGTGACTTTGAAGGAACTTGCAAACTTTTCTTAAGTTTCCATTCTTGTAACAAGATGATTGTGTAGGACGTGAATCAAAACCAAGAAGTGAAGGTGAAGGTTGCAAATGTGCTTCTAGAAGGTGCGATTTTTAGTTTTGGTTGACGTTTTTGTAAGATCCATATGTGATTTGCAGAGATGGCAATCAGGAAGACAAAAACGAAAACACATTCATGATTTTAGAGAACACAGTCACATTTTTCATTTTTACAGAAACGAAATCAATGAAGTTGTGACAAAAGACTTGACAAATCTGTGAAGATTTTCGTCAATAGTAGAAGGACAGCGAGATCAGAACGCTCTTAACACTTGATGATTTTGTGCAAGCAAGGAAAATGTGAAATCGTGAGTTACAACAGACAAGAATGAATGTTGTGATTTTTGTGAAGGAAACAATCACAATTTTGAGAGAACAGTCACAAAATTGAGGGGAAAATTCAAGGGTAAAAAATCAAGGTCGGGCCAATCAAATTTGTAGGCAAAAGACACCATTGAAGGTTAGAACGACTATTAAAAGACAAATACGTGAGTTTTGCAGACATTTTTCGTGTGATTTTTGTGCTAGGATAAGGGCACAGATCCACAAGCTGAAAATCATTCCTAGCATCTATTTCGGCATTCTTCCAGCAATCATTTCACAATTTTCTGAGCATTTAAAGACTAGGGCACGGGAGATGGCAATTACATTTTTCACAGTTGTGTTAACAAATTTTTTGTGGACAAGGCCAGAGAGAAGTTAGATTTTTTCATCATTTTACAACTATTTTTTTATTTGCTGTGAAGATTATTTTGTAGTTCATTGGCATTAATTTGAACAGATTTGTGTGCAATATGACCAATATTCAAAACTTGATTTTGCCAAAATCGCAGAAGTTAGTTGACCAGAGTTACAATGTATGGGGTCACAAAATTTTGACGATTGCAAAGCAATAAAATCATTCTCGACACTGAAGCAAGACCTATTGTGAATTTTGCAGATTATGAGAAGCATCAAAAGGCTGCCTTGTTAAAGTTATCTGTGTCAAACGATGTGATATTAGAGGTCTACAATGTCATTGAGGCAAGTGTGTTTTGGACCAGTCTCAAGAACAAAATACTACTTGGAAGAAAAAAGTCCTGTACTTGAAGAATCTGCTATTGTCTGCAAAGGTGCATGAGGTTGGGTACCTGCCAGAACATATTCTTCACATGAAAAATATTTGAGACCAGCTTGGTGCCATCAACGAAAAAGGTGGATGATGATAACCCAATTGCGCTTGTTATGAATTTGACGCCCTCCTATGATATGTTCATGGAAGCTTTACACTTGATGGCAGAAAGTCAAACCCTAACTTTCTATCAATTTAGTTCTTATTTGCTACATAAGGAAGGTAGGCAAACTCAAACAAAGGAACCTACTTCTCGAAAAATAAAGAGTACATTTGTTGCTTGGTTGAAGGGGAAGTGGAAACAAACTCATGGTGAATTGTCTTCCACATACCAAGTGAAATGGCATTACTATCATAATGTTGGGCATATGAAAAATGATTTCCGGGAGAGAGAGTATGATCTTTCTTCCCACAACAAAAGGCAAGAGGTTAGGCAAATGAGGCAGCATTTGAATAACGGGATTCTGAGAAAGAGTATGCTCTCACTGTATTCTGCTCGAAAGATAGTGCTACCAATTGTTGGTTCATTGATTCTGGCACATCCAAACATTTTTTGTGTCTAAGGGACTGGTATGTAACATTTACTGCAAATATAAATTGTTTTGATTCAGTTAAATTAGTTGATGGAAAGTCACTCACCATAGAGAGGATAGGAGATACATGCACTATGTTGAATAATGCTCAAAAACTCTTAGTAAGGAATGTTATGTATGTTCCTAGCATGCATAGAAATATCATCTATTCATCAATTAATAGAAAATCTCAATATTATGTATTGTATCTGATGTAACACAGGACGAGGTAGTTGCCCTAGGCATTGAACAAGGTGACGTGCATAGGCTTCTTGACCCAACCAAAATCAACTTAAAGGCACAGGTGGAGGGAAACACACCCATACAGGATGTGTTAGAGGATGAAATTCTTCATAGGCTTGTTGACTCTGCTACAGTCAACCTACATGCACTAATTGTTGAGGGAATATCCATTATACAAGATGTACAGGAGGCGCATCATAAGATGGCAAGAAAATCCACTCGTGGTGAGATGGCAAGAACAATCATTCAAAGAAAGGCACTAGCTCAAAGGACTGAAAACAAGAAAGATTATTTTCTTTGAGAAGGCAATTGAGGAATCTTCATTAAGAGACTTAAGTTGAACATATTATGACCCAACTTCAGTTTATGTTGTCAGATACTTATGCCGATCTCAAAATTTACATACTAGAGATGATTTTTTTAAGCAGCCACTTAAAAGGGTGTCTAGTCTTGCATTCTTGGCTTGGGAAGCCTAAGCCAAGTTGTGAACATGCTTTGTAGCCAAACATAGTTCTGAGAGAAAACAAAACCAGTAGGAAGGCCAAATGTTCAATATAGGTAGTCGATACGGCTAGGAAAAGCCGTGGGAGCGGGAGCGGCTGGGAGCAGAAGCAGCAACAGTAGCGGGCAAGGAGCCGCTGCAAGGTTGCGGAAACGGCCGGGTACAGCCTATGCCGTACCCGGCCGTTTCCGCAGCCCTGCCGCCGCTCCCTGCCCACTCCCACTTTAAAAAACGCATTTTTTCATTTTTTTTAATGATTTTCATGTTTAAAAAGCACCACTCCTTTAAAAAAAAAAAAATTCTAATGTAAACCCTAAAAGCTAACTCTAAACAATAAAACAAAAGAACAACACAAAAACAAAACATAAAGCAAAGAAATTTACCTTTGGCTCTCCAAAATTGCATTGTGCTTGTCTAGGGTTTGAGGAGCTATTGCTAAGCTTGTAGGAGTGTGAGGAGCTGTAAAGGAGGAAGATTTGTGAAGGATTTGTGGTTTACAAAGTGAACGTAAGTTTTTTATTTATTTCTAACCTTGTTTTTTTTTTTTTTGGTTATTTAATCTTGCACACATTACATTTTGATTTTTTTGCTTATGTTCATCTTTTTTTTGCTGTTTCTATTTAACTTTTTTAATTTTCATTGTTCAATCACAATGCAATTGCATGCCATTGTTTTCTTTGCTTTTTTTTTTTTTTTGGAACCTTGTAGGTATTTCTACAATGACAACAACAAGTTCTGCTTCTTCAGGGCAATCTTTGGCCAAGGACTTTGACCCAAATTTACTGTTATGGAGGGCCGTAACAATAGTTCAACAACTTGCAGGTGGTGGTTGTTTTGAACGGAAATGCAATGACTGTGATGGACTATTCAAAGGCTCTTACAGTAGGGTGAAAAGCCACTTGTGTGCCATAACGGGTAATGGCATAAGAGTATGCAAGGGGAAGAATAATGTTGGGGTGCCAAAAGCAAAAGTTTTGGCATATATCAAAGAGCAGGAAGATACAGAGGCAAATGTGGCTATGAAAGCGAGTCATCCATTGGCTAAAAGAGGAGGTTCATCTCGTTCAACGAGGCCTCCAGTTGCTCCATCACCTAGTGGATCCCCAATCGTGGCCATGCCACATCCATTTGTGGCTCCTATCTCCATGGATGAGGATGTTTCCCCTGCACGAAAGAAAAGAAAGAGAAAAGGGCCATTGGAAAAGGCCTTTCAGAATGAGACCAGGGCAATTGCAGATGAACACATTGCAAGGTGTGTATATGCTAATGGGCTTTCTTTTAATGTTGTGAGATCACTGTATTGGCATGAGATGGTGAAAGTCATCAATGAGGCACCAAAAGGGTATAAATCACCAGGATATGAGAAAATTTGCACCACCCTTTTGGACAAAGAAAAAAATATGTGGAAACCTCTTTGCAACCAATTAGGGACTCATGGACCAAAACAGATGTGTCCATTGTTTCTGATGAATGAAAAGATGCAAGAAACCGCCCTTTAATCAATGTGATTGCAGTATGCCCTAAGGGGGCAATGTTTTTGAAAGCAGTTGATTGTGAGGGGCAAGTGAAGGATGCCCAATTTATAGCCAACATTCTCTTTGAGTCCATTAAGGCAGTGGGGCCTGAAAATGTTGTCCAAGTCATAATGGACAACGCCAAAAATTGCAAAGCTGCGGGGATACTAGTTGAGGCACAGTATGGGCATATTTTTTGGACACCATGTGTCGTGCATTCATTGAATTTAATGCTAAAGAAAATGGCAAACAAAATAGAGTGAATCCAACAAGTGTATGAAGAAGCTGAAGAGATCCAAATGTTTGTCACAAACCACCACATGTCACAGGGCATTTTTAGATCATTCTCGCAGTTGGAACTACTGAAGGTAAGGAAAACCTTTCTTTCTTTCTTTTTAATTTAAAATTTAAATATAAGTTTTTTAGTATTCTTTTAGCTTTCAATTTTATTTTTAATTTTTGTTCCTCATTCTTATTAGGTTGCTAAGAGTCGGTTTGCATCACACACAATCGTCTTAAGACGACTAGTGAAGGTGCGAGAGTCACTCATGAGGATGGTAACATCCAATCTTTGGTCTATATGGAGGCAATCAAACACACAACAAGCTCAAAAGGTGAAGACTCTGATCTTAAAAGACCCTTGGTGGGATAGAGTGGATTATCTGTTGAGTTTTACGGAGCCCATTATGAACATGATCCGGTTTACTGACACAGATCAGCCATGTCTAGGAGACATATATGACGGCATCGACTCAATGATTGAGAAGATAAAAGCCGTCATAAATGCAAAAGAACAAGATCCCGAGGAAATATTTTTTCAAACAAGTAAGTCCATCCTCATTGAGCGGTGGAACAAAATGACCACCCCATTATATCTACTGGCTTTTGCATTAACTCCTAGATTTTATAGCACAGAGATCCTTTCCTTGCCAGGAGGGTAGCACCATACAGGGATGCGGAAGTCAGTGAGGGATATATGACAGCATAGGCTAGGCTCTTCCTTGATCCTGAGGCCCAAGACCAGGTTATGGTAGATTTTGGCAATTTCATAGCAGAAACGGGTCATAGCCTTCTCGCTCTTCGGAGCAAATACAAGATGGATGCTCATATGTGGTGGTACCTCCATGGTACTTCATCGGTTTACTTGCAACCTCTTGCAATCAAGGTCTTGGCACAGGTAACTTTTAAATTTTTTTATTCTCTTTTCTTTTAGTTTTTTAAAATTTAAGTTTGAGTGTTTAAGTTTGAAGTTGAACTTTGCATTGACTTTGAAGTTTGGGTTGCCTTAATAGGTTGCAAGTTCATTTTCCTTTGAGCGCAACTGGAGTACATATAGTTTCATCCACTCACAGAAACACAACAGGTTGAGGGCTAAAAGGGCTGAAGATTTGGTATACATACATTCCAACTTGCGCCTTTTATCCCACAAGCAGCTGGAATACAAGGAAGGGTCAACAAGACATTGGGACATTGATCCAAAGATAGTTGACTTGGATGCTTCCATTTCCCACCATGGAGCATATGATGATGAGGGGAGTTTTGTGGCACTAGCACCACGAGACCTACATGCACAAGGGGGTGCAACTGGCAGTGGCCCTAGTGCAAGTGGTTCGAGCCCATGTGGTTCTAATGAACCACATAATGATGATGATGTAGCTGGTTTTGATCCTCTTGATGAAGAGGAATATGATGAATATTGACAATGAAAGATAGTTTGAACTTTGAATATTGATCTATGATTAAATTTAATATATCATGAGATTCATGACATTCGCATTGTGTTCGATTTAAGTATTTTAAATTTTAATTTAACTTTTAAGCTTTTAAGTTTCTAAGTTTTATCGGTATCCTAGCTTGTTTGTTGTGGTTATTCACTTATTTAGCTTATAACTTGTCTTTTATCTTGTCTTTCATATGCATAATATGTGGTTAATAATTAAATTCCTATTTAAAAGGCTAAAATTTATATATTTTTTAATTTTTATATAGTTTTTGTACTGCCGTATCCAGGGTCAAAACAAATTTTGCCGTTTCTACGTATCAGATACCCCGCTCCCGCTCCCGTATCCAAAACGTTTCAGCAACTTAGGTTCAAATAAAGGGAAAAAGTCTCAAGATGGCCTAATAGCAAATCAGCAAAAGCCCGAAGGACAGTATTGTTATTGTGACAAGGAAGGATAACATGTCAAGAATATTTATAGGATAAAATGTATAGGATGTAGTACCTTAAATTCAGTCCGAGGCACTTGGCCACAACAGTTTTTACACCTTTTTAGACATTTGGACCAATAGCACATATTTGACTCCTTTTACACACATTTCCACCTTTCCAATCATCCTCTCTTGAGTTGACTGATACTTCCTCCATTCTTCTCTTTTGAATTGACATTGATGGGTTTCTTATCTTCTAACCCCTTGATTTTAACTTGAATGTGTTGTTTCATATACCCTTGCACTCTTGATTGTTTGCCCCACTCCACATATTTACACCAGCGACCCAATGATGACACGCACATATATATTTTTGAGATACCTTGATTTTAGTGGACATTGAGTTTTGAGGGAAGCCATAGATCATTTGGGAGCTCCCATTCTTCTATTTCATAGTCTTTGCCTCTTGGCCTCCTTTGCTTCACTGACCTTTTGGGGGAAGCCATAGATCATTTGGGACCTCCCATTCTTCTATTTTGTAGTCTTTGCCTCTTGGCCTCCTTAGCTTCATTGACCCTTGTCTTATGCTTGATTGGCCCTCGTCTTGTGCTTGATTGACTAATGTCTTATACTTGAAAAATATTCAAAAAATATAAAACCAAGACCCATGCACTGCTTGCTTTATCAATACATGTTTACATACAATGTTGCTTATCATATTACGTGGTGATTTACATATCCACTCTTTATGCACACGCTTTTCGCGATATACTTGACTTAAGATGCAAGGCATACACGTTACATGGATACATAGATGCTTTGTAGTTTTATTTGCTCACACCCGGGGGCAATCTTTCCATTGCGGGCACACCTACACTAAAGGCATCCTATGCACGTTTCAGATCCTATCTTTCTATACTAATCTGTTGATCATATTGAGTCACTTAGATTTCTTAAACATGTCTTGCTCTTGCTTTCATTACTAGAGTCTTTACTAACATGGATATAGTACTTCTACTATACATGATGATGGCATTGCTTGCTTATATGTGCCTACATTCCTTGCTCTATGCTTCTAGTGATATTTACTTACATCAATTGCTCCGTACTTATTCTTATGATGCCTATATAGACTGCTTCATGCTAATGATTGCTTTTGTGCCTACTTGTACTTGTGCGTTGTGTCAAAAGATCCTCTTGTCCATGTCATGTCAATTGTCGTGTCATGTTTGTTTGTGTGCTTCTTGATCACAATGTTTGTTACGTGTATTCGCTATGTTTTGTTGCTACGTGGCTATGCTACTGTTTGACTATCTACAGTGCTATAATATGTTTGGTGTCATGATCCATATCACGCACAATACTTTGTGATACTACCAGTGCTCACATAGCCATGATCCATATCATGCATCTATTGGGGCACATACTATTGCATGTTTCATTGTTAAATCCTTGTCCATTTCTCTATTTTTACTTTCACAGTGATAACTATATGCTACTCACAATCATTTATATTCATACATTGGTTACATGTTACATATGTGCTTACAATGATCAAATATTTTCCATGTTGACATCTTACCATGTTTATCTTAGCTCTTGGATTATATTTACATACACTTTACACGTGGTGCAGATGAGTTATACACAGGCACATTCCCTAATCTCAAAGAGGGGCAAACAGTTGGCTTATTTCAGAAATCTAGACAATTTCGGTCAGAGCACACCACTCCTAGACAAATTCAAAGATATTTCTACATGGTTCAGATTACATTTCAAATAGTTCAAAGACAAATTCAGGGACAGTTGCTTATGGCTTCAATGGTTCAGATGGAGTATCAAATGGTTCTCTATGCTGTTGAGAGACCATATTCTTGCTTTTGAGAGATCATATCCATAAAACAGACACATTCTTCATGTTTTTCAGAGTTCATTACACAACTTTTTCCAAGATCAAAGAAACATTAGTTGCTCACACTTTTGGGTTTTTCGTTTGCAGTGGAATCTTTTTCCCATTGGCTGACCAGTTTCAGGACCCATTATGTTTCGTATTAGTTCCATGACTTGTCATATTCAGTTAAAATTCAGTTCACTTCTCTAGCTAGGAAATGGACTTTGTTCATTGGCGGGTTGGTTATTGGACCCCATTCCATGTCGTGTTAGGTATAATATTTGTTCATTTCTTTAACTAAGAATTAGACACAACATGTTGTATCGGGGATCACACCTCCATTACATTTGGGTTCAATAACACCCACAACATCTACCTCCAAGGTCGAACAACATTCAGCATTGCCCACTCTCCATGATAACTGTACCCCTTCATTCTAGTGACAGTTTCAAAGTTTCAACATTACCCACTCCCCTTGATAAGGGCATCTATACAGTTCAACAGTTACATTTGGGGCATCTACACCCCATGACATCCCTCTAGTTCAGCGATTAAATTTGGGACATGTACACCCCATGTCACTATCCAACCAATTCTAACCATGATAGCATGGTTTGTGTACCATCAAGTATGATCGTTCCTTTTCTCTTTCAATTTCAGATTTCAGATTTCCAAAGTTTCAAGTTTTCAAATTGCTCATCCTTATCAAGACATTGATCTACTTGCCTTTTAATATGTTTGCAGGTGTGCAAGTGAGATGACATGAAATTCCAATTACAACAATCCTATAGCTACACCACCCAGATACATTTTCTTTTTATGTAATGCACACACCACATTAAAAGAGGGGCAATCTGTAGTACCCTAAATTTAGGCTTTCGCACTTGGAAACAACTATTTTTACACCATTTAAAATATTTAGACTATAGCACGTATTTAAATACTTTTTCATACATTTCCACCTTTACGATTACCCTCAAATCCATTAGGTCAACCTTATTTGCCAAAACTACACACTTGGGATCCCTTGTAGTCTATACAAGAACCTATATCACATACAAAGATATTTCTCCATTTTCTCTATATGAGTATTTGACCCTTACGTCAGGTTTGGAGCTACCTCGACAGTTCCATTTATGAAACTGTCAAATTTTGCTTCCGAAGTTGTCCCATTAGAAGGTTCATTTACAAAATTGACCATCCCTCCATGAACTCGACCTTTTTTTATCCAACGGTTAGTTTCTTCAAATTGGGCATCTTGCTCATGATGGCCTAGGCGTGACTTGTAGGTTTGGGGGGGAATTGACAAAAGTATATTTTCTAGAGGCTCTACACATCAATCAATCACCTTGGAGATCTCTATTCAGAAGACTTACGCTTATCCTTAATTTTCCCAAAGCAGACCATGAGCCAAATCTGAAATACAAAGGTCAAAGCTGCATTTGCCAAGTGCATTGTGCCAGAGGAAGGAGCATTTTAAGTTGCATATTGATTTCGTAGTTGCATTTCATATAGGAACAAGAAGTGATATCAATTCACTCTTGGTAGAACTACATCAGCCTTGACTCAGCCATACTTGCTTTTCCAGTTATGTAGAGCAATACTTTAACAAATTGAGGTGTGAGAGGTCAATCTAAGCCCTAGCACATGTGCATTTGATCAGGTTTTTCAAAGTTTTCTAGGGTTTTAGCCATGGAGAGCCCCATTTTGTATCATTGCACACTGGCGCACAAACTCGAAGCCAGAATCTAGAAGTTCAAACGGAGGCAAACCTGCACCAAAATGTCCAGAGTCGTCGCAAATACGGGTAGGGTTCATGGCCCTTATACATGTTTCTCTTATGAAACTGACCAGGCAAGGTGCTTTTGGCCACAGAACTGACCAGCGCACCCTTTCGGCCACAAAACCAACTAGGCACCTATGACCCTGACCTAGGGAGATTTCCGACAAACCACATTTGTAAAGCCTGTTGACAACTGCATCATGAGCCCACTTCCAGCTTTTGAGTTCATTATGCATTCCTCCTATTGCAGAATCAGGTCAGATACTTCCATTACAAATCCCTTTGTATCTTTTACTGGTTTTTCAATTGATTATCATTACACTCTCTCTATTTAGCATAATTCAAGTTTGATTAGGACAGTAATTTATTAGTCCCTATATTATCACATCTGTCTTAAATATTTGATGCCCTAGGTGTAAAATGAATTAATACATAGGTGAATCAACTCCAAAAAAACATGCATCAACAGAAAAGGTACGAACCTAAGGAGAATGTTTTACGTTTTGTTGCACTTAACATTGCAAGTTCCCTTAATAATGAACGGATGATTGTTCTAATGTGACACATCACATGCCTCATTATGCCCGTGCTTTGATTTCTATGGAATTAGTGATGTCTCTTTTTGATATTGAGTCTTTCATATGTTAATATTTTCCAGAATAAAAAAATAAACCTCAAGCAAAATGAGAGAATTGAGTTCCTCTAGGATAAGTGTGTGATTAGAGACTTGGATGGTCATCATATTGTAGGTAGTCGTTTTTCTAGATAAAGACTTGTACAAAAATTATGATATGAGACTTCAGCTATGCTGGTGTCCATTCCCCATACAAATGGTGAAAGTAAATTGGGGCACAAGCAGCTTGGACATTTGAATTACAAAACTTTGCAATTCATGGTTAGGCATGGTATGATCAAGGATTTACCTTCTATATTTGCAGCTAACGGATGTGGAGTTTGTGTTTATGGCAAACATCGAGTGGATAACTTTGATTCAAGTTGAGCTTGGTGAAATCGCTATCCACTTCAAATGGTATATAATGAGTTAATGGGTCCACTACAAGTTTCTTCTTTATAATGTACTAGATATGTGTTGACTTCTATTAATGATAGCACTGGGAAATATTTCTTGCAAAAAAAGGACGAACTGTTTACATCTTTAAAAAACCTTTAAGTATTATGTTGCAATTGTGCTCAAATGATTAAAACTCTATAGGGAAGATAAGGGGGAGAATATCTCAGTAAGGTATTGAAACATTTTGAAACCAGAATGCCTTTCATAGGCAAGTCCATGTTCCCATACTCCTCAACAGAAATGTTTTGCTTGAAAAAGAATAGAACACTTATGGAAATGGTTAGATGAATGATTTGTGGCAAAAAGAATTACCATTAAAATTGTGATTAACAGCAATTAAATTTTATGCATAGAGATCCTACTAGAGCATTTCAGAATGTTACACCTGAAGAAGCATGGAGTGGTAGGAAGCCTATAGTTAAACATAACAAAACTAATGGATGTTTCGCCTATGTTCATACTGATGACAATTAAAAAAGCTTGCCAGGAAAAGTATGAAATGCATGATTACAGTTTATTGTTTACTGTTGCTTACAATTTGTACATTATTGACATAAAGAAGCTTGAGGTTTCCTATGCTCGTTCAGTTGTATTTTCTCTTTATCAATAGTCTCATCACTGTGTACCCTGCAAGTGGGTTTTCCCTATCCATTTGTACATCAAATCTAGAAAGGTTCAGGTACTCAAAGACCCAGGGGCGTGAATCCATTCCGAATGCAACTGTCCCCTTACCCTTGACAATCTTGAAGGTCCAGTCAGCACAGACATAACACCACAGATAGCAGGTTCACCATCACCACAAAGTTGGTCTCCCCCCTCCCATGCAAGCAGGAAACCAGTCTGTTAGACAAGCACCATCCAGTAGACTCCCCACCAAGTAGCAATGTAGCCAAATACAGCTTGTTGTTATGCCCCTTGTTAAACCTGCTGTGACAAGGGCACCATGGGTTGAGGTGGACAAGAGAATATCTGCAATCCCCTCCACACAGTGGGGGGTCTATCACCAATAGTCAGGTCCTCCAAGTCAGGCTTCACAGCCTAACCTACCAGGACAAACCCTCACCCAGCAAGGAAGTTGTTATTCGCCAATCCAAATCTTGAGACTTATGTTTCTTGCAAACTCTCACTCTATTCCCTGCATTTTAAACTGGAATTAAACACATGTCGAGCTTTCCATTCTTGATAGCTGCTCCCACAAAACATGAATTCGCAGACTTGGTTATAATCCATTTAGTTCCCATTATAACAACCCTCTGAAGCAGGCTCAGAAACACCCAACATACTGCTAATTCTGTTGAAAGGAAGAACCTTTGGATACAAACTATGAACAAATTCTTTGAGAGAATTGATGTCTCAGTTCACACTTGATGACCCATCATCAAGATGAGTGATCAATTGGATACCACACGAGCAATCCCTCATGTAGATACTACGCTCTTTTTACAAAATCTTGAAAGACATTGTGATCTACTTCAAAAAAATTGAGTTTCCTTGGTTCTCTAACATCAAGCAAAATGCATTTTAGGGTTGATTTTGCATTTGGTCAGTATTCTCACCAAACTACAATAACATAATTTACGTATTAATGTCTAAAGTCGCCTTCAATGGCTAATGGGACTCAAAAGCATACAGTCCAAAAAGTACATAATGGGAGTATCTGGTGTGTACCGAATAAAAAGATACATAGCTCGAATAAAACAAGAACATATAGTGGTGACAAGCTGTGCCAACACAATCATGAAGCAACAAAACCCTAATACGCAATGCCTGAAGATAAAAAGCTACGTCATACAGGCAATATCCTCGCATTCGAGGTTGAATGAATGTTAGTGATCATGTCCTTGTTCATATTTGTAAGCCAACGAAAAATTCTAAGAAGCTGCTTAAAAGCATCAATTTGCCAACTTCACAGCTGTACAAAACTTAGTTTAATTTAGTCAAACATACAGGCTTAACCCTGACAGATTCCAATGCCAGAATTAAAACTTGTTTATTCACTATTAAATTAATTTAGTAATCTGCCATTGTAAAATAACCTTTTATTTTATTCCAATGTTCTGGATAAATGTGTGGGTTTTTTTATTCACCAGAAATATCTAATACAATCAATGGGGAAATCTCAAATATTTAATTATTCCAATTTGTTGAGGTAATTGGGAGGGCAGCCCTAAAGCTTGGAAAAAATCGTCATTCTTCTCTCCTTTGCTTGGAAATAGTGAATGAAAATTACCCTTTAGACACAAATAGCTAATCACATTTTCTCTGAGAGTAATCACACGAAGCTTACAGACTAAAAATTGACAGCCATAGAAATAAATTAACAATCTTTTAAACAAGTAAATACATTTTGACAAGTCCAACAGACGAAAATAGCCTAAAGCACATTAATCTCTTCTTCATTTGGTGTTTATATTTGCATTTATATTCTATGTATATGGTTTACCTACAATGGCTTTACCCCTTCTTATTGTGATCTACTTGTTTTAGGGTTTTAGCTTTTCTCTCAGTCACTTTTTCAACTTTCAATCTTCACTTTTTCCACTTCTAGGGTTCTTTTCTACCTTATTGTCTTTATTTAATCACTGTTAAATTAATTTAATTTAATCAATCTACTCGCAGCAAATGGACCTTACTTTAATCTACTCTTATCAAAATTGGGGACCCCAATTTTTTCCAAAATCTACCTTTTTCTCTTCTTTGGGAAATCTTTGCTTGAAAAAAGAAAAGAAATTTGCTCAATGAAATCAGCAATCAATGAAAATTATTATCACAGTATGCAAATAAAGCTTGGCACATTCGTTGATGGGGTGGGAGTGGTGCGGTCAAGTCATACGGTTGTGTGCTGGCCCACCCGGGTTTCAAATCTCCTCGAGGCACAATCCTCCTCGGAGGTGGTTTCGCCGCAACTTGTGGCATCTCTAAATTCGCTGCAATGGCAGCACTCTGTTCCTCACTGCAGTGGCAGCACTTGGCTCTTCGCTGCAGTTGCAGCATTCCTAGTTATGGCTTCACTCTGCTACAGATTGCAGCTCGTTGGACTCCTTGTTGATATGTTGCAGTTGCAGCACTCAAGAATTTGGCTTCACTCGGTTAGCTGGACTCCTTGTTGAAATACGCTGCAAATGTAGCACACCAGAATTTGATTCACTCGGGTTCCTTGTGATGGTTCCCATATTTTAAGAAGGATGTGGGTCCTTACAAAAAAACCCTCAAAATATTCACCCTTAATCCAAAAAAGCTTAGCACGTTCAACAGAAAACCAAATATCCATGGACACAATCTTCCAAACAAGCAAATACATCTCTAAATTGACCCATAGTAGAAAAAACCCTCCAAACTCATAAAAATGATCATGTTTCTTCAGTTTTTCACAGTACATATAAAACCTCGTTTTTCTAAGAGAGTAAGTCAGTGTTCTAACCTGGGATGCATGGATACGCCCAGGCCCCTGTCGAATCCCCCTTGATATGTATCGGAAACAGATACAATACGAAATGGATACGTACGGGATACGTTAGGATACGTCACGGATACATACAGACATATCCATGACGTATCCTGGCGTATCCCGTACTTATCCTGCAATAAAACATGTATTTTTCAAGTTTTATTTCATTTTTTTTTATTTTTTGACTTTTCTATTCCCTAAAACATGAACAATGAAATGTAAAATCTTAAGTATATTGTATGTTTTGAACATTGATTCAAGTTTTGTATTACTATTTCAGTTTTTTATGGACTAAAAAATGAGTAGATGTGCATAAAAATATATACGAATATCATGTCAACATGAATACGAATTTTAATTTTTTGATATATATGTACGGGTCTATCCAAGACGTATCGTATCCAAGGGTTTTTTAAAATTGACATATCCGTGTATCGTATCCGTATCCAAACCGATACTTGTATCTGTATCCTGGCAACGTAGGTTCTAACCTTAATTGATCCTAAATAACACGAAAAAATCCTATATGAAAGAAGTCTGATACTTTTGCAATATTTGCATGAAAGGAATTGGATACGCCATTTTTCCCTTTTTATGTTCAACCAAATCTGTTTGCCCAAGCGTTTGTATGTGGTTTTAACTTTTTTATGAACATGATTACCATGATTTGACCCAAAGCACATTAAAATTCCATCATCTCTCTTGACTATTTACATTTGTACTTGTATTCTATGGGTAGGGTTGGTCAGCCTTGGCCGGTATTTAAGCTTTTGTCTTGGCTGCTTCTAGGACTCAATTCTAATATACTGCTGTTCTAGTGCAACTGGATATACTTTTGAGTAGGTCACTTTAAGATATTAATATTATTCATTTTTTAACGTGTAAATAAAACTGGACACCATGGAAAGGGTCTTTTGAACAAGTAAATACACGTCAACATGTTCAGCAGGCCAAAGGTCCTTAAGATAAATTTGACCAATACTTTTTTGGTTTTCTTTAGCAGTACTTATATGACTCGCTCTCTCCCTAACCTTGATTGACCATAAATTGAGCATTCTATATGACAGTAATTCCGTGAGCTTTTGAATTTTTTGCTTTAAAAGAATTTGATATAACATTTTTCCCCATTATTCCCCTGAATCATTTTGCTCAAACATATTTCAACTTTTTGTATGTCACGTATTCTGTTCTTTTACAAGCATCGCTACCAAAGTATAACGCAAAGCATATTTAAGCCTTACCCGATGTTTTAGCTTTTCACTTTACCAGTTTTTCAGCCTCTAGGGTTGTAACTGGCATACTTTCGTATCATATTAATCGACTTTAGTAATGTATATGCATTAATATAATTTACTTAGGCTGTGTGTTATGGTTTTTCCGCAGACTAGATAGGGTTTGAGTAAATTGAAAAGTACTAATAGGGTTTTAAGGGTTTAGGGTTTCAAGAATTGTACCTGTAACTTGTCCAAATACTGTGGCTGACCGTGGCCTTTTTTTATTGTTCCGGTGATCTCTAAAAGGCGGTCTGCAAGTGTAGACTTCCCGTGATCGACATGAGCGATGATTGAAAAGTTTCTAATAAGTTCAGGCGTGTATTGGGTTAGATCGGACGTATTATGTGAGTTTGAGCACAATGAGCGTATCAATAATAATGAAAAATGAGCCGAATTATGCGTTTTAGAGCGAGCGTGAATGATTTGAGCGGCCTGCCTCGCATATCTGATAAGGCCGAAAGCTCCCATTCTATTCAGCTCATAACAGAAGTGATTTAATCATTGTATCGGTTACATCAGTGATGAAGTAATTTAAATTCAAATAGAATTGCGCCTTCGTGAAAATAAAGGACGAGATTGATCCCCAAGCTACGTCACGGTTTTGTGCTTGTGCTGGTTCAGCATCCAAAACAAGTTTCTACTTATTTTTCACCCACGGATAGGAAATTAGTAAGAATTGATACCTATGCGACATAAACCCTAGTACCACGAGCACTCCACATTTAGTGTAACGGATTTATTTATTTATTTTTATGTTTTTCCCCTTGTTATTTATTAAAAAGCGTACCAAAACAAGGCCAAAATTTGGCAATACTGCTTTTGGTTTTGTGGGGGTCCTGGGGGACAGGGGAGGAAAATTACGTCAGGAAAAAATTAAAACGGGAAAATATTATTTTAGAAAAGCTATATAAGTATGTTTAACAATATTATTTTACAAAGTATTATTTATTGTCATGTGTTTTTATAAAATTTTAAATTAAAATTATAGTTCAATAATTTATTTTTGATAAATGAAAAATCATAGAAGATTTCTCTACAAGAAACACATGACAATAAATATCAACCTTATTATTTTGTGCCCTAGTTAGAAAAGATGATGTAAAAATTTGGAAAATAGATTTTTCCCTTCTATGTACCTTTATAATTCATATAGAATTAAATATATAGGGTGGTCATTTGTGAGTTTTTTGGAATAACAATATAATACAAATGTCAAAATTTATGAGTTGAAACTAAATCATTAAGTGACATGACATTTTGGCCCATGTGCTACTAAAATATTAATATCACTTTTTCTAAATGGTCATTATCATTGTTGGAAGAAGATTTATTGTTCATCAAAACTATAGAAAGATGCAAAAATAATAGAATATTCTTAAATAAAGGATAACAAAAGCACCAATTTGGGAATCTGCAAGGCAAAATGTTCCAAGAGATTCTTCAAAATGTTCAAAGGAATTTGCTTAGGTAGCTTTGATTCTATTATCAAAGGATGTGACTTCCTGATCAATGTGGCCACAGCTCTGGATCCCCAGGTAATTTGTGAATTTTGACAAATATGTTTGGGTGTAGCTATGTTTTACTGCTATTTGTGGGCGATGAAGCCCTCTTTTATCTTCTAATTTCTTGAGATTAAGATTATAAATCGAGAACATCCAAAATATACTATGCTCTAAATGTTTACCTAGGAAAATCTCAAACGATAACCATGTTTATTTCTTCATGGATTATCATAGAGAGGTTGTCGATCCTTCCATTGAGGGAACCCTTAACATTCTAAAAGCCTGCAAGGAAGCAAAAAGCATGAGGCGGGTGGTTCACACTTCCTCCCTAGCCACAACTTTTCCCATGAATGAAGAGGGGGAATTCAAGGAACTGCTTGACAAATCCTGTTGGACCCCTGTTGATTATATCACAAGAAAAATCCTCAATATTAGGGTAAGTTTTGAAATTCAGTTGAACAAATAAAAAGAATTAATGAAACAACTTATATTATATGTTATTTTTCATGTGTATAACGTGTCGAAGACTTTAATAGAGTAAGTCGCTCTACGATACAGGGCGGAGCAGTGGATAGAAGTGGTAACAATATTGGTCGCACCACTCACAGACGTTTCCCCCTAGTGTTTCACATACATCTATCTCTATTTGTAATGTCCCTTTTTCCTACTTAGAGAACAAAATTGGGCTTTTGGCAATTTCTTCTCCTTGGTCGAGTTAAGAAAATAAAGGGAGAAAGTAATATCAAATATTTTAATATGTTTTTTAGTAAGCTATATAGAAATGTAAGGGTCGGCCATGAAGAAATCAATATTAAGGGGTCGGCCAAATTATAATGGCATAATGAAGGGTCATGTCTTTTCTATTTTGGCGCCAACCTTTGAATTAGTATAAATAGGGGTCATGTGGCTTCATTGGTGGATATCGACTTTATATGTAAATCTGACTTTTGAGAGTGAACTCTCATTATTTCACCATTTGGGACGGAAACCCCAAGTGAGGTCTCTGTGAGGGACAAAAACCTCTCACTCAGACTTTAAATTATTTGTACTTGAAGAAAGAATATCAATTGAAGATAATTTTGTGCATTTCCAGATTTTATATGAATATTCTCTAGAAGTGCGACTTGCATGTTATTGAAATCTGATTATTTGGCAAAGTATTTCATCAAAATGATTTGATTATCTAATTCATCTTAATTTAGAAGCCCTGTATCTGAATTTTCATGAATTACTAAGCATTATTTCATGCCAAATCAAACTCCTCCTTCAGTCTGCTGCGATTTCCAGAAATTAAAGCATATTCCAGCAGTGCTATTTTTGAAATTTCCTATTCGATTTTGGCTCACAAATCCATAAAAATAACACATAAATCTTTAATTAATATTTGAAGGTGTTTTCTAACAATTTTGGCCACATTATTTGAAAAATCTTAACAGTTGCAATAAAAATTCAGTCTATTGCTGATTAATAACCAGAATTCTAAAAATTTATTAAAAACCCTAAAAAGGGGTTATTACAGTGGTATCAGAGCCGGATCTTCAAGGACGAATAAGAGGAGATGGATGTACAAGAGGCTAAGATGGAAAAATTCATTTCCGGGCAAGAAATATTAACAGAAGCAATGAAGCTTCTGGCACTATCACTTCAAAAAAATGTCGAGCCAAGAGTTCAACAAGATGAAGGGAGATCAAGTGGAATAAATAACATCAGACAAGCTAATAATTCCACCTGAGGATCGAGTTGGAAGCCTAATTTCATCTCTAAAGAAGGAGCCACTCCAGAAAATGAGCCCAAAACAATGGAATGAAGAGATATCACGACAAGGTTTGCAGAATATATGGCCTTGTCAAAAGAGATCCGTGATGCCATGTCTTTTGTCGAATTCGTGGGATTAGATGGGAAAAAAACCAGAAAGAATAATTCAGCCCCTATCTCCATTTGTGTTCCAGATGGTCAACATAGTGAAGTAAGCATTGATCATTGCTTGACAAATAATGATGATATATGGAAGAACGAAGAGAAGCATGTGCCTGAAGGTAATGTGAATGGCCATAAAGACCTCCCTCAAAAGATAAGTGACACCAGCATTAAAGATGAAAGAAAGGGTGGTGAACAAGAAGCAGTGGTGTTAGGAACGAATGAAACTCATTTTCAAGATGAAAATGATAAAAGGCAGCCCGCTGGTCCATTTGTAGCAGTAGGCAATACAAAGCCCAAAGATGAAGAGTCAAAGTTGGACAAGAGCAACCAAGATATTCCAAGTATCGAAGAAGATGAAAGCCTTGTTGCAGGTCCGAGGATCAAAGACATCTCAGATTTATTGCTTCATAGCTTATCATCACAAAGAGTTGACTTTCATCATCAGCTTGATTCAAATATGGGCAGAATATGGTGCACATTAAGTGGTAAAGGGTACTCCCATCCTTTCCGGAAAACCCCAAGTCATGCATGCACAAGAGTTAAGATGAAAGTAGCAAAGGATGACCTTCTCCCCAAGATCCATGGTTGGTATACTTTGATAACCTCTTCGATCTTGGTAGAAACTTCAGATCTTGTTTTTACCAAGTTCAATGAGGAGAAAAATTCCTGTACAAAAAAGCTATTTCAAAGTGACTTCAGTTCTCCAAGCATTAATTTAAAGTTGAGAATGAGAAAAAATTTCATTGCGTGAAAGAGAGAGGTCTTGAGGATTTTGCCAAGGACATCAGTCATTATGTCCTTTAGAACATAGAAACGATGCCCAAAGAGAAAACCAAAGAAACTGAAAAGGTTGTAGTTGAAAAACCAATGGAGGTTGATGTGGCAGATTATTTAGAAAAGGATTTTCTGTGTATGAACCCAAATACCGAGTTCAAGGGAAGCATGCAAGAAGAAAATGATGAAGATGATACAGATGACATTTCACATCTATGGAGGCAAATGCTTACATCTTTTGAGTGTTCAAAGAACCCCCTGAGAATGAAATAGAGATGGGAAATAAACATGAACCAGATTGTAATCATTCGTTCCTTCACAAAGAGGATATTGGTCATGTTTGCAGATTTTGTGGGCTGATTGGCCAAAGAGCTGAAAAAATGTTTGAATTTGAGTGGTCAAAGGCACGTAGGAGGTCACATCAGGCCAGGGACAACTTTAATGAAGATGCTACGATTTTTCCAGAAGGCAATATAATTGAGATGCATGACAGAAAGGAAAGAGCACATAAATTTCTTGTATGGAACATTGTTCTCCATCCACTATTGAAAGAGCATATGCAACGCCACCAACTTGTTGGTTTTGAGTTCTTGAGAAAAAACTTAATAAATGAAGAGCCTGGGGAATGCATTTTAGCACATGCTCCAGGAACTGGTAAGACTTTTCTTGTAGTTAGTTTTATTCGGAGTCTTTTAGCTAAGTACCCAGAAGAGAGGCCCTTGATTGTAGCACCAAAGAGTATGTTATGTACATGGATGAAGGAATTGAAGGAGTGGGAAATAGAGGAAGTTCCTCTGTATAACCTCTATGAAATCAACAATAGGTTAGAACCATCAAGATGTAACCAGCTGGAAATATTGAAAGAATGGAGAGAAAAGAAAAGCATTCTTCTTGTCAGTTATGCTCAGTTCTCAAGTATAGTGTCTGAGAAGCTTGGGAATGATATGAAAGCTAGCCACCAAAGCCGGGAAATTCTCTTAGAATGTCCTGGATTGCTCATTTTAGATGAAGGGCACTTCCCCTAAAATAATGGAACAAACATATTGAATGCTCTCATGCAGATACATACCAAGCGTAGGGTGCTTTTGTCAGGTACTCTCTTCCAAAATAATATTACAGAGCTCTTTAACCTTTTGAGACTTGTAAGGCCTGATATTCTTAAAGAGAAATCTTTCGAAAGAATTTACAAATGGATATTGGAAGGTGAAAAACATCAAAAAATAACATATGGGAAACATTATATGATTCAAAGGATCTTTTGTGAGGAAATGGAGCATTGTGCGCCCGAATTGCAGACTGAGCTCCGGGTGTAGTAATGAAATGAAAGTTTTCGACATCCGCATCTTGTGGGTAATCTTCAAGAGTTGCTTTCACCCTTTAGAAGATCCACCATTATAAGGGAGAGAGGTTCTATCTTGAGATTTAAATTAACTAGAGTCTTACAGAATTTGCATTATTTGTTGATTTTGAAACTCAATGCATCACAGCAAGAAGCAGCTGGTCTTGAAGATGCATATGAAAGACTATATAGGGACCAGACTCAGTAAAGACATACAATCTACTGCAGTCTGCATACATCCTTCATTGCAGAAAATAAGTATTGGGAAAGAAGATAGTGCTTCAGGCTGGTTGGATTCCCATCATAGCAATATCAGTGATATGGTAGCAGATCCGAATGATGGTGTGAAGACTAAATTCATTCTTGACATGCTTTCTCTTTGCAACGTGAATGAGAAGAAGCTATTAGTTTTCAATAATAAAATGAAGATTACAAGGATCATATGGGATCCAGGGGATTGTAATTGCTTGGGAACAAGCAATCTTGGGGAGGGAGGACTGTAATGTCCCTTTTTCCTACTCAGAGAATAAAATTGGGCTTTCGGCAATTTCTTCTCCTTGGTCGAGTTAAGAAAATAAGGGAGAAAGTAATATCAAATACTTTAATGTGTTTTTTAGTAAGCTATATAGAAATGTACGGGTCAGCCATGAAGAAATCAATAAATAATTATAAGGCATAATGAAGGGTTATGTCTTTTCTATTTTGGTGCCAACTTTTGAATTAGTATAAATAAGAGTCATGGGCTTCATTGGTGGATATCAACTTTATATGTTAATCCGACTTTTGAGAGTGAACTCTCATTATCTCACCATTTGGGACGGAAACCCCAAGTGAGGTCTTTGTGAAAGACGAAAACCTCTCACTCAGACTTTAAACTATTTGTACTTGAAGAAAGAATATCAATTGAAAATAATTTTGTCCATTTCCAGATTTTATATGAATATTCTCTAGAAGTGTGACTTGCATATTATTGAAATCTGATTATTTGGCAAAGTATTTCATCAAAATGATTTGATTATCTAATTCATCTTAATTTAGAAGGCCTATATCTGAATTTTCGTGAATTACGGATCATTATTTCTTGCCAAATCTTGCTGCTGCTATTTCCAAAATTAAAGCATATTCCAGCAGTGTTATTTTTGAAATTTCCTATTCGATTTGGGCTCACAAATCCATAAAAATAATACATAAATCTATAATTAATATTTGAATATGTTTGTAACTATTTTGCCCACATTATTTTAAGAATCTTAACCGCTGCAATAAAAATTCAATCTGCTGCAATTAATAACCAAAATTCTGAAATTTTATTAAAAACCCTAAAAAGGGGTTATTACACTATCACTCAATACATTCAGATTTCTTTCCCGCGGGATCTCAAAATCGGAACTTGAAAATAAAAATTTCCAGGAAACAGAGCATTTTACGAAACCTACCATTCATTCCCAGCTTTGAATGGATCCATACCATTGGTCCACGTGGAAGATGTATACAATGCCCATATTTTTGTATAATAGGCCCAATTCGGTGTAGGTAAAATTTGGTGTATGAAATTGGCCCACTTGCTGAACTCTACCTACTTTTCTATGATAGGTGTATGCGGTGCAATCTGCATTGCAACATTTGGTTTGATGCATCCCTGGGCTTCTCTCTCTTCTGCTGAGAAACTTCAGATGGGGTTGTTGGTATCCTCTTTAGTTTTCACCCTCACCAATTTACTCATTTTCACTCCAATGACAATGAATGTAAGTTTAATTCTTGCCTTAGTCTGTTTTTCTCTTTCAAAAGTGTCAGAATTACTCAGTAGATGTAATAGTTGTCTGAGTCACTGGGTTGAATGTCCTTTGTTTTGTTATTAAGACTGGGATTTGTTGTTTTCTTGGTATGTTGAGACTTAGGCTGAACTGAGTGGGTTGGGCTTATTTTTTATTTTGTAATTGGATTTGTGTATTAATTGTAACATAAGATAGCCAACCATAAGAGTTAAAGCTAGAGCTAAATCCTGCAGTAAACACATTCTCTAGTTTTGGGACAGCTCACAGCCCACTTTACACACATTAAACATGCAACAAGTAAATGATATGATGTTCATTTACAAACAAAGATACAACAGAAAAGTCTATAAAACATATACAGGCTAGGGAGGTGATTGAGATATAGTTATTCAATTAAATAATATGGTGTTAATATTATTGTGTGGTCATATTTTTCTACGAACTTCCATATTCTAGAAGCTTCATTGTACAAGAGTCTAAATCTAAATTTCCATTTCCTTTAGAAGATTATTTTCATTGTCTCCTTTTAGAAGCTTGATTTTGTTTTGAAGCTTCATGTTAATCTATAACTACATAATGCAATAACGTATACAACATATGTACAGTTTCTGATATCTATTTGGTCTCATCATTGTTGCAATTACGTTGCTTGGCTCATATCATTTTTTTGTTTCAGAGTGTCATGATGAGGCCAATTGTCCCCAGCCCTTGATATACTGATTGTATATCTGGTATCAGAGTTGCGACATGTTGTATTTTTTATCGTAGTTTTATTCATTTTTGCAGGCTAGCTGGAGTATTATTTCAACATTTCTTTAATTACCTTTAATATTCTTCTCCCAAGTTATTTATTTTGTTGTTTCTAGGTTTGATTTTAATTATTTGGTCTAAATTGTGACGAAATAAATTTAATTTCCATAATCTATGCCCATTTAATTTTTGGGTTGACGCAAACCAAGAAATACGGTTAGCTTAATATTCGTTGTATTTCTTTAGCGTCACTTATGGATTATGAATTATAATTTTTTGATAGAAATGCGGAAACAATATTAATATTTATATGTGGACATCTCTGCAATGTCCTTATTTAATTATCTATTTGTGAACATAAATTGGTTTTGATAAAATAAAAAATATGAGATTATATTCACATCTCATATGCCTCAGCGCACATAACATATTCATCAATATAGTTTTTTGTAAATATATTTGTTATTTATTTGTTTATTTTTACTATTATAATAGTAATTGATTACATACTTTGATATTTTTTCTTTGCAGGTTAAAATTTGAATATTTTCATATGAAACCACTTTGTTACCTGATCTTTTAGAAGAATGTCCTAAAAATTATAGGGATGACTATTTAGCAGATAATGTGGCGATTATGGTGTATGATGATGTACACACAATGGTTTTGTTAAAAGGGATTTAGAAACTGTCGAGTAGACACAATTAGTAGTTGTAAAGCTCGATTGTGTGACCTTTTTCACCATCCTCCCAAACTATGCCATATTGGAAGCCTTACAATAGGGAATGAACATCCTTCAAAACATAACGGAAAATGGATTCTTGTCAGATGCTTGTAAATATATATGCAAAATGTGGAAGTATACACAAGGCACAAGAGCATCTTTAAATAAATCTCTGAAAATAAATGTGTATCCAAGGACTGTAATTATGCACAAAATGCCTTTTGTTTAGAAGCTCTCAAAATCTTCAAGCAAATGTGGCAGGTCAGGGTTGTGCGTGATAGAAGTAGATTGAATAACAATGCACATTATACCTTGTTTTGAAGCTCCCTTTTTGTCACAAGTTGGGAGTATGCTTACAAATGTTGTAGACTCTGATTTACACCTACTAAATACAATTGCTTACTTTTTTCCAAGGCCTCTTCAACATATCCATTGTGTGCAAATATGCCATCATAGTGGCCCATGAGACTATATTTCTTTGAGGATTTTTGAATAACAGTGCAAATTTAAACTCGGAAATTATAATTTAAAAAACTTATTCTAAAATTTTCCCCCTTTGCATGTTTTTAAAGAATTGTCCATTGGAACGTGGATTGTGCATTGCATGGCGCAAATGGAATTCAATTATACGTGTATGTCATTTATACTATAAAAATCTTTGCATGCGCGTACTCTATTAGTATTTTTATTTATTTCTTCATGCGTGTGTTCTACATAGCAAGGATTTATTCTATATGGTCAATATGGTGAACAAAGTCATTTTCACACCACTTTTAACCCCTTATAGGGCCATGCAAATACATCTTTATGTTATGTAATTATCTTTAATGTTGCATGTGCCAATTTTTTTCAATCGCTTTCTCCGTGCTATAAGAAAATCTCCTTTATCGCTTATTTTGATGGGTCTCCATATCATGTTTCGAAACTCTGTAATATTGTATATGCTAGAAGAATGCGAGCAACATTGCCAAGTTTGAATTTCTAATATATGGTCAATATGGTGAACAGTATGGATCTCCGCATCCTATTTCAAAACTTTGCAATATTGCATATGCTGGAAGAATGCTAGCAAAGATTGATAAGTTTATCAATTATGTTTACACTTATTGGTTTGCATTGAAATACTTTATCCACGAACCAACAATTATTCTAGTCCATGAAACAAAATTCACTCAACAATTTTGTCAAACATTAACAATAGCCACAACAATATTGTTCATGATTATAATAATGGAAATTGTTTCATCCCTCATAACAATTTTTATAGCAAATTATGAAATTATGCATCATTTTGCTTTCCAAATCCCTAAATTTTGAGTTTAGCTGAAGTGGGAGGATGTCATTATAGCTCATTAGGTCGAGCATTACTAATAAAAATGCCTTCACTAAAAAAAGGAAAGTGGTGAATAAGCTTGGTATAGTTGTTTTTTGGGTCTTCTTGCAGTAAGAAAAATGTTGTCTTGAACTATCTTTACAACCGTGTTGTCATCTTGCTTCACCTCTGCAATATACAATGCTAAAATTGAATGTGTTATAGACCCTGCATTGAATTTATCTTCTTTTTTAATAAATGGAACCTGACAAATCATTTCGTCCCATTTAATTATTGTGCATAGGCCACTTGACTCCTTGGAACTTCTCACAATATTGCAGGATTTGTTCAAAACTATTTGCTTTTGTACATATACTTTTATTGATGTCTTGAAATGATTACCTTTTGGGTCAATCACAAATATATGGGTATTTAGTTCAATATTGCAAATGGCCTTTCTACATGGAACCTAAACTGATACTTAGAACATATTGTTGAGAAATACCACAAAGGTTTTCTAAACAACCCTGTTTTATATTATACCCTGTGGTCATTGCATTCCGACAGTTGGAATGTTGTTGGGTTTAATTGATACCAGTTGCCGCAAAGCAATCTAGCCTGACTCAAATGTAAAAAAAGAACATTGTTAAGTTACAAGATTCAAGTTTTCTAATATGCCTCCGCTGTCTTCATTTAGGCATGTACTTTTTTTTTCAAACTAGAAGGAAGTATGTTTATTGAAAAACTTGAAATCTGTGACTTACTATGGATCTCCTTGTAGCATGTTTATCGATATGTAACCAATTTTCATGTTGTTTTTTTATGTTTGTTGTAGGTTTGGTTGTTTTGTGTCAACTCATTTCAATCGTAGCAAGGGCAATAATGTGTTTGTGATTCTTTTCGGCCCATACTAATTTATCTATATGCACTCCTTCGATTTATCGTATTTAGTTTTTAAGGATTTTGGGAATGTTGAATTGTCATAAGCAGTAAAGAAAACACATACCATCAATGACAGAAAAATTAGGGAATAAATATATAGGAGGTCAATTTAATTATACAGTTATATTCTTACGACTACATCGTCTTTCTTTTCTAAGACTCTGATTCCACAGATTGTAGATTCTCTCTCAACACAGTAAGCAACTAAAGCAACGTTGTACCCAAAATGAAAGGGGAGAGCTTAAGGAATGGGTTTTTCATGGTTTAACATGTATTGACATCAAAATCAAAGTGGGCGTGTTGTACTAGAATGTAGAGGCCGCCATAGTTGTCTGTCAACCACCTTGCAAATTCTGAAACATGGTGGGTTCTCTGTATATCCAGTTGATGAAATACCACGTTATTAAGACCATGCTTGTGAAGGATTTTTGTGGTGGTCAAACCTTTATTTGGGTCCCTCGCAGTGAGAATAACGGCTAGACCATTTTCTGCTAAATGGAGGAATATTTCAAAACCAATTCCTTTGTTTACTCCTATGACTTCCGCCATTGTCTCCTTCCTCCACCGCCTGAACAGATTTATCACAGGTCAATAATTAAACAACAAAATTTTCATAATGGAAATAGACGTCGTGTTATTTTACTGACAGTAATATTTGTGGGTTTTGAGCTGCAAATTGGTGGTCACATGTGCTCTGCATTGCCTTATTCACTTTAATCAGTCTATACATGTTTTTTGCACTTAAAAATTATACAGTTCACAAAACATTTATCTTTTGTTTTAGTTGAAGTGCCCTTGAAGAGACGTGCGGAAAATATGCAATCACGTGGACTAATTGATAAAATAGATGAGAGGTGTGTGCTCTCATGAACTCTTAACGATTGCCAAAAAAAAATTGGGTTTGTTGGAAAGCGTTGATTTTGAGTTTTTGTTGAAAAGTTTCCCTTGTTGCGCCTTTAGTGTGCTCCACAATTTGCATGCATATCTTACTCTCGTGTTATGGTGAACATCAATCTGGATGAAAGACTGTTTTGTTCTTTTCACGTTTGATAGGAAGGCAATTTTGACAAAAATTTAGTATCGTTGTTAAGTTGACGTATTATTCCAGGCTCCATCGAGTACCATAAAAATCCATCCATTCCCATGTCGTTGTCAAGTGAAGATTGCAGAGAGTTCTAACACATCTATATAGGTGGTGAAATGACCATGCACATATCCTGAAACCATCTCCAACGACTTGTCTATAAAGTAGGCTTCGTCAATCTTCTTCTTCAAAATTTTTGGCTTGGTCTTCGACACAACCTCGTAGGGTTCTATTGTCTTCCCAACATCTAGCCTTCCTTTTGCTAGCATACTCTTAACTTATGCCAATAGATGAGATTTGAAATAGGATATGGACATCCACCAAAACAATATTCACAAACTTATTGTCCAAATATTCAAATGTTTTTTCTATCATATATTTTTCATATTTGATGTTGCAACACAATATTCAATGAAATTTTGCACGTAATATACACACAAATTATAACAAGGTAATATCATTACAGTGGATGAAATATTCAATATACACATTATAATAAGGCAATATCAACAAAATGTGTAGAAAAATCTAAACAATGTACATTGATGTCATTTGTAAGCTTTTTTTAGAATAAAAATATAATACAAATGTCAAAATTTATGAGTTGAAACTAATTCATTAAGTGACATGACATTGTGGCCCGCATGCTACTAAAATATTAATATCACTTTTTCTAAATGGTCACTATCATTGTTGGAAGAAGATTTATTGTTCATCAAAACTATAGAAAGATGCAAAAATAATGGAATATGCTTGAATAAAGGATAGTTCTGATATTCTCACAAAAAATTAATACAAAATTTTATAAAACACATGAAATATTAAGCATGGCATATTGTTATTAACTAAAGGTAAAAAAATTAATGGTCTTGGTTGAAACTATATAACTGCCTTTGACAATATAACAAAACAAAACAAAAAGAAGAAGATTTAATTAAAACAAATTTTGATAAAAGATAATTAAAAGTCACATGTCGATATCATAAAATAGTTAGTAATTGCATATGAGTTACAAACTATGTCGAAGTCTCGGAGAGGATAGAAATATTGACTTTGTAACCAAGTCGTAAATGAATGTAAGTGGTAAGAGTAATGTATTCATTGTGGAAAATGGTTAAAGGCATAAAATGATCTCAAGTGTATGTTGTTTTTGGTTGTATGTAGTTTTTTTATGGAAGAAATGATCGAGTGTAATTGGTATTTGTAAAAGTGGGCGTAAGGTTGTTGTTGTATGGATTCAATATGGAAACATGTGTTTTTGGTGATAACGTTATGAACTTTAGTACTGGAAACAAGTTTTAATACATGAGAGGTATTAACTGAGTGAATTATAGTGTAGGTAAGGGGAACTTAGATCGGTGGTTTGGGATGGTATTCATGTGTGGTCACGCTTGGTATTCAACAGAGTGTATCAGCAAAAGGTTTGGTAATATCTATAGTGGCTGATGTGTCAAGAATCGATAAGAATATTTGGAAGGAAACTATGCAATTATTAATATAGCGTGTTTGTACAATAGTGTGGGGCATATTTATCTATGCAACGTGCAAGAAAGAATAGGAAATGGCATGGCGGATTGTGGCAGCAAACCCTCTTAATAGGGTCAAGTTGCGAAGAAATACAAATATTATACAATGCTTAGAAACATGCATATGCTTACAACTTTTACACTCACGTATTTTATATATCTAGGACCTATTATATGTGTTGAATATGAAGGAGAAGCTTTGTACAACATAGTCTATGCTCTTTTTTGCATATGTGAACAATTTTTTTGTACCTCATTCTTGTGAAATGCTCAAGAGTAAAAGAAGGTGATATTTTTAGGTCACTAAGTACACACACTCTTGAGATTATTGTAAATGTTAGTCCTTAGTGGTCAATGTTGTTGATTTCGATTATTTCATTATCAAGTGTCATGTCTTACGCCTTATGGATGGTGAGACCCCGTGATATTTTAAGTAGGATTTGATGAAAGTTTCCTCTAGGACAAGAGGCAACAACAAACGCATTAGGTGGGGGACATTCCAGGGTGGCCCGTCGTATTTCTTGAAGTCAACAAAAATAATCTTTTATGTGTAATTCAATCCCCTACAACCATCAATAGATTCTCTCTCCATTAAATCCAAACATTATATTTATTATAAACCCTTTTCTCACATTTCCCTTTCACAAAATAACTTCTTATCCCCTTTAGGGGTACGAATCCTTTTTATTTTTCCTTTTCTCCACCTCATAAATAAAACCTTTGCTTTTTTTATAGCTTCTTAATGTGAACTGAGTCTGAATCTTAATTCTTCTTCCTCAAAAACCTCTACCTTATCCTCCATTAGAATAACTTTCTCATATTTTCGTGCAACAATAATTAAAATGTTAAGGAAAACTAAGATATGAAGGACATCCATTTTACTAAAATTTGAGTAAAAAATATATATATTAACATTATATATATTTTTGCAAGTCATAATTGAATGGAAAATGGTTTTAACAAACATAGAATAATAATACATATAACAAACCATGAAATAAGGACAAGTCTGATGTCAAATAGTAGTTCTTGTTAGATGATATACCTAACAAATTTCTTACAAGAAAGTGGTCATTTAACCGACACATAATGAGATCCAAATGTAGTAGGTGCTGGGATGCTGTAAACGAAGCTTCCCTTGTCTACATTTTTTGGTGGCGTTCACCACGCTCTCCTTCTACGAACCTCCCTAATACTTAATGTCAATGTCAAATGCATTCTCACTACCATTTCCTAACTCACAACCTTTATTTCCTTTCATTTATCCTTCTCCCCATCTTTTGGGCAAGATAAGAAAGAGAGTGGATGAGTCAATGGTGTTTGAGAATTGTTTGCCAATGATGGAAGAGAAATTGAAGCAGACACAAAAAAGTGTGATAATGTTGCAAGACATAAAGAAGAATGCGGGTGTAGTGGGTATGGTGGGCACGAGTGATGATTAATTAGAGTGATGATTGAAGCAGTTGATTTAAATTCCAACTTAGTGTATTTCTAGTTATTGCTTTTCTCCCAATTTTAGTAAATGGAATTATTACCTTTCCGTCTACCTCTATATTATTTTAAGCCCTTCAATACATGTGTTTCATGCTGCTATCTCCTCTTTCTAATATTTTCAATATCAACCACATGGTTCCCCTATTATTGTGGAGCCTACAACCAAGCTTTTGGTTACTTGGGATGTAATTTAGATATCCTTTCAAAAGAAGAAGCAATCTTTTTGGTGATGTTGCACTTCAGTTTGAGTGTCATCATGGACCTTCAATTACTTTTGATGCACATATAAGAGGTCCTGCATATATAAAATACATGGTTGTAAAAGTTACAACCATATATGCATGTTTTTAAACATTGTGTCATGTCCTTATTTCTTCACAACTTGACCTTTTGAAGAGGGCTTCGTTGCCATAGTCCATCATGCCATTTCCTATTCTTCACTGCATTTTGTATGAATAAATATGCCACGTAGAAGTACATTTGCATTGATGCTTTTGTATTGGTTCAAAAACTATGCTAAAGTTGTACCAAGTTCCATTTGAACATAGTGCATATCGTACTTTACAACAACGAATATGAAGTGTTGAAATTCAATTAAAGTAAAATAGATACTAAGTGCACTAACATATTATCTCTCCTAGAAACATGAATGAGATAAAATACAACAGCATATATATTTTTTCACACAATCTTTTTTGTGTAATTAAATCTCAAATGATAGACCTTACATGGTTATATTATAATGCAATTACTTTAGAGAAGAGTGACACAAAAAATGGCAAAGGATTGTGCAAAAAACATCAAGATGGTGTCTCCATCATGTCTGAGAATTGGATTGATTTCAGAATAACCTTTTTTTGCATATGTTGAAATCATTGCAGTCCACAAGATCACATCGCATCAAGGAATTGTATCTAATAGTTCACATGCCTTGTGTATGGTTTTTCATTTTGCATACATGATGACTAGAGCACTCATAACTAAATCTAACAAAAATCATCTTTCCATTATACTTTGATGGATGTCCATGCCCTGTTTTAAATCTCCCATTTAGGCAAAAGCTCGAAGGATGTTGGCAAAACTTGTGGAGTCTAGATTTACACCTATGGATTACATCTATTGGAAAGGTTCCAAGGCCTTTTCAACAAATCCATTTTGTGCATATCTTGCAATCAATATAGTCCATGAGACTACATTTCATTCATACATTTAGTCAAACAATTCACATGTCGATTGCATGTTTTCACATTTTATGAAAACATGTTACCTACAACATATTAATATACTTTTAAAAGATAATTTATTAAGTAAAATATGTTTCGTAAGAATATGTCACTACAAGACACTTGTTTAATTTTTGTTTAAATGTCCCCCGTTTATGGCTGAGATACTAAAATAAATCATGAAATTGTAGAGGTCGCTCAAATTTAGAATAAAATTCTACTCAAATATTTTTCATAATTATTAATAAAGAATTGAAAACATAAAAGAGGTTAATGATAACATAAACAACCATTTTAATCATGTATTACATTTTAAAAATACAATACATTTTTTGGCATTATATTTTGATAACTATATAAAGTCTTGAAATGATCTCTTTCGTATTAATTTATATTGTTTAGAAATATTAAATGTTCTAATTCGATCTCAAATAATTTTTAAAAAAAACATACCTTTACTTTGGTGTCATTGCCTAGTACCACAGGCAAAGGAAAATCACGATCCACACTATTAGCCACCACCGTGATAATCCACATGGCAACATTAGATGATGTGGAGAGGGGAGTCTAGCAAAGGAGAAATTCAGTGTGCTCAAATGGAATTGTTGCAAATGGAAACTGCACATTGTTCATGTGTTATTGGAATAATGACAATGGGGGTATTTTTAATCATAAAACTTATAAAAAGAAGGGAAACACAATACCTAGAATTTGTGGTGGTCGTCTTCCTACATCTAAAGAATAAATATGGATGAGACGAGTAAACCAAAATCCATGGGCATCCACCTCTGGGAATCCACTCTGGTCATCACCTGCTCTCTTTCTCATACAATCGAAAGTCACAATATTTGATATACATCCTTTAGGGTCATTGTCATCTCCCTAGTAGGCAACCAAAAGGTACACGTATCATCACACCACCTCTCACACAATGCGGTCAACATAGGCATATTATGGGAATTTTCCCCTAATCTATCTATGTGCCACATGTCGACACAATCCATGATATCCCACTCGGCATCAGATAACCACAAAGTAAGAAAAGTGCTCAAATGACAGCTCCCACAGAACTCTCTCGAGTTTATATCCCTCTACACACAACAAACACATTAAAATTCTTACATTAGCATGGCATATATGTTGTAAAATTGATCATCATAGTATGAAAATTGATCAAAATACAACTATTTCACATCATACTGTCGTGGAACGTCAGCAGCCAGGAGAAAGTCACGAATGCCCTGAAACAGGTCACTAGTGCCTGGAACTGGGCGCTAGTCTCCCAAAGGATGACAACGCCGTCGTCACTCCCGCCCATGTCAAAAATGCTAAAAAACATAATAATGCAAATTTACCAAAAGTTGGCAAAAACAAGCATATTTCACACAACTTTCTAAAATTTCTCATACTTACCAACTCATCGGTCGTCTGCGCTGCTACGTCCTCCGCTACTCTCTCGAATCTCGTCAAACTCATTGCTATATTTTTCACTTTCTCATAGTTCAAATGAAATCACTATTCACTTTTCAGTATTACTATATATAGCAATCTTCAATTTTCTATATACTATAGTTACTATTTACAATCATTTTTCCAACTAATACACGACACACAATTTCGTTTATATCTTGAGCCTCGGTACTCCGTTTTCTTCCCTGTTTACGCCATTCAGATCAACATTTCTTCTAGCACTGTACTATACACATTGCATGATGCTATATTCAAATCTGGAACAAGTAATCATCAATCTACACACATTATTACAATGTGTTATGTATTATCTCTTATTCACTCTTATCATTACTTTTGGCTCAGTGCTCTTCTCTTCACCCCTCACCCTTTTGCCAAAAGGGGGGCACACAATTGGGATCACCTTATGATCCCTCTCAGGCTACAATATAATCAAACGATACTCTTATCATATCACTATTACAATCTTTTTCTCTGATTCTATTCAAAGTTAAAGAACAAAATCACTCTATATTTGACACTCAAATACTTTCTACTATTTCAAATCTATTCCCCCTGATGACCTAATCAAGGGGAAAAACATGAAAAACCTCTCCATGATAAATTTACTAAATACATAGTCTCAAAGCAATCTTCTATCACTTGAATCAAATCAACCAATCGGTACAACAAACATACTTTACTATCTCTCCCAGATGACCTAACTTAGGAGCTAAATCACAGTTTGTATCACTCCCAGAAGGCCTAATTTGGGAGTCACTTTATAATTCTATCACTTTCAGATGACCTAACATGGAAGCCATTTAACACTATACAAATCGGGACACTCGTGGTAACGAGGGCAATGAGATGTTATTGCCTTTCCTATACTACTCCTACATGGGTTCTTCAATACGGTACAACATATAACTAAACACAAAACTAAATTTGGTCTTTATCCATCTGTAGCAATTGGGCCTTTTTGGGATCTAGTCATGGAAGGAGAGTAACACTAGACCTCTCTCCCCAACATTCTTCCTCTGGCGGCAAGATGCCCAAATCCTCCCATTTAGAAACAAAATCAGGTTGGGAATTGATCGCTCCTTACCTCTTCAATCTCTGTTGGCAACAATCACAATCTCATAAGTCTCCAAATCATCTCAATGTTTCTCCAAGTGTTTCTTACAATGGGTTGTTATCTCTATTTATGCCACATGCGTCGACATGTTGATCTATGGTTCACCACACTACAAGTTCTCACATTCTACGCGCACTTCAACAATTCGACTTCTCCAGACTTCTCATAGGTATGTTCCTTTACACTGCTTGAATTTCATTCAAATAACATAAAGGGGGGGAAAGGTAGACACAAAATCATGCACATATTACTATTTTACTATACCGTCAAGTATGTTGTTATATGCATGGATCTTAAGTGAGAAAAAGTGTTCACTAGTGACACACTCCTTTGTCCATCTGCTTGTTTTGGTTGTTTCTATTGTCTATCTCCCTCACATTTGTCATTTATGCACCCATTTCTGGTCAAGTCACAGGGATTCCTATCTGTCGGTATTTTTACATCTGTCATCATTTATCTTAGAACACGAGCGCTTAGTCTGGACACTAGCGCCTAGGCGCCCATGTCCATTTTGGGCGCTCTTGTCCTCTTTATTCTTTTCACTAATTTTGACATTTGTGGTCGGTATTTTTAGTTTTATTACCCTTATATCGGGGTCATAGTCAGCATGTTTACAATGTCATTACCCTAAGTGCATAGATTTTGTGTTTACAGTGTCATTACCCTAATGAATGAGGTTTTTTAGTTGTCGAAGCAATTCAAAGATGCTTATCTAACTACCATATCCAACTTTAAGTTGTCAGGTATGTATTTAACGGTAATCGTATAAGATTATTTTTGTTTTCTTTTTTTAAATTATGAAGGTTTTTTATCAGTAATTCAGAGGGATTGATAAATACCCAATAACCCAAAGATTTCAAGAGCGAGGCTCTAACACAAGACGAGCACCACCAATCAACCTTTAGAGCAACGTGCAAATGCCCCACTCCATACGTTACGAATAAGCCAAAAATTAAATCCGTGAGTTAAACCACCTAAAATGGTGACCAAAGCTTTGTGAACCTAACCTTAGGAATAACTATAAAATTACAAAAAAGAAAAGGCAAATACTAAAAAACAACATAACCATCCCAAACAACATACTTATTCCATAACTAATCCATCATTATCATTATTACATTGAAAGGTGTTTCCAAGTTGGACTATGAGTTATTGTAGCAGAGAATGGAGGGGCATGATAAGAAGAGAGTGATCATTGACATGAGTGACTTGGACTGTTGATTTTTTGAGTAGCCTTTTAGCAGGAAACAGTGTGTTAACAACATGTTATAATTTACTCCGCCCACTTGTTAAACAGTGCTCGCGTGTGATTGAGTATTATAATTTCCAAAATTTTTTATTTTGGTTGATACATGTGAATAATACTAGCAACGTCCACATACAACTGTGAGCGCATATTATTTGGTTATGAACCATCTGAGTGGTGGAACACATGTGGGCCCCATATACTATTCTCAACTCTATTATATCAAGTCATTGAAAATAAATACAATAAAAACAATTTCTACCAAACGTTGATAAGGTGGATTGATGGTAATGACTATTTACTAGCAATCGTACGTGAAGTGTACGATGAAAACACCAAAGGGGAAATGTCGAAAAAGTAATATTGTTGAACGAAACAAAGTAAAGGAACAAGGTCAATCAAGACTTGGGTTAAAGGGAGGAGAAGTTGTAGGTTAAGAGAACTGGTTTGGGGAAACAATGTCAAACTCTTCTTTTCTAAAACCACATCCTATTTTTGCCAATTGTTACAAGAGAAAAAGGGGTTTGGTGTGAAAGGAAACAAGGAAACATATTTTAGAGATATGTTAGAAGATAAGGAGTATTCAATCAATATTATCAAAGTAAATAGGTGTCTATAATTGCAGTGCTTCTATTTTTTAGGTATTAAAATCACTATCATGCTATCAAATTTTATTTGCTCCACATCATCATCTACATGCCACTTGCATTTTGCACAGGAGTGGAATTTGTAGTTAAAGGGGTCAAATAAAAAATGGGGAATTCCACGGCTAATTTTTTGTTTGCATTTCTTTGACGGGTTGCAAGCCCTTGGACGGGTTATGATGAAAGGCGTGTTCTATATTAGAAAGCCCGGCCCTTTCTGACAAGCGACAGAGGCATCGACGACTGAAATTTTTTAGTGGGCAAAATACAGACTTATAGCTGTCATTCACGTGGTCTCGAACAGTTGGGTAGGAGTGGTGGGTGTCTAAGAACTGTCAGAAGCATCGTCTTTCCTGGGAGGGGGGAAATTATTAAACATGGATATTTAATGTAAAACATATAAGGTTTGTCACCTGTGCGGCTATGCCATACGCAAAACAAAGAAGAGATAGGACAAGTAGACGTATGGTCGCCCCTGCTCTGTGGTAGTGTATGGAATTGAACCCCTAAAAATTTTGTTCTATAGGGATTTGCTTGAGGATTGCATGCGAATTGATGGAAAAGTTCATGTTTTGGTTGGTGTGAATATACTACGGTGCTCGAGTTGCCTGCCAAGTTTAAGCTTCTGCTTCTTGGTTTCCAGATTTCCATCAGCTCTGTGTTCCGGGCTAAGGAGGCGGAATTTTTCCTTTTGTTTTCTTGGGTTCGCGACGACGGCTTGCAACACGATGAAAGAGGCAATCCACCACGCTGCACAAGCAGCGGCAAATTTTTTCGTTGTACCCAGCGAACCACCTCATTCAGAAATTGCATTTCTAACGTGGATGTAGACAACTATAGGGACCTAATTTTTGGGTTGGTGGCAGAGGTTGTTAAGCTACCTTAATAATCATACTATATAAATAAAAGGAGTCACTAATATTATTCATAATCTTATACTTGTGAACTTAAAATGTGTCCTTAGGTCCTTATATACATTTAAAATGAGAATAATTTCCTGCATATATAGATTAGGACAAATTTACCAACTATGATTTTTATCAAATAAATATTAGGACTAATTTAGTACCTATGCTTTTTATCAAATAGATAAGACATAAAGAGATTTTCGTGTGTACTCGGCATGGATGATAAAACTGTGAAAACCTACCAGAAATGAATAGCACAAATTTTCAATTACCATAATGACTACATTGTTTAATATTAGAGGCTACAATGAAGTCTACAACACTCTACCTACAGCAAATGATGGGGTCACCAAGAAGAAACGTGAATTTTTTAGAAAAGAAGAAATAAAGAGCATCAAATATGCTTCTAAATGACCTTGGTAATCCACAAACATCCTCTATGCATTATCCATGCCACTACATATACCAAAAGAAACAATGTAGACCTCACCGTTCCACCCAAACCATTCATTTTCATATGTTTAAACCATTCATTTGTCATCCATCATATACTTCTTTTCAACAATCAGGGTAGTATATCATGATACTATTCAGTTGAAAGACTTGGGAACATAGCAATGTCAAAAGCCATATTCCATTGTTTGTTCCTTCTTATGAGTGACACATTTGTCATTGCTAAAGTTATTCACCATTAAGACTATGATGTATGGTGAGGCAACTGTGTCCTTTGTAAATTAAAGAAATTTGTGATTATCATACAACCTGATCGTTTTTCACCCATCATTCCTCAGTATACCATAGCTTATGTCTCTTATGCACATATTGGGTACGAATCCAGGATTAATCTTGTCTTACATGGTCCTTGAATTCCCTAAGGATAATCGGAAAAACAGATTCAAAAATGTTTTGTATAACAGTTGGTAACTTAATTCAATTCATGTAAAAAATTGTTAGCATTCATAAATTGAGGGCAGCTAATATATAGAGGTAATGATATGTTTTATTACATTGAAGGTGTTAGACAATAGAATCGAGGACTTCTATTCGATTTTCTTGTTTTTGAACCATGAATTAATTTAGTTTAATTTCATTCTTCAAATCAATATCTACCTAAATATGGAAATGATCTCAGTGTGCTTGATCCTCTTTCTTAAACATCTTTTCAATACTCCTTTAAACATGTCCAATATATTCTAATAGATGAAAGGAATTTTATAGATCCAAAGTTGCTCGGTAAAATTGATTTCCGTGCCCAAACATTCTTGGTAAAATTGACTACTGCCTTCAGGAAGCTTTCCCTTGTTCCAAAACATTTGCTTTCGGGAATAGGTCTATCATCCTCGTTGGCGACCTTCACCAACTTCCACCTATCATGGACATACCTCTATTTTCCAACAATTCCTACGAGGCTAACCTATGGAAAGGCTTCACGACAACCATCTCCCTCAATGTAATCTTCAAGCATCATTTTGGAACTTATTACTCAACATTCATACTTCTCTCCCTCTATTTCTAGATTGGGAGATCCTTCTGTCGGGAACGCATTCCTGCCTTTTTGAACAAGAAATCATTGATGACCCCCATCTTTTTGCTAAAAACGGCCTGGTCAACAACCACAACCTTCAAATATTAAACTCCCTTAACTCTACTATGGCTAGATCAATCCCTCTAACCATTAGATATGATGAATTCAGAGAGATTGATGATGATCAATTGGGACACAAATTTATTTGAATCAACCAAAAATTCATGCTTTCTACAAACTTGTCGGTGGAAATAGGAATTTTCAATAGTCTTATTAGCTATGTCATTGGCATAGTCAACAAATGATCCTCCGATTCCTCTTGGTTTTCTTGTATTTTTTGTCGTCAGATTTGATCGATACTCACATTCACTTTTAAGCTCGATCAATTGCAAAAAAAACAAGTGATGCATGGATAATTGAGGATAATTGAACCCCTCCAATAGGTAGGAATATGATTGTTAAGTAGAATTGATCTTCTAATTGTAAACTATAAAATTAGAATCCATACATTTTCTTACATTCTTTAGTGCAATCTGCTCATTGTATGACCTCACGATATACATATTTGTTTGTTAATTTCTCATTTTATTGCAAGTTTATTTAGTAAAAACTACTTGGTAATGATTTTAGTGATTATGGGTTTTTTAGGAGATTTTAGTGACTGACATTGTCTCGTGGTTTAGATTTCGCATTCTAGTGGCTATTGCATCTAGTATAATAATAGGGGCAACTTTATAACACTCTATTTGCTAGATATGCTATGCTTTATCGTTAAGCTTGCATTATTCAAGCGAATGTGACTTATGCTTATGAGGCAAAATATAAAATGGGGTAAATCCAATTGGTTCCACATTGGAAACACAACCGCAATGTTGGTTTATTGTAGCACTTTTTAATAGTTTGAGGCTCGAGTAATTAAATGAAAACAAGCAATGTGTGAACAATGATGGCGAAAAATTCCTCACACCATATATGTTAACTGTATAATTTCACCAAAAGACCGCCCTACAAAAACATGAAACAGTATAATCCATGATCAATTAGTTTCATAATTATTTTTTAAAGAACATGGGTGTCAACACGATTTATTATGGAACTCGTCCAAGAAGAAGGTGTGATGTATGGAGGAGGCTCGAGTAATCAGATATATCTGTCTACTCCTTCGTTGCAGCTCACTCCTCAATTTTATATTAGAGCTCTAGAATTTGAAATATTTGGACCTATTTTCTTACAACTTCTACCACACAGTTCTCCCTATGGTTGACAAGCTCCACAATGAGGATAAAAAATAATTCCAAAAGTGCTAAGTTTCAGTTGTAACAGAGCATAAGATATACAAAGCATTACAGTGCTAATGCATTACAAACCCTTAAGATTTTTTTAAAAATAGTCATAAAATTTCATTTTGAAAAAAAGGGCATCGAGGTTCATCACACATAGCATTAATCTAAAGATTTATGAACACTTCAATATTTTCAAAAAATTCTATGAAATTAAAGAAGGGTGAAGAGAATTTATTGCCATGTTGCCATCAAAATGTTGAGGCTGGACTATTCTAGCGATTCTAAAAATGTCTTTCTCAATGGTCTTTTGAAGGCCTTGGATGATGAACTTGAGCACTTGGCATACTCTTCCTTCCATGGGTTCATAGGATTTGCCATCACATTAATTGGGGTTTATACAATATTTAGACGGTAGTAGGTGCGATACTGAACTTCATAAGAAATAGCTTTCTCTGAGGGCTGAACATAGGGCTCTATGTAAAGAAATGGGAAAAGACTAGATAGGAACAAAAATATAACTCCAAAAACTGCAAAAATGCCACATTTTAACATTATTTGAACATATATTTTTTTGTTATTCACTAAATTATAAGAAGTAAAAAATACTCAAGTAGAACCCAATAAAAATTTAGAATTTTCTTTGAAGGGAAAATTGATTCATATATATTCATTCATATAAGTGTGTGTGTGTGTGTGTGTGTGTGTGTGTGCGCGTGTGTGTGTGTGTGTGTGTGTGTGTGTGTGTGTGTGTGTGTGTGTGTGTGTGTGTGTGGGCGCGCGTGTGCGTGTGTGTGTGTGTGTGTGTGTGTGTGCGTGCGTGCGTGCGTGCGTGTGTGTGTGTGTGTGTGCGTGCGTGCGTGCGTGCGTGTGTGTGTGTGGTGTGTGTGTGTGTGTGCGTGCGTGCGTGCGTGCATGCGTGTGTGCGTGTGTGTGTGTGTGCGTGCGTGTGCGTGTGTGCGTGCTCATATACCTCTTCTAGCTTAAAAAATAATCATATACACATTCATATTCATATGTTTTAAATTATGAAAACTATAACTAATTCATATACTTCCTCGACCTTAAAACGAAGTCATATTTAAGTATTCATTCATATGAAATTGTAGTAAAATATATATGAGCATTAAACTCTGCTTTGTATTTCTTGAATGCGGAGGACACAGTAACCGACACTGTACCACCTGTAAGAATGCCAAACCTATGCATCATAAACACTGCTATAATGAACCCTCCTCGCAGTTTCTGGTTTGCGTATTCAAACATGATGGTGGTGGACAAGGTATTGTCACTGTTGATGCTGAACCCTAGCTAGAATATGAAGATACAATGCGATGTGAATGTCGAAAGGGATGTGGTGGAAGAAGGAAATTTGGAAAAGGGAAGTAAAATGGGAAGTGCAGTTGTGTTTGTTAAGGTATCTGATTTGTTAGTTATATGGAGGAAGACAGAGGGGAACATAAGTCAAAATTATTATGGAGCATGGTGTTGTACTTTGTGGGAATGTTAGAGAGGAGTAACTATTTATGATGATTATTGAAAGGAAGTTACCTGAAATGCGAGTGAAGAGAATGGGAAAATTTTGCAATAAATGAAATTTCATGAATAAAAGTTTTATGCAAAGAAGGGAAAACAAATACATACACCAAGACTTTTTTTTTACGATGGGGATGTGAAGGAGGATAAAAAGTGGGAGATGAGGGAGAGGCTGTATGGTATGCTCTCTGCTAGATCTATAGGCTTATGGGTAGTTAGAACACACATATATGTAAGGGTAATTAACATGTGTGTCTCAGGGGACAATTTAGAGACAGAGAGATGTTGATCATATGTGGTGTGTAAGGGTCACAATTTCATACACATTCGACATTAAGGTTTCTCTCTAGCTATAAGGGTAATGATTAAGAGTTCAATCATTAAGAGTCCCAACGGTTTCATCTATCAACATACATTGGAGTTAAGGATTGCAATTGGATGGTGTTCAATCTATTGGATAAGAAAAAGAAACGAATGAAATTTTCAAAATAAGGTGGTAAATAAATACATACATGTCCCACGTCAATTTGATGGGTGAAATTGTTCTTACCAAAACAATATTTGTTATATGTGCTTCACATTATTGTCTTCATTTCACTTGCATCGACATTCATATGAGTGAAAGTTAGGCTTAAAGATTTAAAATAGAAAATGTGGGAAATCTATTAAGTTACTTGTTCAAAACCAAACCACAATGTTTGCTCTTTGGTTGCCCCCTTTCAATTTTAAGGAAGTACTCACTTTGAAAGGAAAACCAAAGTCCATAAGGAAATTCTTGGAGAGTTGGGCTGCTTTGAAGCATCCAGAAACTCTCTTGGACTATTGGCTCACCTACACCTTTGGGATATATTTTACTTTCTCGAGAGCCTTGACACATAATTCTGAAGGATAGTCAACAACACAAACTATTCGTGGACCAGCTCCAGTTGACCACTTGAATGATTGATGTTTTCCCAGCTGATAAGATTTTAATGTTTTTTTTGAGTGAAGACTATGGAGTAATGATTTTTGAGGCACCTCTGTTCTAGTATCTACAAGGTTTATCTTTCAAAAGATCATTTTGTGGCACACTTCCTCTTTATTATCTATACAACCTGCACTTTTATCTGTCACTTGAGAAATGCTCTCTCTTCTCAATCCTTATGTGAATCAAGTTTTTCCAACTTTTCAACCAGATGTTGCTCGTCTCTCTCTACTTTTGAATTTGGCTTACTACCAACCATCAAGTTCTTTCCATGATTGAACAGATAATTCATCTTCATCAGCTGGATCCTTCTGCAAAAAGAAGAAAGAAGTCATGTTTAGCTTAAGGAAGTTTGATATAAACACCAAAAGATTTTAAAACAAATCATGTATGCCTAAAACTGATCAAAACAAAGAGGCATCAAGGGATAGTTAGAACCACTCAAAATGCATACGAACGAGTATAAGAAAACAAAAAATGTCATTACAGTGGTTCTCTAATTGAATGCAAGCTAGAAACACTTATAAAAACACTCTTCTTTGAAAATTTTGTAAAATCATCTTCGTTATTTTATGGGATAGTTAATGGCATAATGACCTTAGACACATAAAATAATTCTCATACATTGCACTAATGGATCCACATTACATAGTAAATTGAGAATGCAGAAGGAAGTGCATTTTGACATTCCATTACAAATATATCAGTGCAATGGTTTAATTACTCGGCTCATTGCATCCTTGTTAGCATACGCTTGATTCTTATTAAGTATACTAGGTATATACACATAATAGTAATGAAAACTTTGACAAAAACCATGAAAATAGAATGAATATACAAATTGAAAAGGAAGCTTTCAAATATACACCTACCTGCACGTTGGTGAGGTCTACTCTGTTTTCTTCTAGAAATTTGATTAAGTCTTAAAAGTTTTCTTCGGTTGGGACATATTGTTTGCTATAACTATAAGGCTAAATGGACTGCAGACATAGAATAAAAGAATGTTAAATTACTTATTATTTTCATTATCACATATATGACTAATGAAAAAGAAGCATGTCATATTTAGAAAAACAGATTGAAATAGCATATGTCGTTCCCAAGATTAAATTTAAAGGTGCAAGAAATAATATTTAGATTCTCTAGAATTTATTTTTTAAAATATTTTTGGAAGATCTGAAAATTGGAGAAAAAAAGCCCATTAAATTAGACAAACATTGAGGTATAATCTTGGACGAGGTTACCTAATGAAGAAAACGGATTCGGCAGCAGAGATGTGGGCACGGTTCGACAGTTTTTCTACGACGCATATTCTCAGTGCATCAACGGAAGCATTTTCGACGTTTTGAAGATGGATTTGGTGTCTTTCAGCGTGGACCTGCTGAAGTCGAGCAACGCGCACGAACAACGTTTCTGGTGCCAGGGTGCTCTTCGCCTTCGTTAACGATGGTCGGTGCACGGAAGAAACATTGCGGTCCATCGGGATCATGCAGGACATGGTGGAGCGGCTAGTCGAAATGCTCAACTGGAAGAATCTCCACGAACAACACATTCAAAAATCCGCGGCAAAGAAAGAGGTCGAAAGGTGCTACAATTACTTGGGTTTTAGTCTAATTGGTTTGCGCATCCTGAAAAACCTTACCAAAGACCATGACAACTGTGTGAAGATCAGAAGCAACAAAGACTTCCTTCCCAAAATGATGGCCATTAGTAAAGGTGTTCGTAAGGAGCAATATGAGAGATATTCTTCTGTTGATGGGATTCGATCACCTACGCCTCCAAATCTTGGCCATTGAATCGCTTTCAAAATAGTCCCATACCAGTTGTATCGTTCCAAAACACAAAAAATAAATGTGAAACATAGATACCAAATCGCGAATAATCTAGGGAGTTGCGTAACGTGCTTCCCATACCCAAGGACAAAAACCACTATGGCACCTGACAAACCACAGTTCACGTTACTGCTAGGAGAGGTGTACACCATGCCCACTGCCTAAGCAAGAATTACAGAGGAAATGAATCGTTAGATCGAAATAAAATATATTATGTCGATGATGTACCTATGTAATCTAAGCCGCTCACGTTTTATCAGCTGTCAGAGGCAGGGGGGTTCTCCCCATTGTAGAAACGCCTTCGGCGTAACCAGAAATTATATAATCTATGTGCTTCATTCTGATTGGTTGACACTTGACAAGTGGACTGTTAGTTGTATACGTGATTCAGATGACTCACTCCACATGGATCTACTCTGCGCTACCACCTAAGCACGTATGAAATCTTTAAGAGACCAAAAAACGTACAAAGAAAAGCAGTCAAATTTTTTGAGGGCCGAGTACATAAAAAAGTGTTGAATGGAATGAGGGGAATGAAATAGTCGGGCATCAACGAACACCAATGATAGATAGCCACCGTCTATCAGTATACTTTATGAGAGCTGCAAGGACTGTCAGTTTTAATTTAGACACGTCTTTCCATGTAGATACATGTTTTAGGAAACCATATTTAGTAATATAGTGATAAAATTTGATGATTCACAATGTTGACATTAGCTACATTATTCCCAATACAATGGTAGCACCTATTTTTAATAAAAATTATGTGTGTGGGTGGACAAACAACTCAGCTCAATAACTTGTGGAAATTCATGATGACAAAGTCCATTTTTAATTGAGAGATGTTTGTGTTTCCTTGAACATTACTTAATTTCGAAATTTGAGAGTTAACTTGTTTCCATGAATTTGTATTTCATGAATTTATTTATGTCTTTGACACACAAATGATAAATTTATTTTAGAGGTAATGCGGATCGAATTCGCAACTGGAATAACAATATTTATAATATTTTTTCACCAACGACATGTTTCCAATAAGAGTATAATGGATCGAGCTTGGCCATGAATGACAACAATAGTGTTAATGACATATTATTTTTTTATCTTGTGGATTCCATGGTAATTTTGTCGTGCCTATGTACAAACATTCTTTCACACATTTTCACCAAATTGTTAGATTGAGACCCACTTCAAATGTGTGTTTCTCTCTTGTGGATTTTTTCCCATTTTTTTATTTTGGCCCTTTCAAGTGCAAATTGCATATGCTGTGAATGAGACATTTATCCTTCATATGATCAACAAAAATGACGTGGTTATAAGAAAACAAAGTTTCACATTGATTCATCGCAACATTTTCACCACTCGAGGAATTTTCCTCCCTCAAACCCCTTCTTCATTACCCATCTTCTTCTCTGCTACTTTGTGCCCTCCAGTTCAACCACTTGCTCGAGTGATCTATAAAATCTAGTAGTTCCTCATATGCCCAATCACTTAAGGAGTTCAATTATCGATGGTTATTCTCACATCAACATTTTCTTATAATTATTTTAGCACACAACTGAGAAGGGGAGCTATGAAGTGCTACAAGAAGCAAGCATCGGGGTTGGGTTTTGAACCTAGTACCTTTTTTTATTTTCCACATTTTTAAATTTTGGCCCCTTTAAGTGCAAATTGCTCACACTTGTATAGTGCAGGTGAGATCAAAACTATAAAATGTAACCCATAGAGCATTTAGTGTGTCTATAGGAATAATCTAAGCCATTGAATACTTGCGGGACAAATATGTGTTTATTTTCCACCTTTTTATTTCTAAATTTCCACTCATGGCTTAACCTTGTCTAAAAAATTAAACGTAGTAGAATCGATGACGCTAAAAATAATGAAAAACAAAAAATATCAAAGCACATTTTCTGGCGATTGTCGTGCTACCACCGCCTGATTTAATAAAAAAAAACTTATGCTAAACCCTAATTACAAAGTCATGTATGATAAATAAATGCTAAAGTACATATTTGACACAAACAATAAGCTAGATAAATATAAAACCATAAGTGCAAGAAAGGGAAATAATGACTTAGCTGATTCACGCTAATCTTATAACTGATCTTGACTAGAAGATTGATGAACAAGAAGGGCATACTGTGCGCCAAAGTCTGCTACTGGGCGCCTGTGATTGCGAAAGTGGTCAGAACTTGGTTTTTTTGGTGTCGCACAAGTGTCGCTGATAGTCGCTGTTGGTCACCTATATGTCAAAATATGATCGCATAGTGCGCCTGTAGCTTGCAAAGAGATGTTCACCTGTAAAACCCTCAAACTAAGTCAAATACCAAGAAATAAAGTTGTTATATGGGGAGTCAGACTAACCCCGACGGTCACCTGACTGAGTGAACTTACGACCGAGCGCTGCACTACATCTCAGACTTTATGTAGTTCTTGTGTATGTGTGAAAGAATCGTGCCTTAGGATGCCCTTGTTCAAGTGCACTTGATAGCGGGCGATAACTAGATACACTGATGTAAATAGATGCGTGGATGGAAAAATGAACTTCCCCTTCCTATGAAGTGTATGCAAAAAATGTAGTCCCTTATCCCTTGAATGGATGCAAGATGGATGCTTTTAGTGCTCTTAGATGCCTTTGGATGCAACCTTAGGTGATGATAATAAATGCTTAGAGCTTGGTCCTTTATTTTGGTCACATAGCTTTGTATTTATATGATTCCCTTGGTTGAATTTTGTAATTAATAACTCGAAAGTCGACCCAGAAGAAAATAAGATGCCCAAAAGATAAAAGAGACCTAAAAGAAGCGAGTAAGATAGAAAAGGGTTAGGAGTGCCCAGAAGGACGAGGGCGCCTGGGTGCTGACATCCTGTCTGGGTGTTGGTGTCCAAAGTCATAAAAGATAAACAAGTGAAATCCTGACTAGGTTGTAGGGTGAAAAAGACTAGAAAGAAAACAAGAAATCAAGTAAAGAGACCAAAGATAGCTATAAATTACTAGTTTTCTTGCTTAGGAATCATATGAATGCAAGTATGCTTTTAGGACCTATAAATGTACCCAAGTGCGTGATTTTGTGTCTACACACCCCTATCACTTCCTCTCTCGCTACTTTAGTCCATCAAGTTTAAATACTTCTATGCATCCCTTTTCTCCTTCATATGATCGACAATAATGGCACGTGGTTATAGGAAAGAACAATTTCACATTGGTTCATCGCAACATTTTCACCTCCCTTGGAATTTTCCTCCCTCAAACCCCTTCTTCATCGCCCCTCTTCCTCTACCGCTACTTCGTTCCCTCCAGTTCAACTACTTGCTCAAGCGACCTATAAAATCTATTTGTTACTCATATGCCCACTCACTAAAAGAGTTCAATTATCGTTTTGATGCATCTTCTTTGTCATTTCCATCGTACATTTCACGTATGATTCCTAGTTATATCAGTAAAGAAACCACACTTAGTGATATATTGGTGCGTCACCTCTACCTACTTCAGCACATTTTGCGCATCATTTTTTACAAAAGGAGGCATACTCTGCCCCATAGACGGTCTTCGGTAGTCTTGTGGACAACACACCTTTAAAAGTGTCGAACCCTTTGACCTTAAATATAATGTAATACGAGTTGGCCAACCAAAATGGGCTCCCGCTCGATTACTCCACGTTAAAGCGTCATAGATACTTCACACGTGAAGAACCTTCCGCTCTAAAAATATCCACTCAAATTTGGAAATACACATTATTAAAAAATAAATTCCCAAGCAACATACGTGCTTTGATTGAGTCTGCAAAAAGCACCAAAGGTTCTCCAAAATTTTTACGGGAGTATATAATCTTACAAAGATCCCCTTAATTATATTGGACAGCGACAACCGCAAGAGATCTAATTTTTTCTGATGTTTGCCTCTGAACGGTAACCCCATCCATATGCAGGCCTGAGTTTTTTGGCAAAAGATTTGAAGGAATTCAGTGCAGCTTGGAGGGTTTATAATTTTAAAAATTCAAATTCGGGTGTTGTCAGTGCCGCAAATTTGATATTAGTATTTTCAGGGCTTATTTTTCCACTGGTTTTGAGAATGAATTGGTGAAATTAGCACCTATGGTGTTCATTAAAGTTTCGAGGTTTTCATAATTTTCTAAATCAGAATTTGGGCAAAGCAGTAGCTTAAAACTAAAGTTAGGTTTTCACGGCTCGATATCCGGGTGGTTTGGAGCAAACGTTGCAAATTTTTCATTATTCAGGTCAGCCATTGCAATTTTGAGGGTTTCATTTTATTTTAAAAAGGTTCATTAATTGGGGCTCTACATTTGGAGTTAGGGTTTTGAGAATTTGGTTTTCCGCTGCTTTGATGCAGAGGCGTGAGGAAATTATCGCCGTTTGAATCTTTTGTTGTTTTCTTTGCAGTTTCGAGTGTTTCTTAAATTTTAACATCAGAGGTTGAAAATCAGGGTTGGTTTTCGATTGCTTTGGAGCAGGGATTTAGAAATTGTTGTCACAATGCGGCCGTTCTCAATAATGTCGAAGGCTGCGTTAAGGGTTCTTTCGTCTCGTGGGCAGCGACCAGGTTTTCGCCTTGGTTCCATTTTGGGACGAGATGAACTTATTTGTTGTAATGGGGATGGGGGTTTATATGGGCCCAGTCAGTTTAATAAAATTGCTAGGAGTGATGCGAAGGGAATTCTTAAAGAGAGGAATTGGAGACAAGAAGGAATTTGGAGAAGGAACATTTCGATTGCAAGGATGGGTGCTCAGCAGGCGAGGGGTTTTTTGGGATGTGGAGATGGTGATGAAGAATGCGGGCTCGCAAAAACTTATGAAGAGAGACGTATTATTGGGTATGTATAGTAGAACCTATTTATATATTTTACATGTATATAGAAAGCTTGGTTTTTATGTCACTACCAGCCAGATATCCCTATCCACAATGGGTTTTCCTTTCATTTATATTTTCCTTAATATATTTGTCACATTTTGTACCACTGAATTTCCATCTCATGACCAAGCTTGAAAATAAACCCAGCCCCTTTTTTAATCTCTTTGAGGTTTTATTTAATTTAGAATTCTGTCTTCTCTTTCTTTATATTTATGTTTGTGTGCATGCACGAGTGCGTGTGTGTGTAAGAGATTATTGGGGCGAAGGTTATTGTTTTGTCCAATTTCTACATCCATGTCATGGTATTTTACTTGATAGGTGGTCTGGTTCTGATGTATATACATGCACGTACATACACACACACACACACACAAGAGGTAAAGATTAATATTTAGGTCATGGTCAAGATATCGGCCTCTTTGGTGTAATAGACCCTCTTATGGAAGGCGAAAACAGGATTTATTTCCTGATTGCTTTAATTCATGTCCCATTTCATAGGATACAAAAGGAAAAAACAGTTAACTGTGTTTAAGGCATATATGAAAATGCAAGAATTATATAAATCAAAATGTGACGTTTGATGAACTGGAGCTTTAAACAACTTAACAAATCTGTTTTGTTTTTTTATACAAGTATACAAGGTCTATTTTAGGTTCTAATGCAACATTTTTGGTGATCGTGCATTCCAGATAATTACGCCACTGTTAATCATAAGTATTTTGAGCTATAGTTGTCAGGTTTGTGTGTTGTTATATAATTTTCCTTAACATTTTAACATTTTACTTTATTTACAAAGGAATTTCCTTTGAAGAGAAGCATAAGGTGGTTGTTCTAGTACAGGCTTTTAAATACCTTTTTAATTATATTTTTTGGACTGTTTTTCAGTTTCTGACTTCATTGAAAACTAAAAATAGACCAAAAAAACTTATAAAGTTCTGTATTGATTTTTCAGTTTTTGACTTCATTAAAAACAAAAATCTTAAAAACTAGTGTTTTCATTTTTAGTTTTTGACTATCATAGTATTATCAATTTGTCAATAGTGGTTTGTGGTTGTATTGCTTATTCTAAATAGTAAATTTCTATGCATATCATGTGGTTAATTTTGTTTATTTCGCAAGAATTTTAATACTTAAAATATTGTATATATTTTTGTATGCCCATACCCTGCTGTACCAAATCCTGGGGACAAATACGTTGTTCTGTCCTATTCAATACATGTATTGGAACCGAAAGCTTAGTTCTGTAACATTAAAGGGACTCTTACGTGGTTTTAATTTTTAAATAAGACATGATGATTAAAATAATAAAACTATAACCAAAAACTTAGTTCTGTAACATTAAAGGGACTCGTATGTGGTTTTAATTTTTAAATAAGACATGATGATTAAAATAATAAAACTATAACCTTTCAGAAACTAAATGTTTTGCCCTCATGTTTTGTAAGAAACTCTTATTAATGTGACGCCTGTCTAAATTCCCCTGCATTTTCTTGCCCCTGTTGGACCTGTCTCACTTCTCAGCACTATGTTGATATCCCCACTGTGGAGGACAATAAAGTTTAAACTCTTTGCTCCACAAATACTCATTTTGTTACAATTTCTAGGCTAGTGTTATTTAAGAATTTGTCAGCAGATTTTTCAATGCAATGACGGCTTGTACCCAAGAGTGCTGTAGGCAGGTTGGTAAAGGAAAAAAACATGTAAGTTTGGCTCTACACCTAGTGTCTGTGAGACAGAAGTTGCGACAAATTTCCCTGATTGGATTTCAACTCAATGGTAGTAGATTGAGCTGTAACTTACCATTTCTCACGAGGGGATTATACACATGTAGCTCCATTATTAAAATGTGGACTGAGTACTCTTCGGTAAAGAACCTGCTGATGGCTCTATATTACAGGGTCATACATATTTAACCCACCACACGACGAACATTGCACATCAGTCACGCACATTGCATACAGTCTATAGTTATTGGCCTACCCGAGACATCATAGAAGTCACAGTAGCGAAGGAAAAAGATTGTTTCTAGACCCCTTTTAGGCCATGGGTAAAAAATAATATTTATAATATATTCTTTACGGTCAAACTGATCAGAGTCTTGAATTTCAATATTAAATTCCCTATTGTTCAGGCTGGACCATTTTAAAGTTGCATCTGCATGATATAATTACCCTGCTCTAGCAGACCTCGATCATAATCTAAGTCACTGCATTCAAATTTGTGGAGCATAAAATTCGTAAGAAATTCGTTATTAAAAATATTCGAGATAAAATTTATGATTAAATTCAACTAACAAAAATATACTTGTATTTTGAAAAATATAATATATAAATATATAAATATATAAATATATAAATATAATTATCATCTATAAAATATAAATTTAATATAAACATAAAAAATAGAACCTAAACTACAAATCTAATAAAAACATTAAAAAAAGTATATATAATAAAAATGTAAACCATAAATATATCTAAGTAGCCGAAATGGCACCCCTAGACCCCCTGGAGCAAGTACGGCACGTTTCGGGAGCGGGAGCGGCGACGGGAACGGCCAGGCAGGTCCGGATACGGCTGGATACTTCTGCAGCCGTACCCAGCTGTTTCTTGCCGTTTCCTGGCCCAAAACTGTACTTTTTTTTTTTAATTAGTTCTTTTTTAATTCTGGTTTAAATTTAATATATCATTACAGCAGAAATTACAGTTTTCACAGCACCATTATTCTACAGAAGGTATAGTTTAAATTTAATTTATTATTACAGCAGAAATTATAGTTTTCACAGCACCATTATTCTACAGAAGGCATTTTTTAAATTTAATATATCATTACAGCAGAAATTACAGTTTTCACAGCACCATTATTCTACAGAAGGTATATTTTAAATTTAATATATCATTACAGCAGAAATTACAGTTTTCGCAGCACCATTATTCTACATAAGGTACCAAGTACAAGCCATCATAAACATGGATAAAAATAGCATGTATGAGATAAATCATAAATGTAATAAACACCTCAACTAGATATGATAGAGACAATTGAAATTATGAATGTATGAGTAGTTTGTTGTGGCTATTTAGCTTGTTTTGTTTTTCATATGCATAACATGTGGTTAATTCTTATTTAGAAGGCTGAAATTTATATATTTTTTAATTTTTATATAGTTTTTGTACTGCCGTATCCTACGCCGTATTCGGGGTCAATTTTTTTTTTGCTGTTTCTGCATATCGGATACTCCGCTCCCGCTCCCGTATCAAAAACGTTTCGGCAACTTAGAAATATATAATAAAAATGTAAAATATAAATATATAATAAAATTAATAAAAAATAGAAAAAATAAAACCTAAACTAAAAAGTAATGATAAAAAACAAATCTATTTTCCCTTATATTCGCCATCACGACGTGTTAAATATTATACTATGTTATAAAACAAAAAATAAAACATTATTAAAACATACATTGCTGCGCAACATATGGAAATGGAAGGATGAAGCCCGTGAACTCGCGTTAGGGCACGTTATCTCCCAGTCGCGTTAGGGCACATTAGCTCCCAAACGCAGCGGCAAGGGCAAAACAATTTCCGACGAATTTCGTTAACATATTTTCGAGTTTTCGAGGGGTATTAAAATTGCAATTTTTGACGAATTTCTTGCGATGACTTGAGATTCGATTAATTTCGATTTTTTGCGTTTAAAATCGGCGAATGCGGTGACTAAGATCATAATTGCGTTCATGCTGCTTTACTGCCTGTAATTTAAGAAGCCCTTGGAGGCTATAGATGCAATTCTGGTTATCCTTATTTAAGAGAGATTAGTGTTTTCCATCTGCATCAATTAGGTTATAAAAAAAAATGTAATTTTGTTTTTGAGTGATGATTCGCAGCAAACAGAATTGTGAGTTATTTCTAGGAACAGCTGCATGGAAATTTTTTGGTCCGACATCATTTGCTTCAGCCTTCATTTCTTTCCTGATGATGGGGTCCTGTAGAGAGACCTGAAACATCGGACCGAATTTTTTCCAAACAGCTGTCCAAGAAATATCTCACAAACCTTTAATTGTTATTGCAAACAGACAATATAACATGTTTGGTGTGGAAATTGCACTCTTTGAAAAGAAATTCCATTAGGTGTCATACTTAGCTGAAAACATGATGGGTTATAACTAGGACATCTGTCTTAGATTTGATAACTTCATCCTGTTTACATTTTGGAAACATATTTGCAGTGGACCTCTCTGAAGAGTTAATCATCTGTCATGATGCAATTAATTAGAAATTGGCTGATAGAATTTGCATTGTTGCATTGATTTAGAATTTTGGCGATGAAGTTGCTTTTGAGGAGTGAGCAATCACTGGGCAGCCTTGGGAATGAATTTTCTTTTGTTATGAAATGCATTATTCAGCAATAAGATTTAGGAAAATGATATGATACCGGTCACCTGTGGATGTGTGTTATGTTGCCCTTTACCCTTTAGTTTTTAATAAATATATTTTGGGCCTTGGCTTATTCATATGTCTCATATCAATTTACTTTGTCAGGGATTTTTATGATTATGTTCTAATAATTATTTAATTAACAAACGAATGCAAAAACTGACAAGAACAAACTTGTTCAGGTACTCTCCAGAACAGCTGTTTGTTGTTGTAGCAGCTGTTGATTTGTACGAGGATTTTGTTCCTTGGTGTCAAAGATCTACTATATTATATCACAAGAATGATGAGGCATTTGATGCAGAGCTTCAAATAGGGTTTAAATTTCTCGTTGAGCGGTATATCTCCCATGTGGAACTGAAGAAACCCAACTACGTGAAGGTATTACTTCCTTGTTTGTTTCATCACAACTTAGCGAGGAATCTTTAAACAATTCTCTCACAACTAAAAATCTGAATGAGTTGAAAGTTGGATTTCATTTTTGGGCCTACCCTAGTTTATTAAGAAAACATTGTCTTTTAGTCATTTTATGTTCAGCTTTGCTCATGCTCAGGATTTTTGTTCATGTGTTTTTTGAAGACGCAAGAATAATTGGTCAGGATGAGGTTGAGGTTAACATTCTTTCTTGGAAATGATGATTCTTCTTGTGTTGTAACAGATCCAAATCTTTCGTTTCTTTGCGTTTATTTCAAGTGTTTGACATAATGTGCTAAAGTTGCACCAAATTTGAGAGTTATTGCATACAATGCCTGTGTCCAGTGTCAACATTCCTTTTCTCATTTAAAATACCCCGGGATCTGTTTCTGTTTGCACACTGCTGAATTTAATTCCTATCCTTTAAATTATTTTCCATAGCTTTTTTACCTTCTCACTTCAATTTTCTTCATTCAAATTTTCTATCCCTTTTTTAGTCGTTCTCCCAGAATTTTGTTTTTGAATGGCATGCCTCAACATCAAGGAGCCAGTGTGAAAGAAAGAGCCATGTTCTGTTTCATAGTCGTTCTCCCAGAATATTTTTTTTAAATGGCATGCCTCAACATCAAGGAGCCAGTGTGAAAGAAAGAGCCATGTTCTCTTTCATACTATCAAATATTTAAAGATAAGTTTTTGACACATTTTGTTTGTAACTATCTCTGCAGTTGCATGACCCACTTTCTTAATAAGATATCACAATCTTAAGTTTTCTGTTAATGATAATTGGTTCAAACAAATTAAAGTGAATGCCCGATTTTTTTCTTCAACCGAATATATTTCTGCATATTTATCCACTTTCTAATTTACAGTGTTTGTATGAGAATCTGATATCAATGTTTTTTCTGAGATGTCAAATCAATCAAGATGATCTTTGCTACTATTTGTTTTTTTAATGATTTCAAAAAATTCTTAGTAAATGCATTATATGCATAGTTATCACATTCGTACGAATATGTATAAAATTCGGTATGAAATGTTTTTTATTAGTGGGACAAATTTGTTATGTCAAGTTCGTACTTAAAAAAAAACTGAAATCAGAAAAGCTGGATCTACTGTCGAAACCCTATTTCCACACAAAAACGAACCTTACCAAACTATAAACCCTATTGGCATTGTTCAATCTGTAGTAGGTAAAACGGAAAAGAGGAACAAACAAAACTTCTGGGTCATTTGAGATCTATTCATAGTGTTCACCAGCAGTCATTGATGTGCTGTATTCTGCATTTACGGGTCCTTTTTTTTAGGCATTTTGCATGCCATTTTAAAACATTTTCTGCATATTATTGGCCGTCTTCTACATCCAAGGCTTCATGTCTTGCATTCCAGTAGCCATGGCAGTTGTAAATACCTGCAAATGCAATGCGTAAAAGTTTTTAAGCTATGTCTGGGATAGACATAATATCATTGCGGATTAGGCAGGTTTTGTTTTCTTGGTTTACATTTACTACTTGTTACTATTAAATAGTTACACATTAATTATTTGATTTAATATTGTATTTATTATTAGCTATTAACTTGTTTGGAAAGTTTTATGGTATTTAATTTAATACTATGATTTAGCTTTTAAGATTTTTTTAAGGTTGTGCTTATTATTTAGATTTTAGGTTGTAATATTATATTTAGTTTATTTTAAGTTAATTCAAAAATTTTAATTAATTTTTAGCTTAGATTAATTTGTTTTCCTTTTGTATTATTTACTTTTTAAAGTTATAAATTTATAGATAAGTTCTATTTTAAGTCTTTATTATAAATTTATAGTATATAAAATATATTCTTTTTATAAATATGAATAATTGTTGGGATCTCTTTTAAATCTATTTATAAATTTATAATATATAAAATATATTATTTTTATAAATATGGACAATTATTATTTGTTTGTGTATTTTCTAAAATTGTAAAATATTGAACTAAATCGAATCGAATCAAACTTTTTGCAAAATTCGGATCTTTTGAACTTTTTTGCCCGTCCGAACAACCCGAACTTTTCGAACATGGTAACTATGATTATCATCTTGTCCTACTGTACCGATAACTCTCTGGAAAAACTGTAGCGAGTCCTTTATTGAGATAGAGAAATATTTGATAGTGCTCATTTGCTTGAAATGCAATATGATAGGTTAAAGGATAAATGCGTTATGGAGACAATGAACTAGCTTTTTGGGTTAGATCTGGGATGGAGGGATTCATGATTTGCCATATGGTTAGAGGTTTTCTTTAGACAATCAAAACCTTAAATGAGATCACGCATATTTCTCATGTTTCTACGTAACCAAAAGAACAATGTCTTTTGAATGTGCAACAATTGAAAATTAGTTGGAGCATGTCAAGTGAAGGTGGATGATGGCATTAGGGACGACAAATATTAAAATGTAGAAAGCACATAAAATTCTAAAATTTTAGAAATAGCAAATATGGGTATAATGCAGTGTTCCACGGGGACGCGTGCTCCCCTGAAACTGCCATCCCTTGACCCAAGATGTCTTTGAGACTTGGGGATGCTAGGGGGACCCCTCTGCCACCCCCACCAGCTCCATGGGGACATCCCCGAAATGTTTTGCTCAAAGAGGGGATGTTTTTGAGACGTCCCCAAGACATCCTGAACACTTCTATAAGTCTCTCGACCCGTCTCGGTGACTCCCAGCCGTCCTTAGAGGCATAAGGCTGTCAAAAAGTTAAAAAAAAACATTTTGTTTTATAATTTTTGGCCCCCAAGCCTAACCCTAGTACTCAATGGGCCCCACCCACCCCCTAAGCACTAAAAAAACTATAAATAAGAGTTACAACCTCACCCCAAATCACAATAAAAAATTCAAAGCAAGAGTGAAAACATTAGCAAGCAAGAGTGAGAGGGTGAGAGCATTAGCAAGCAAGAGAGAGCAATAACATTAGCAAGCAAGAGTGAGAGCATTAGCAGGGAAGAGGAACAACATTTGCAACAAGTAACAACAAGAGTCAGAGCAAGTGCCAAGTCTTCATTGCATTGAGCCACTGGCCAACTGTAGTTGAATTTTGGATTTAATCATCATTTGAATATAAATATTAATATTTTGATATTTGACATTTTCACTGTTCAATGCAATGTGATTAGTATTTCAAAGTCTCATTTGTTGTTCCTTCTACATTTTTTTATAACTAATTTTTCAAGTACTTTATATATTTGCACCACCGTTCTACCACTCCGCCATTGTCCTCTCACTCCGCCACGGTTGCCAAACCTAGGCCCTTGGTCCCACTGTCTCTGAAACCCGTCCCACCGTCCCGCCTTTCCAAGACTCTGTGAAACACTGGTATAATGTAGTATGTTTGCAAGCTTCAATTAGAAAATGGTTGATACACAAATTTTGAGTATCTAATAACAAGATAAAATCATAGTTACCTGAGATGGGGGGACGGGGTTTCGGGACGGCAAAAAATTTCTAAATTTTGGGGATGGCGGGGGGACAGTTAATTAAAAATAATATAAATATTTAAAATATAAAGATATAGTGACTAAATTATATAAATAAGCTGAAATAAAACCATTTGAGATTTAAATAAGGTGAAACTTGAACTCATAAACATCAAATACATTTATTAATACTATAATATCAATATGTTAATGTCATAAATTGAAAATTCATAATACATAGTTGAATTTTGAATTTGAGACAAGCTGAAATTTCAAATATATTATAAAATATAAAAGTAAAACCATTCTAAATTACGATTGATCAAGTGACAATAGCTGATATTCATATCATTAATCTCATAGCCAAATACACCAACAATTGTTTATCGTCAATATTACCAAAAATGAGGACAACTACAAGTATCAGCCTAAAAATCAGAATCAACATCTGAAGTAATATCCATGAACTCCTCCTTGCTGGTACTAGCATCCTCATCCTCAAAGGTAAGCCCAATCAATCCCTACTGCACAGTATTGTCCTCTTCAACCTGCCTCGGCTCCTTGGGATCTACATCCCACTGTAATGCTGGGGTCTGTTTGTACTCAGGTGTCTTGCGATCCATAAGACGCAAAGCACTGTGTACAACTACAAGATTCTCCGATCTCGTAGAGGTAAGCCTATTTCTCTTAATAGAGTGTATCCAACCATATGTAGACCAGTTCCTCTCAGAGGCAGAGGAGCTAGAAACCTGGGAAAGGAGGCGAATGGCAAGTGGTCGCAGTAGTCTTGGAAGCCCATACAGTCGCCACCAACTCACTAGCTTCTCCTGTGCTATTGTTACTCTATCTGCCTTTGCTGATGTTTTGTACCCATCAAGTAAATTTATAACATAAAATTGCACTTTTAGGGTCAGGGTTAGGTTAGTAATGTTGTTTTTATATTATAAGTGATTTACAATTAAAAAAAATTAGTTTAGAGTGTTGTTTTTTATTTATTTTTATTGAAAAATGTGGCAGACCACATGGGGGACGTCCCCCCCACGTTTTCCCGTCCCTAGGACGTTTCACAACCTCCTTAGATGTCCCCATGACACTTCCCATCATGCATGCACTGTGGGAAACATGGGGGAAACGTTTCCCCCACGTCCCCCCGCGTCCCCAGGACGTCCGGGACGTGTCAAAAATGGGGGGGACACGTCCCCCGCGTAACTATGGATAAAATGAGAATTCAATGATCATTGACACTGATATATCTTAGCATCTATGATCTTTTCAAAACTTCAATGAAAAGCTAAACCATTGGCCACCTTAGCTTATATAACTTGTTAAAGATATTTAATAACACCCTAACAAGCCAACCTTCTCTGGATTGTTTTCCTCATTAATTTGTATGCCATCTCCAACAGTTACTTCTTGGTTGTTGATGGTTTGAGTTAGAGGGTTAGAGGTTGCTGTGTGCAAAAGGAAAGTCTATTTATTGTTATGGAGTAACCGAAGTCCGAGGCATTCCAGTTTGTGTCAACAGTCTAGGAACTAAAAAGTTGTTAAAAAAGAAAATTAGCAATGTGTCAGAAATCTAGAATTCTGTTCTATACTATATAGATCTTCCGTCATCTGATATAATTGCCCTGAAGTATGGTATTTGATTGGAGCCATTGAGTTTCACAAAAAGATAATAATTGTTGTTGAAGCATCTTGCACTCAGCCATAATGGACATCCTTGAGATGGGAGTTCAGCAGCTGGCCTCCTCTCGATCATTAAGTGGAGGCAATCTCACAATGCACCTTTTTTGGATATCATTTGCGGGTGCCATTAGGAGGGATGCATTCATTAAGATGTATCTCGTAATATACTATTTGTCAAGGTTCCTCCTAAATCAGTAAATTGTCTCCTCTCACAATAGGTCTGACATGTCCCTATGTGTTTTTTAGATGTCTTGTATAAGTCACTGAGATGATACGTATCTATGGTTGTACAACTGTTAATCTTAATCACACTGCTTGTTGAAATAAATCAACAGTCTTTGCTTTATGTGCTGAGGAGATATTCTTAGGAGACTCAATATGACTATGCACGGGCCGTGTCAGTTGCTAGGAAGTGCTACACAGCAATCTCATTAATTAGAGAAAAAGTGTTATACTGGAATTATGAATTATGATCTCTACATTCAAGGCATATGCTAAACTTAATTGATTATGTCATATTCATACCATGATTTATTGCACAGTTACTATTGTCTTTTACTCATCTATTATTATCATTTGCAGAGTACTGCATCAGAAAGCAATCTATTTAAGTACCTGATAAATATATGGGAATTCAAGGATGGTCCAGTTCCTGGAAGTTGTGATCTTCATTTTACTGTGGATTTCCAATTTCAATCGCCTCTTTACCGGAAGGTATGATATGTATCTACTTGAATTGTCTTTTCCTTTCGTTCTTTCTAGTGCACTGTTGGTTTTAGTCATGCGGTCATGAGCAAAAGAATTAGTAATATGAATAAAATATAAGTTTAGTCTAGGAAGATGGCTACATGCCTTTGTGCATTATAATTCAGTGTTTTACAAGTCCAATAACGTGAGCAGGGGAATAGTAAAAGATTAATTGAAAATTTGAAACAGAAACTCCATTTGTAGGGCCCGGGAAAAGTACACATCTAAATTCATCAATGCTTGAGGGATCTAGGTTCTGATCATGAGTGATCTAATCCAAGCATCATTTCATCACAAAAATACATGCCCTGAACATTGCTTTGGCTTTGTACTTTTAAGCATTATGGTTTATATCCTTTTATATAGACAATATGACCAAAACATCCATTTGTTAAAGTACATGCTTGCATATTAACTGGAATGACTGAAGACTAAATAAGCTATTAAAATTGGAAGCCTTCATTCCTGCCAGTTCGTAAATGTCAGTTTATGGTAACCTTGAGATGCCACAATGTATGTACTATTATCAAAATGAGCTGTCTGCCGTGAAAATTTTGTATGCACAAGTGCACCTTGCTATTGCTTGCATTGGCTTTTCCACTGTATGAATAACTAGCTGATTCAATCTCTGCCAGAACCTCTTCTTGCTATAGATGGAGACCTGCATGTACCATGTCTGTAGATTGTTTTTTTGAGATTTGAAGGGTAGGGCAGGGAGATCATTTTTAGTGTTTTCCATGCATCTGAAGTTGAAGTTGTCATTTTCATGTTACAATTGATTTTCTTTGTGAAGTTTAGGCTCTTGGATTGAATGGTCCCTTTCATGCTAGCTAGCCATATTGAGTCAAGATAATTGCATATCTCATATTCTTTACTTGAATGCGGTTTTGCACCGAGTTCAGTTTGGCTTACTATAAGTTTGGTAACAGGTGGCTAATATGTTTTTCAAGGAAGTTGTTTCCCGCCTAGTGGGATCATTTGAGCAACGCTGTTGTATGGTTTATGGACCAGCGGTGAAAATTATGGAGGGTGCATATGGAAATCAAAGAGCTTAACATAATATTTTGTGTTGTGTATTATTCTTTAAAAGATAAATGAGGCACATTGCTTCAGTTAACTAGGTGGGAAGCTTTTGAAGTAGGCATACAGAATTCAAAGAACTGAAATTTATTTTCACTGCTGTAATAATATCAAAGACAACCAAAGCACGAAAGACATTGCTTCAGTAGAGTATCCTCGATTCTCATGATAACATCATTGAAGATACAATTTTTTTAGTACTCTTCTTATTTAATTTATTCCATTCTTTCCTCAGTTGTTTAATCTTAGACCCATAATTGTACATGGTAAAGACAATTTGATATCCTTGGTATCCAGTTTGATCAAACTTGGCTGCTTCAAAAGGAACATAGATTTTTACGATCGCCGAGTTGAATATTATTATTTTTTTGCTAAACATATTGTAATCTATAAGTGCAGTTGATATTTAACACCATACTGCATTTAATAGCAGTCCTTTTTGGACAAAAGCTATAAATGGTAAAATGGAATAACTACTCCAGCAAAATATTTAGGCATTTTTTTTTACTAGAAATCATTTTCACAATATTCATCGAGTGTGGAAACCTCTGTTCTGCAATAATTTTAGAGTTCTGATGAAGATAAATCCTTGACATTTAACTCAACATAATTATCTGATTTGTATAATTGTCTTGATCTATTTGTTTAATGAGGCATAGAAACAACCATAAAATTTTCAAGTGGATTGATTGTCAACGTCAAGTATTACTTTTGTACTGCTGCATACTTGGAAAATATATTGGGGTCTTTTGGTAATGCTTAATACTCGAGGTCAAATCAAGCTTTGGGCACAAGGCACGAGTCTCTCCCCAAATGGTCATAGAATGAATCCAGGCCTGTTTGTGGTGTTGGTTCCTTCATCAGCAGCACTCATGCAAAACATAGAAAATACCTGCCTCCTCACCGCCCTTTTCAGCCATTTGATCAAGTTGGATAAGCAACCCTTTCCTCAAAAGCCCTAACTTCACATTTCAATGGGGTATTGCTTGTAGTTGATGTCTTGTAATATTGGGTACACGTTGGAAGAGGAAATTTGATGAAATCTCTCTCATTCCCCTACCAACTTTAGTGATTTGGAAGATTGGGATCCATTTTCATGAGAAGTCGGGTACACATGTTTGACGAGAAGACAAACATTGAAAACTCTTTCATTCATTACCAAGTTTATAAATTTTGAAGATCAGTGGCTCATTTTCATGTGAGGTCCATGGCTTTACAAAGATGCTGGGTTTTTTATGAGATTTTGGCCACCAGGGTTAAATATGGGGAGTCGACAAATAAGGCAATTTGAAATGAATCTTGTAGCTCCCATGTTTTTAACTTGGATACGTAGAAACGACTCTCAGGCTCCCAGACTCGCATATGAATGTACCTGGTACAAGAAATGGGTTTGAACATCTCGGAAACTCATCACGTGTCATCGTTGGGATGTACCCATCCTATTTCAGCGGTGCTATTAGTATTTAAGATGCCAAAAATAAAATAAAATCTCATAAACAAAACAGCATAACTCTAACCTGGATTAAGCCTATCCCAACCTTTTAAAGACATCGTCCAAAAGCTATATAAGCACATCTTTGTTCCATTTCAAAGCACACTATATATTTTCATTTTTTGCAAATTTAGGAGGTTGAAGGAGGAAGAATCAAGTGCAGCGCGAAGGAGGAAGACTCAAAAGCAACTTGAAAGAGGAATTTAGGAGCTTCAAAGAGCAAAGAGGGAGGAGGGAGAAAATCAAGGGTTTTACCCTCCATTCACCATCTTTTCTATTTTTCGTAACATTAAAATAAATATTATGATCTTTGATTATGAATGATGTGCGCACACATGATTCATGATCAGTGATCATAATATATATATTTTTAATTTGATGCACTTTTTTTAGTTTTAATTTTGTTTGTATTTTTAAATTTTCATTTTTAGAGTCAAATTTTAAACAAGTTATGGGTTTGCTGTTTTTAAAGTTTTAAATGTCTAAACTTGGTGTATGCTCCCACCTTGCACTTTTTATGGTGAATTTGGCGATCATAAGTAGAGAATGATGCCTATGGTTGAGTTTTTTTTTTGATTGGTAAACAAGGGTTGAAGGGTCCCTTTCCACTTGTATCGCTTTTATAATCATTGGAGTGACAATCGGTATGGGTTAGCTACAATCGAAATTGCCTCCTCCATCAAGGAAACTACCACATGATACATCGGCGAATACTCATGGCCACAACCAGCCTCAGATGCCTCAAAAGGAATCAAACCTTGGTGGGCATAGAAACATCCAATTGACACAACTAACTCACACCCACCTCATTGGCACAATGTCTAGGGTTAAGTTATATATGTTGCTTTTAAAGTAATTGTTTCTGATAAAATAAAATAAAATCTAATCTAAACTTCGTGTATGCTCTCACCTTGGACTCTATGGTGAACTTGGTGATTTAAAGCAAAAAATGATGCCTCGGGTTTATTAATGTTTGTTGTGTTTAGAGTTTATTTAGTTTAAAAAATAATTCAAATTTTGTGTATGCTCTCACCTCTTCTTGCCTTTATAGTGAACTTGGCGATTAGAAACTTTAAAAGAAGCAAATTTTTATTTAGTTTTCTTTGTTTTTTAAAAGTTTATTTTTTTCATTGTATGCTTGAGACAAAATATAAATGACATCAAATTCAGATTTGGGTGGAGGGCAAGGAGGCAAGGAAAAACTAGGCGGGAAAGAGGCACAAGAATTTTTTTTGAGTCCCATGAATGAAATATAATCTTTCTTGTCCTCTATGGAGACATTTAGAAGCATTAGAGAATATTGTTGGTGGTGGTGTTTGCTCTTGATTATGCAAGAATTAAAACATGTTATTTAAGTCTTCATATATCAACCCGAAAACTTATTTAATTGGGGTGACAAGAACATGGATTAGAAAGTATGACAAGGTTGAAAAGACATTAATGTTGGCGTGCTTCAAAGAACAAGAGGATGTTAACTCATAATTTGCAAGAGCTTGCTCTAGAACCTTCTTTTGCAAATGAGAGGTTTACAAAAATCTGCACTCACAAATCGTCATTCAATTCGAAGTTAGTTGAATTTTTGTCAGTGCCACTTGAAATTCCCTTGGATGAAGAAGCCACCTTATGACAAAGAATAATAGAACCCCTAAAACAAACATTCAACATGGAGAAGTGGGGCATTGTTGAAGAATTGGTGCTTTGTTACATTTATGAATGTGGGTTGTCATTTAATGTTTCGAGGTCACCATATGGGCAACAAATGGTGAATGACATTAATGAGACGCCACAAGAGTATAAAGACACTAGCTAAAAGAAGGTTCACACATCCTTTTTGGCCAAAGAAGTGGAGCATATAAAAGCTTTCTTTGTAGCCAATTAAAGATTCTTGGAGAGGTTTAGGAGTGTTCATTATTTCATATGGATACAAATATATGCGAAACAAACCCCTAATCAATGTTTTAATAAGCCCTATAAGGGCAATGTTTTTGAACGCTGTTGATTGTGAGGGCGAAGTGAGAGATGCATAGTTCATTGCTGACATTTTGATTGATGTTATTGAGTTGATGAGCCCTTAAAATGTTGTTTAAGTCGTCATAGACCACACAAAAAATTGCAAAGCAAAAAGGCAGATTATAGAGGGGAGATAAAAACACATATTTTGGATGCCTTGTGCAATACTCTAAATCTGATTTTAAAGAAGATTATAAAAATCTCATAGATTATAAAAATCTCATGCATAGAACAAATTTACACGAAGTTAAGTTGAATATAGATGTTTGTCACAAATCATCACATGTTTCAAGTCATTTTTAGGAGATTCTTAAGATTGGAGTTCTTGAAGGTAAGGAACCAATTATTAGTTTTCAATTTATATAATCCAAGTGAAATATAACTTTCAATAATTTGAGTTTATTTTAAATTTGCACATCATTAAGTTCTTTCAATTTGTTTAATAGGTTGCTGAAACCAGATTTGCCTCTCACACACTCGTTTTGGATGACTTGTGAAGGTAAATCGTGCCTTAAACAATATGGTGATTGACAACATTTTCATTATGTGGAGGCAAACAAATATAACAAGAGCCCATAAGATGAAATCATTGATCCTTGATGATGATTGGTGGGCCAAGGTTTTGTTTAGTTTCACATAATCTATTATTTCTATGATATTCTTACTTAGTTAATGGAATTGCATTTTTTTGCTTTAGCTAGCCATTGCTCTACATATTTGAGAATGTTGTTGGTCGCCGTATGTGTACGACATTGGTCTCACACTAGCGATTCTTTAGCAATCTAGGTAGGAAATCTCAATAGTTTTGCACATTTATTGCATTGAATCAGTTTGCCACTTGACCCTTAGGGAGGTGATTAAACATATATTTATTACCCTCTTCGATACATGCATCATTTGATGTAGGCATCACCGACAGAGCTCTAAAAAACTATAGCTTTGAAGAAGGCAAGGAAGTTTGTCTTGGAGGTCTTTCACGAGTTACTAGTTCTGATTTAAAAACCCTTTTGTTGGATGTTTTTCTTGATTTACTTGAATTTGACAAAGCATGCAATTGGTTTGAAGCTTTCATCCTTGTTGGGTATTTTATTGGCCGAATCTCCCCGAAAAGCTTTCTTGAACAAAGGGTGCATAACTACTGGCAACCCCATGGTGTCAAGATCTAACCAAAGGTTTTTCCCTGTTCCGCTTTAACAATTCCAAACACTCTAAGGCCATTGTCAATAACAAACCGTGGTTTATTTGTAACATTGGTTGTGTTTTCCCACTTAACTAGAGACTTCCAGGTGTTTGAGCAAGCGAAGCTCAAATCTCAGTTTGGATAGAATTCCTTGGTCTCTTTCCACCCCTATGGGGATTTTTCGAGCAACTCATAAAACCCCTAGGCCATTTCTTTTATGTCAACAACCGAAGTTTTACACAAGTAGCCCTCAATAATGTGTCTACGTTGAAATTGACCTCGCTAAAGACCTCGAGGAAACCATATGTATCCATATTGGCGACTTTTGGAACACATTTTTGGTGCCAAACCTTAGACCATATGATTCAGGATTGCCCTTTTATGGTTATAACTCACCAAACCTTGCAGGAGAAAACCTCAATAGATACCGAAGTCCCCACAAATTCTTAATTATGGCTGGACCACATTCACTAACAAGAAAAATGGCTCTCGTGGTACTACTTGGCCTTTAACATTCAATTATTGCCCTGTTAGAGCCTTTAGATCTAGCTCCTTTGCAATTGTTGCCAAACAAATTGTGTCGCCTTCTACTAAAGTTCCATCGCTACTCTCTTGTGTCCCAGAAACCACGTCTTCATTTTTTCCCTTTGAGCACACCATTCCCACCATTCTTGTTTCACAACCCCTTTCGAGGGTGAATTATCTAGCGGAAAATTATGCTTGAATGAAAAGTTGTGTTTTGCCACTCTTGAAGTCCATCCCCTTATGAAGATGGAGAGTATGTCTAATAGAAATGACGACCCTTCCAAGTGTTGGATTTCATACCATTTGACCGGAGGAAACCATCCTATCCTAATAAGTTTGCTACAATCGAAGATTTAGATGAGAGATACACACACCTTTATATTTCCCAATGATTGTCTACTCTTGGAATGTATGTGGCCACATTGAAGCGATCCATCAATATATGGTCCGGGTAAGTTGTCTTAATTTTGAAATATGAAATGTTTATACATGCAGGAAGTTAAATATATAGGTTTCTCCTCCAATCTTTTGGTAAAACTATTTGGTCAAGTGCCATCTGCCTGATGTCCAATCATGAGCCTGGTTGTGGAGGGCTTATCACGCTGCTTACACTAGAGCTATCTCAAAATGTCATCTTGTGGGGCTTTGACCCAACCAATCGGGTCTTGTGGACCCCATTTGATTTTGATGGGCGTATCCTTGGCTGGGCTAATTAGTATGCCTCTAATGACAATGATGAACGATCCCTTTTTTGGTGATGGATGACATATTATCTTTCAGATGCCAATTGGATTTTTTGTGGAGATTTCAATATGGTGGAATCTAATGAAGACAAAGAAGGCTGTCTTCTTATGTGGTGGTGTGTAGGAGAGTGAGAAGCCCAATTCATATGTGATGCAAGAAAACCTTTGTTCCTACAATTTTCTAAACACACCTACATACAAAGGATTTTAGTGCAATAGATGGGAAGACAACAATAAATAAGATTCTTCATTAAAACTACAAACACAACATAAACTCTTATTTATTCATCGCAAAAACAAATTACATCCATCTCTGTTCCCAAATTTCTCTCCCCCTTTCCCCCAACTTTGAGTGGTTTTAAATCTTTTTAAAGGCACCTGAATTAGATTCCTACTTGGACTTACTAATTATAAAAATAACAATTACAACTCCAACTGTTCCTTTGACTCTAGAAACATAGGGTAGCAAAAAACGTTGCTATTATTTGGAAACAAACTCCTAAAAAGACTCTGAAACAATGACTCATAATTAGACTCCTAATTAGCCCAATAAAGTAAACAACATTAAATAATTGGTTACATAATTCTCCCCATTTTTTTTTTTTATATAAACCTCCTGGTTCAGATGAGGTTTTATTTATTTTCTTCCATTTCCTCCACAAATTAAACCAGGTATCTTCTTGAACAAGCCCATGTATACTTGCAAGGACAATTTATGGCTTTCTTGACACCACACACTCTTCAACCAAATTGAAAATGACACAATCCTTCTTTGCTACAAACTCACTAATAACTGCTACATCAAGTACGCTGCAATCTTTGAAATTTCCATCAACATTATGTTCTTTCGCTTCCATTTTTTGCAATGGTCCTCTCAAGGATGACTTTCTATTTATCTTCTTTCTTGTCTTCATACTTTATGAGAGAAACCTTTGATGCAACTTGTAAATCAACGTTCTCCTCTATTTTACTCTTATGCGTGTAACCGTTAACATGCTTATCTTTCTCTTCAAGAGGTTTCCCAATCGCTTCCTCCTCTTCTTTTAACACATCAAGATTTCATCCTCTTCATTCGTCTCTTCGTTTTCATCCTCGTACTCCATTAGAGCAATTTCTGGAACATGTTGAACACCCTCAGCTACATGATTTCGATGCATGAAATTAATTGTCAATCACCTTCTTTATGGTTTCTTCTCAACACCAGAGCTCTCTTCTTCCAAAAGAGTTTCTTTCATCTCTTTCAAGGTGTTCTTGTTGCAAGAAACCTTTTTCTTTTTCATTCCAACGAATGGTGTGATCCATGTCATCTTCCTCTTCTCTCTCTCTTCTCTATGCTATTGAGAAAACTTTGTTCTCACAACTATCTCCTTCAAGTGTATGATAACCTCCATATTCTTTTTCTTTTTCTTTTGCATCCTTTGCTACTCCATATCTCTTTCCTATTTCTCCATGTCCCTAAACCTCAAGGTTGAAACCCTCTTTCTTTGAAGATACTTGTCCACCCTTCTATCATTTCTTCAATCATTCTCAACTGATATCCAAATTCCATCTCTGCATCCATAGCCATGGCTACAACTCTCCTCAACGACAACGAAGGTTGTCCCACAAGCTCTCTACTTCCAACATCTTTCGATTCTCTGATACCAATTGTTGCAGACAAACCTCTGTCCCTGCAATTTTCTAAACACACCTCCTACATACAAACAATTTTAGAGCAACAAAAAATGAGAAGATAACAATAATTTTCTTCATTAAAACTACAAACACATTACAAACTCTTATTTATTCATCACAAAAACAAATTACATCCACCTATGTTCCTAATCTTCTCTCAATTCTTCCCCCAACATTGAGTGGTTTTAAATCTTTTTAAAGGCACTTGAAGTAGAATCCTACTTGGACTTACTAATTTTAAAAATAGCAAATTCAACTCCAACTTTTCTTTTGACTCCACAAGAACATGGAAGTCAAAGACTCATAATTAGCTCAATAAAGCAAACAACACTAAATAATTGGCTACATCAATATGTGGCACAAGCCTGGACTATTTGACCCTAATTACCATGGAAAGAATACATTGATGCATGGTACACATGGCACAATTTCAGACTTGACTAGGATCAAGTTGTCAAAAGATTTGATCATGCTCTTTATGCATAAGAAAATATTTTCTCTTTCACGACTACTCGACTTGTTACAATGGTTGAGAATGTCTTTTTCTGAAATCACAAACTTATATATTTTAGTATTACATGGAATACCCCTAACTAAAAAGAAAGAAAACTCAATTTCACCTCAATACTGCCCATCTTAAGCATGAGAGAACCTTGGAGCACATCGAATGGATTTGGAATTTGGTTTCTAGACTCCCATGGAATACAAATTGGATAAAATGGTGGTTTGATGCTATCCAAAGAACTTCTACCTTCTTTCAAATATATGGAAAGTAAGTTGCCATCTTCAGACAAAGGGCCAATGAGGCTTGATGCCAAAATTTCCAAAGGAGTTTAGAGGAGCTTGATAATTCTACATGTGTTATATTCACCTGCAAAATCAAGCTGCTCGATGGAGACACAAGCTTAAATTGAGGCAACATACAAATCCAAAGGGGCTCAACTAAGAGCTAGATTACATTGGCTTTGGATTGGTGGCAAAGATTCTAAATAATTCTTTGCTGTTCTCCATTCCATACAGACTGTTGACATGATAAAATCGGTTAAAATTTCCAATGATAGGCTTACCAAAATGCCAACATTCTGCAAGCTTTTATTCACCATTATCATTATGTCTTTACAACCCGAACACCTTTCCCTGGAAGAGAATATGTCCTTATGAAGTGCCTTTAAGTGGTCCCTTGCAAACTCTCCCAAGCTCAAAGAGTTTCCTGTGACAAACCCCTATCTCTCAATGATCTCAAAGAGGCAACCACGTAAATGGATTTTGATAAGGCCCTTGACATTGATGGATTTCTTTATGAGTTTTTTCAAATCTTGTGGGACAAGCTTGGCCCTGATCTTCACAAATTTTATGCGGAAGCTTTGATTTCCAAATCTTTGGGAGCGATCATCAATCAGGGAACATTAAATTCATTCTTAAAGTGGGAGACCATGAACACATTTCCAATTGGGTACCCACTACTCTGTTTAATGTCTCTTATAAAATTATTGTCAAAGCCCTGACAAACATACTTAGATATCTACTTCCCCTCATTGTTAGAAGCGAGAAAATTGGTTTCATCGAGTATGATTATATTCTTGACAATGTTATTGATGTATGGGAAGGTTTAGAATGAACGAGGGTATTTGATAAATTTTTTTTTCGTGAAAATTGATTTTGAAAAAGTCTATGACAAGATTGAATGGCCTTTTGTATATGTTATGGCCTATGCTCTTGGGTTTGGTTCTTGCAGTCAATATGTTATTTCAAAATACTGGAGCCTGTATTTCAATCAATGGTGCTCAATATTCCATGTTTGGGTTATTTAGATCAATCAAGTAAGGTTTCCCCTTAGACCCTTTCTCTATGTTCTTGTTGTTGAATGGTTTAGCTATCTGCTTGCTAGTTTCCATTCTCAAGGCTTGGTGAAACATATCTCTCTTCCCCTCTCAAATCAACAACTCATTAACAACCATTTTGTTGATGAATCTTTTCTCTTTCTACTTGGGAAGAAAACCATTAAAAATGTTATAGAATGCCTGTATATTTTCTGTCTTGCTTCTGGATCTTCCATTTAATGGAAAAAGACTCAATGCTATAAACATTCTCTTTCTCCTAAATCTTCTTGGTTGGAAGGATTTCAATGGCAATGGATTCAACCAGGTGTGTAGTTCAAATTTCTTGGCATCCCATTTGATTTTATAGCCTTTTCATTTGAGATTCGATCTTCTATTGTCCAGAGGGTAGAGGATAAAATTGCTTATCGGATCACTAAGCTTCTATCTCTTGCGAGGAAATTTCATATTTTCTCTGAAGTGTCGACAACCACTCATGTTTATTAATCATCTTGTTGGCCCCCCTCTAAGGTTGCCTATGCTAGATTGGAAAATCTTCTTAGAGATGCTTAATGGGTCAATTCTAACGGTCATAACTATATCCACATGGTGGATTGGATGGTCTATTGTCAGCCTAAAGAAGCACGAGGGCTAAGGCTGTTTGATATTAAACTTCCACGGAATACTGTCAGTGTCAAATATATAACCCAAAGTTTAAAAGGTTATGAAATTACATAACTTAGGGAACTCCTATGGGCCGACAAGCCTAGAAAGGTCCGAGATTTTAAAGTCTTATTTTATCACCCATGCATGTGAAGATTAGTGGCACCTTTGATACTAAAAGCATGTAGAAGGATTGAGAAACTCTCAAACCAAACCTCATCTGGGTAGGGGATGGATTTAGATCTCGACTTCCAATTAACTCCCTGCTTATAATGGTATCCCATTATTATTTTTTATAATGTCCCATTTGCTATGGTCCTCTGGATCAAAGGCCATATGCTTTTAAAAAAGGGAATACAAATTATTGGTAACTTATTTTGTAGGGCTTCTTGCACATGGTTGCCATCATTTATGCTTAAAGCTAAATTTCGGCTCAAGAATGATGACATAGAGTCCATTTTTGAAATTCTGAAATCCTTACTTGATAATTGTCTCCACAAAATTATAATCTCCTTTTGGGTCCCCAAGTGGAGAGATTGGAATTGGTCTATGGCCACCCCATTTTTTTGCTACAAACCCTGAATTAGATACCATCTCCTTGCCCTACAACATGTTCTGGGTGATTCTCTAAACTACTGCTATAACATTAGATCATGGGACGCAGTTTGGTGTAGAAGGTTTTCCAAGATTCTCACATCAAGTGTAAAAAATCCAATTTTCTTTTGTGTCTCATATATCAAAGTCTCCCTATTGGAGACGTGCTTAAGCACCTGAGGGTTTTGAATCCTACATGTTTGGCTTGCCAACAACCTTATTCTCTTAAACACGTTTTCTATTTTTTCATAATATTCAATCCACATGGAAATGTATGTATACCCCTTTCCAACCTTTTATCACATAATGTTTCATCTGGAACCTGATTTTGTTGGGGGATTTGATCATTCTTCTTGTAAAATACAATGGTTTTTTAGCAATTTTTTTGTGTTGATATTCTTTTTTAGATAAAAGATGCATAAATTTTGTTATTTTTAACAACAATTTTTTGGATAGAGACTTCTTTGTGGCTAATAAAGTTATTGTGATCTCCAATGTATCGATTCATATCTAGGTCTAAATGGAAAAAATCTTCCTAGATGCAGAGCAGTTACAATCTCTGCTCGTGCATGGGGTAATGCCCCTTGTACTGTCACTTGGGTGCTTCCAGACTTATTGCCTCAACACTCTCCTACTTGGGATCATAGCCAAGGGTTTTGTAGACGCCATTCTAGCAGCCAATAAACCTTTTCTCCTTGTCATCGTCAATTTCCACCATACTCACAACACCCTTTTCTTGCTCCGAATAGGGGTATGTTTAATCGTCTTGGTGGTAGTGGATATTATGGCCGACACACTTTCCCAAAGGGGAAATTACAACAAATGGTGTTGGCTATTTCTCCTTGCCACCATAATGAATAAAAAGACGAGTAATAACATAATGATAAATGAGAGCCCATCTTGGACATGACTCACCCCTTTACCACTTGTGGTTATGGGGAGAAGCTTGACAATCCTCTTTTTCTGCCCCGCCAACTGCCATGTTTGCTACTGTTGTATAATTATCTTGTTTTTGTTTTGTTCTTACATACTTTGTTTTTACATCATTTTTGATTAAAAAACACACTTTTATTTTGTAAATCTAGATTTAATGTTGTTGCTATGTGGTGAACCGACCTCTTTCTTAAGGCCTATTTTGCTCAATGTGCTTAGCATTACGAGGTGTGGCTCTTTCCACCCAATGTTTTAGTATGATAAACGTTGTACTATATTTTTCTTATAAATAAAAATGCACTTCTTAATTAAAAAAATAATGTAAGTTATGTCATTTTATCTCAACTTTAAGCTTGGGAAAAAGACAAGGGTCTCTCCCTAGATGGCCATAAATTGAACCCAAGCTTGTCCATGGTGTTAGATCCTTCATCACCAACACCCACATCAAATATAAATATATGAATGTGGGTTGCCTTTCAGTGGGTCAAAGTCACCATCTTGACGAAAATGTGCAAGACATTAACGAGGCGCCACAAGGGTATACAAACCCTAGCTATGAAAAGGTTTACACATCCCTCTTGGCTAAAGAAATGAAATATATACAAACTTCTTTGCAACGAATTAGAGATTCCTAGAAAGATTCAATAGTTTCCATTATTTCATATGGATGGAAAGGTGCGTAAAACAAACCCCTAATCAATGTTTTTGTAATAATCCCTAAAAAGGCATTGTTCTTTAAGGTCGTTGATTGTGAGATTGAAGTGAAAGATGCACAATTTATTGCTAACATTTTGATTGATGCTATTGATTCAGTGGGCCCACAAAATGTTGTTTGAGTCATCACAAACAACGTAAAAAAATGAGAGGCAACAAGGTTGACTGGAGTGGGGAGATACAAACACATATTTTGGATGCCTGTGCAATAATTTTATTCTATAGAAGATTGAAAAAATCTCATGGATAAATTAAATTTACATGAAGTTAAAATAAATTCAAATGTTTGTCACAAATCATCACTTATTTTAGGCCCATTTAGGAGATTCTCGAGGTTGGAGGTGTTGAAGGTAAGGAACCAATTCATTAGTTTTTAATTATATAATCTAAATATATAACTTTCAATATTTTGGATTTCTTTTAAATTTGTACATTATTAACTTCTTTTGATTTCTTTTTATAGGTTACTAAAACTAGATTTGATTCTCACATGTTTGTTTTAAAATGAATTGTGAAGGTAAATCATGTGTTAAACAATATGGTAATTAATAACATTTCGATCATGTAGAGGAAAACAAATACATAAAGAGCCCATAAGATAAAATTAATGATCCTTGATGATGATTAGTCGGCCAAGGTTGAGTATTTTCTTAGTTTCAGCAATCCTTTTTTATATAATCAGATATGCAGACACAAATAATAGTTGCATACAAAAATTTATGATAGAATTGACTCCATGCTTAAAAAATAAGAGAGTTCATACAAAATAAAGAGAAAAACCATGAAGAAAACTTTATAATGAAGTTAAGAGAGTAGTTGAGGAGATGGAATAAAATGACCACCTCACTGCATCTCCTTGCCTATACACTAAATCCCAAATATTATATCAATGAAATAGTTGAGTTAGTTAGTAAACAACCACCATATAACGTTTAAGCAGTTACAAATAGAACTAGGGTAGCCTTCAGGTGGTTGTTTTTTGATCCATCTGTAGCTAGTACGGTTCACCATAAATGAGAATGCTTGTATCTTCTTAAGGTAACATGAGAGAAATACAGGCTCTTTTTGATAAGTACAAAATGACTCCCATCAAGTGGTTGTATGTATATAGCCATGATGCCAAGTACCTATGACATGTTACCATTTAAATCCTCTCACATGTATAAAATTTAACCAAAAATGTATTGTTTATCAATTAAAAATTAAGATATTGACATGCAATTTTGTACATTACTAACACATTTTTTTTTTGTGTAATAGGTGACTAATAATTCTTCAATAGACTGAAATTGGAGCACAAATGTCTTAATCCACTCAGTGAAACAAAAGAAGTTGCAAAGTTAGATTAAAGGTTGGGAGAGCCCTTGTAGTGCCCCTCCCCCCCTCCGTGCTCGTGCTGTCGCTAGTCCTCGTGTGCCATGGGGATCGAGATACCCTATCCCGATTGTCGAATTAATGCATCTAGAACCCTTGCCCAAAGGAACGTGGGATGGTCGTAGAATGTTGGGCTCATGCAACTATCTTTTCGACGATCGATAGAGTGATTGTAAGTAGATTGGAAATGAAATAAACTTTGCAATTACGATAATAAAATATTAAGGGCAATTTGGGGGTTGTCCTTTCGTGGACGAACCTTTGGATCCCTTGAAGTGCCTTCGTGCCTTCGACTTGTGTGGTGACGTCATTATCCTTATGAACTTTTCATTTCGAGAACATGGCAAATCATGAAGTTGAAACATATATATGTATATTTGGTTTTACTATTAAAGTTGATCTAAGTAATTGTAATACAAGTATCGATAAATATATTTTGCATATTTTTCAAATGAGGATTCTTGCGTGATAAGTAAGTGCCTTGGGGAGGGAGCTTTTATGGTCTAGTTAAATCAAAATTTTAAAAATAATAAAATAAAGCATGAAATCCACAATAGAAGGGAGTTTAACTAAATTTTAATAAATCATAAATATTTTTGATATTTCTAAATTCTCCCATTTATTGGAGCATGTGCCAAACCTCTTTCCAAAGAATGAAATATTAGAATTTTGGGTAATTGTGAGAATGTTTGTTTCAATGTGTGAGCATCCCTCAAAGGATTATGGAGATTAATTTTGGGTCAGAGAATATCATTGCAAGTTATGGGCATGCATGTATGCTAAAGGGTGATGAAGGAGTTAGGTATAGTTTGAACTTTCTTTTGAGCTTAGTTATGTTGCAGGATCCAGTTAAAAATGAGTTTTCCTTTAGGAAAAATGCATTTGACGGGTGTGTAGATTGTTGGTTTTGGCGCCCATGAAAAGTTTTTGCTGTGTTTGTTTATTTGCTTGGGTGTGTTCCAGTGTGGGAGGAGAATTGTAGGCTATACAAATGAAACCGACAGGTGTAAATTCCAGAAGCCTTTTCTCTGCCAAAATTCTCCTTGCTTGCGCTAATGGAGGGTTAAAGCAGGCCGTGGACGTCCATCAAAACACATAGGGTAATGTAGTTCTTTGTTCTGATGTTGTTGTGCTGTCCTGGTAGACAAGTATGCAAAATGTGCAAGCATAGACTCGGCATGTGAACTGTTTATGTCATTGATTGTTCTTTGGGGCTCGTGGAATGCAAAGGATACAGGAGATGCTGGGAAACTGTCAAGACAAACACAAAAAACATAGTTTGTTTATTTATTTATTTTTCAGAAAAGGCTTGGAAACTTTCAATCAAATGCAAATTGGCAAGTTAGAAGCCGTCCCCACAACCTTATCAACATCCTCTTTGTTTGTGCCAAAAGGGAGCCATGGAACACAACCTGGACAAACATAAAAGCATAATAAATATGATTTTTTGTTGTCAGTTGTAATAGTTGCTAATACCCCCCGGGAGATACATATGCAAAATGTTTGAAAAAATGCATCAAACAAATTGTAGTCTAATGGAATGTTTGATCTCTGGTTTGGCACAATGAGTTCTGTGGATTTGACTTGGAGGTTCCTTTTTTATAAAAATGCAAGTATTGGTGCAAAACTCAACTCAACAATGTTTTCTAGTATATTCACCACATGTACGAAATGGAAGCAATCTCAATACAACAAATTGGTTGACAGAATGCTTGGATGGAAGGAGCAAGAATTTGTTTGACGAAATGCTCTGGGAGATTTTGGTCTCATTGAATGTGGTGACATTGAATTGTGCGAAATAGGTATGGATTTTCCCTTCATCTCACATTTAAATTACACACTCTTTCGTGTGTGGTTGGATCTCAATACTTTGGATCATAGAAAATACATCTGGAACAAATGTTATAATTTATTCCCTGCCTAAAACCTTCAAAACATAGAAAAGTTAGTCTTGGAAATTGTGCGCATGGATTGCCACACACAAATGTACCGTGAATCTAGAACTTCTAATTTGATCCCTCGTAACGTAGGACACCGTGGGGAAATTTAACTTAGTTGTGTGAATTCTTTTAATGCCTTTCCAATTTGAGTCTCGAAGCCCATTTTAATATTTTAGCCACTTGTGAAGAGCTCAATTTAATGAAATGCGATTGATTCTAGCTTGCAGATGCCCCTTCATTCGAGCGAAACAGAAAACTACTGCCACCTACCTCTAGACTGCCAATAGGATAATTGGAACAAAATCTTAGTTATGCAAAAACATTACCGGGGATTAGTTTTACGAGTGGGTTTCGAGGCCCTCCGGTTGTGTGTGACGATAAATTGTAGTTGCATTTACGATTATCAGCCCCAGAGATACCCTTGTAACTTGATCATTGTTTATCGTTTTCTATTTCCGTTGAATGCGATGAAGTCTATGTATATAGGGGAATAAGTAGGATTCATCCAAAATTGTGCTTGAACTCAAAATGAGTGTTTTTGGTACCCAGTTTGTAAGCATTTTTGCTGTTTTGGTTAGTTTTCTCGACTTGCTACTTTAGCTAGAAACTCCTTATGAGAGTCTCGTTTGACTTCTAAACACGCGTGTGACATTGTAATACTGTCAAAATTCTATGTAGAGTATTATTCGATCTTTTATCTTGTATGAATAGATTTTGAAATGTATGGTGTTTTTCTCTTTCCTCCCTCTTGTCTCTCCAGGAATGACTATGATACTTTGGTTGATTTGACAACGTAAATGAATTGGAAAATGTAAATTGGTTTGAAATGAAATGAAAATGGACATGAAATGCAAATGGTTACGACATTGTGAATGTAAAATAAAATTTCTCTTAACCTTCTCTCTCATCATTACTATCTCTCTAGAACCAAAAACTTAAGTGCAAATGAATGTGAAAGTGTGAATGCGTGAGAAACGAACTCTCTTCTTATTCTCTCCCTATCTCTACCTCTCTCTAGTCTTTCATTGAAATTGTTTGAAATGATGAATGTGTGGATTTATGCTTTAGAGTAGGGAATTTCCATACTAGTTCTAGGATTGACCCTGCGGTGGTTGCAAGTACTCGAACAATAGGAGAAGTACAACACTTGTGTCTTTTATTAGCATGCTATTTGAAAGCAATGCAATTTTATAGAATATATTAATGATATTGCTATGAATGGAATGCATTATTCCATTGGTTCAATGATGTATACCATATTGTTGCATATTGATGAAATGTACTATTTCTTACGTAGTTGTACTTTTGCATATTTGACTAATTCCACTGTTAGTCGTATTTAAGTATATTTGGTTAGGTAAATGAATTTTATTGTATCTTGTTGCATTGGAAAATGATTTAAGAGAATCCCTTTTATTATAGCCAAATCATAATCAAGAGAATGAAATTGAAATCATGTTATTTAAAACTATTTGTACCATCATAATTTTGGATGTGATTATACCAATAAAATTGATGGTAGTAATATGGTAATGGCATAATTCACCTATCTGCTAGTGATGTTTTGACCTAGGAAATGTCTTAGCCTTCAAAGAAAAATATAACAACTTGTATGTGCATGTTTCCATTTTCTCGGTGGAAAGCGTCAACCAAACTTATAGTTTGAAATATCAACCATTGTGTTATGGAATGGTTCCCTTGAGCTTAACCTCATCCCTTGTTTCTATAGCATAACCAAACACCTCTTGAGACTTATCTACGCCTTAGAAATGGAAGTGTTTTTCCTTTCCTTTGATTATAGGAACACCTATATGTTTTTGGAGGTCATGGGCAAATTGGTTGTTGAATGCTAGCTTTGGCTTGTAGTCAGGCATAGATCGTTTGGGGTAAATGGGGATAAATTTAAAACTAATTCGAGGACCCTTTTGAGGTTCATAGGTGGACATAATTTTGTAGCTAAACCTTAGCAGGTGGGATTGTTAATGATAGGATGCTGGCCCATTAGAATGGTGAAAATTGTGACTTGTTCCTTACTCCTTGCCAAGTCTCTTTTTTTTGACACTAAAGATAATATGAGATGTCTCCTTCAAGATCATGATATTCTAGGACTTTAACTTTTGACTTGAACACAAACCACTTGTGACTCTTTTGATATCTTATAAATGCTCCCAATCATCTCTGTCTTCAAGATGTACCGCAAGGATAAGGTTAGCTTAAGATTATCCTCTTATCATCTTGGGATCTTTTTCCTCGCAATGAAAAATAAGTAAAATGACGAATAACCATACCCCTTAAGAAATGAACCCATAGTCCAAGAACATGTGTTGGGTGTCGTTTATGTGTTCAAAATGTTAAGAACTAACATTTGGTTTTACAAAAAATGGCAATTGAAATGTGAACCAGCTAGTGTACACTTATTTTAAAATATTCACGATGTGTAATAGAGTTATTAAGTTTTGAGAAGAGGGGATTTATTCCTTGCATGTTAATGATATGTTTAAACCAATGTTAAAACTTTCATGTGGTTAAGTGTACTTGTTATAAAATAAACCTGAAATGAAATAAACAATGTGTATTTTTGTGAATGAAACTACATGCTCTCATGATTAATGGATTCAAGACCTATAAGGTTAAATAAGGAAATGTAAATGGTAGTGAAGTGGAAATCATCTTAAATTAAGTGTTAAACAAAGTCAGGGAAATGCAATCTAGAGAAAAAGGAAAATGTAGGTTTGCCATGCTAAATGCTCTTCAAACGTTTAAGGTTAAAATTATATTTTTGAACACGACAAAGATTAAACCCTAAAAAATGTGATATTGTGGAAGGTGTCACTTCGTGTTGTTCATGTCGTGATTGTGTTGTAGTCTCATACTTTCTCATTTATCTATATGTGATGTTGGTTGCTCTCCGTGTCATGTTGACATTAGTGTGTTCTACATGTTGGTATAGTGTTACATGTGGTGTCATGAAAACCCTTGTGAGTCTTTTGATTTTGTGCAGTTGTGTCAAGTAATATGAAAGTTGATTTTTTTAACTCTATTATGTTTGGTCTTGTGTTTGGGACCCACATGGTTGGGCACTACAGTTGGTATCAGAGAAAAGGTTCATACTCTCAAACCTCAAGGACATAGTTGGGCATTGTGGTGATTATGCATGATGGTGGAGGAGTAATGTGTTTCTTTTATGTGATGTGACAAACATGTAATTGTGATCATGTGAATGTACCTGTTGTGCTTACCACTTGGTGGGGACTATCTCTAGATGTAGGTATGTTTCTTGATTTGAGTAATTTCTTTTTATATCTTGTGAATTTTATGTTAAATTCATGTGTATTACAACCTTGTTGTGTGAAGGGGATGATTTTGAATTGCAGAAAGTGTCATGTAGTGTTTCATGTCTCTAGTGATATGGTGTATGCAGAAAAATGTGTTGCATGACAAATTACTTCGTAGTAAAATATGTGACATTGTGAATATCCTCACCATGTTGTATTGTACTATGGCATTATGTCACCATGCTACATTGTATTGGAATGTATGGAATGATGTGAAATCCTTATATTCACAATATATATGTACTCATATTATTATGTGATAAATTCTAATCCTAAATTGGGGATATATGGTGATTCCATGATCTTTAATGTATTTTACCCGCACTCTTAGTGTGTTATGTGGAAATATACATGTTTTAAGTCATACAATATTGTCATGTTTTACCCTGTAAATTTTACCATGCATAAGATGTTATGGTTGATGTGAAAGTGTTTTATGTTTTAGTAATGTGGTTATGTGTATGTTGAGTACCCTATACTAACTGACCCTAAGGGAAGCAATCAGTAAAAGTGAACGTATGGAGTGAGAAAAGTGGACCGTTGACCATTTGACTTCAGCTAAGTACGACCCAAGAAGTGGAGTCTAACATAGACTGAAAAACACTTTATTTGTTTAGTATGTATGTTGTTACTCCGTGGGAGCCATGCATATTGAGTTACACGAACACCTTAAGCTCAGTAAATGACAACATGTACCTCTTTATATCCCTTCTTAATTAGTTATCTTATAGACAACCTTGTGTGATTACGACTATGTTGAGCCTTGTGGGAGTTTGGAGGTGATGATTCTTCCATAGACTATGGTAGTACTTGATTTTGATAAGTTATTATTTATATTTATTGGGCTGAGGCTCAATATCTAAGAGTCATCAACTTAATGAGTATAACTTTCGTGGCCACCAAAGGGCCACGTAATGATTTTAATGTGACAATTCTATGTTCGTATTTTAAATACTTCTCTCTTTTCTTGTAAGAATCAATTATTTTCTTAAGTGATGTATCTTTAAATATTTGGGAATTTAATTGGTTATGTGCTAACAAGAGTCTTTTGAATTACTTTCATTGTTTAGCCATTTATTTTTATTAGGTTGAAACTTGCTTTTGGAGCTTAAATTTTTCTAGCCTAGCCCAAGGCTTGGGATTTTTTGCCGATTGGAATTTAAATCTGATTGTTATGTTGGTTCTAATGTCATTATGTGTTGGATTAGGGTCATGGGATTTACCATGAAATGGTTGGACCTATGAACCCACTTCATTGTATGGGGGTATGCCCCAAGGGGGTCATAGGGTTGTGTAGTATTGAACTACAAGTTACTATGCCACTTGGGTGGAGGTGACGGGATTCTATGTACTTGGGGCCATAGGCTAACCTAGCCTCATTAAATGGAGAGATAAGGTGACGAGACTCTTGGTGAGTGACCCGACTTGGTTTTGTAACTATGAATCTTTCTCTATTAGGAGGCATATGGGGTGGTTTTAGGAGGCTTATGGAGTTGTGTGGAAATTTCTTATTCTTATCTTGAGACTATGTTTCATTGTGTAAAAATATAAATTCTTCCTTCATGACATCTTATCATTTTTCATTCTTGTATATCAAGTGAATATATATCTGTATTGTGAAAAATGACGAAACTTGTTAAAACCTTCACACTGGACCATACTGCCATGAGTAAAAGCATTAAAATGATCTTGTGTAAAACAATCCTAAAATGAAATGCTTGTAGATAATCATTCCTAACTTATCTTGTAAGATAAAAAATAACCTCATGTACTTGAAAACCACTGATCAATCTTTGTGTTGGAAATATTCTTGTCATGTTCAAATAATTGGAGATAACCGTATATCATACTTCTTACATTTTAGTTCTTGTATATACCCTTTTAACTTCTCTATGTATCACCACATGTGCAAATGAAATACCACCTCCGACCCTTCAACTAATTAGAAACTTGAAAACTATGTGTTTAAACAATGAAAACTTGTTGGCTTATGGTATTTGGTTATTGTTGCTGTAAGACGAAGACTTTTTTTGACTCATGATGATGGGAGGTGGTGGCTCATGCTTGATAATTTAATAGAGGTTATTACTTGATATTACTTGGATCACAGATCCTATTGGGGAGTTATTAATGTTGGTATGCCTTATTTTTGTGCTTATGTTGATCAATGAGTTACTCATGTGAATTTTGTTATGAATTTTTATGATTGAATCTTGACGCTCATCTTGGTTGGTATGTACTGTTGGATCTTGTCTTGGAACTATGTGATTACAGTCATGTTTTTTTAGTCATATGATATCATTCGCATATGTATCAACATGATGCTCCATTGTTTTTTAGTCACATGTGTGTGTTGGATCTACGCCCATGGCATAAATTTTTTAAATTCTATGTTATGTGGACTACTTATTGTATTTCTATGGTGGACTTAGAGGTCTTGTGATGTGATACATTCATGAAAATGTGATAAAAATGTGTTATGTGGGTCATTTGTAATGTGATTTGTACCTTGTGTGACATTGTGAGGTCAACTAACCTATTGGAACTTTGGAAGTTAAAATCCTTAACAAGTGATAACATTACGAAAAGTGAACAAGTAAATTGGACAATCAACACCACTAATAAATGGTGAATACCCTTATGAGAAAACACATGTGAGTGTGTTTTGAAATGAATATCAAAATTTGGATCTAAATCCACTATGGATTTGAACTATTGTATTAAGAGGACTTATAATCTTGAAAACTAAGAAGAGGTTTCAAGGATAAAATAAATGGAGTAATAAAATAACAAGTGATTTAAATCTTCATAAAACTTAAGAAAAATGAGAAAATTTTAAAAATATGCTTAACTTGCTTGTGGTTGCGTATTAGGCAACATAACTTTTTCTTTTGCTAATCAGAAACTATTGTTGTTGATTTTCTGTGCTTACTAGATCCTCTTAGTTACTGGCGTGTATCGCATTGTGGATGATGCTTTTATAAGGGGGGAGGATGTAGTCCCCCCCTCCATGCTTGTGCTGTTGCCGGTCCCTATGTATCATGGGGATCGAGATACCCTCTCCTGGTTGTTGAATTAATGCATCTAGAACCCTTTCCCAAAGCACTGTGGGATGGTCGCAAAATGTTGGGCTCGTGTCGAGTTTTATTCTTGACCATCGACGAAGTGATCATAAGTAGATACGAAATGAAATAAAATTTGCAATTACGGTAATAAAATATTAAGGGCAATTTGGGGGTTGTCCTTTCGCGGATGAACCTTTGGAACCCTTGAAGTGCCTTCATGCCTTCGACTTGTGTGGTGACGTATTTATCCTTATGACATTTTCAACTCGAGCACATGGCGAATCATGAAGTTGAAACATATATATGTATATTTGGTTCTAATATTAAAGTTTATTCAAGCAATTGTAATATAGGTATTGATAAATGTATTTTGCATATTTTTAAAATGAGGATTCTTGTGTGGTAAGTAAGTGCCTTGGGGAGGGAGCTATTATGGTCTAGTTAAATAATTGTTTTTTAAAATAATAAAATAAATCATGAAATCCAAAATAGAAGGGAGTTTAAGTAAATTTAAATAAATCATAATTTTTTTTTGATATTTCTAAATTCTCCCATTACTTAGAGCATGTGCAAAACCTTTTTATAAAGAATGAAAGATCAGAATTTTGGGTAATTGTGAGAATGTTTGTTTCAATGTCTGAGCATCCGTGAGAGGATTATAGAGATTAATTTTGGGTTAGGGAATATCATTGCAAGTTATGGGCATGCATGTATGCTAAAGGGAGATGAAGGAGTTGGGTCTAGTTTGAGCTTAGTTTTGTTGTAGGATCCAGTCAAAAAGGAGTTTTCCTTTAGGAAAAATGCATTTGATGAGTGTGTGGATTGTTTGTTTTGGCACCCATGAAATTTTTTTGTTGTGTTTGTTTATTTGCTTGGGTGTGTTCTAGTGTGGGAGGAGAATCGTTGGTTGTGAAAATGAAAGTGACATGTGTAAATGCCAGAAGCACTTTCTCTGTAAATATTCTCCTTGCCTGTGCCAATGGAAGGTTAAAGTAGGTCGTATACGATCCAAGCACATAGGGTAGTGTATTTATTTGTTCTGTTGTTGTTGTGCTGTTGTGGTAGACATGTATGAAAAATGTGTAAGCATAGACTCGACACGTGAATTTTTTGTCTCATTTCTTGTTCTTTGGGGATCATGGAATGCCAGGGGTGCAAGAGGTGTGAAGATAAGTGTTGAAAAAGGATCTAGAAACTTATAAGAAAATGAGCTAGGCATCTATCAGGCCAAAAACCACTTCCCTTTCCAGCATATTCCTAGCTTGTGCCGAAACAGGAAGCTTTGGAAGCATTCACAGACCTGTGAACTGTTTGTCAAATTGCTTGATAAAAAATTGTGGTTTCATAGACAACATGGTTTGGTGAACACATTAGTTGCTGGGAACAAACAAAATAGTTTGTTTGTTTTTTTTTTTTTTTTCAGAAGGCTTGGAAACTTTCAATCAAGTGCAAATTTGCATGTTAGAAGCCGTCCCCACAACCTTATTAGCATCCTCTTTGCCTGTGCCAAAAGGGAGCCTTGGAACATGGCTTGGACAACCATAAAAGCATAATGAATATGTTTTTTTTTCATTTGTAGTGTTGCTGATACCCCCTAGGAGATATATATGCAAAATGTTTGATAGAATGCATTAAACAAACAGTAGTCTCATGGAATGTTTGATTGCTAGTTTTGTAGAATGAGTTGTGTGGAATGGATTTGGAGGTTCCTTTATTTAAATAATGCAGGCATTGGCGTAAAACTCATCTCAACAATATTTGTAAGCATGCTCACCGCATGTATGAAAATGGAAGCACCATTAAGGCTGTAAACTGGTTGACGGAATGCTTGGACGGAAGGAGAAAGAATTTGTTTGACAAAATGCTCCAAGACATTTTGGTCTCATCAAATCTGGTGATGGTGAATTGCGCGAAATAGTTATGGATTTTCCCTTCTTCTCGCATTTAAATTACACACTCTTTCATGTCCTTTATGTTTGGATCTCAATATTTTGGATCATAGAAAATACATCTAGAACGAATGTTACAATTTCTACCTTGCCTAAAACCTTCAAAACATAGAAAAATTACCCTTGGAAATTGTGCACATGGAGAGCCACACCCAAATGTACCGTGAATCTAGAACTTCTAATTTGATCCTTGGTAACGTAGGACATTGTGGGGAAACTTAACTAAGTTGTTTGAATTCTTTTTATGCCTTTCCGAGTCGAGTCACGAAGCCCATTTTAGTAATTTAGCCACTTGTGGTGAGGTTATCAATTCCATGAAATGCGAGTGATTCCGGCTTGCAGATGCCCCTTCGTTCGAGCAAAACGGAAAAATACTAACACCTACCTTTAGACCGCCAATAGAAGAATTGGAACCAAATATCATTTATGCAAAAAAACTATCAGGGATTAGTTTTGTGAGTGGGTTTCAAGGCCCTCCGACCGTGTGTGATAGGAAATTTTAGTTGCATTTATGATTATCAACCCCTAAGATACCTTTATCACTTGAGAATTGTTCATCGTACTCAATTTCTGTCAAATGCAATGAATTCTCTGTATATAGGGGAATAAGTAGGATGCGTCCAAAATTGTACTTGAACTCAAGATAAGTGTGTTCAGGACCCAATTTGTAAGCAATTTTGTTGTTTTGGTCAGATTTCTCGACTTGCTACTTTATCTAGAAACTCCTTATGAGAGTCCCGTTTGACTTCTAACCACACGTGTGACCTTGTAATACCGTTACAATTCTATGTAGATTATTATTTGATATTTCATCTTGTATGAATAGATTTTGAAATGTATGGTCTTTTTCTCTCTCCTCCTCTCTCCAAGAATGACTATGATACTTTGGTTGATTTGAAAACGTAAATGAATTGGAAACTGTAAATTGGTTTGAAATGAAATGAAAATGGACATGAAATGCAAATGGATACTGCATTGTGAATGGAAAATAAAACGTCTCTTAACCTTCTCTCTCATCCTTAGTCTATCTCTAAAACCAAAAACGTTAACTGTAAATGAATGTGAAAGTGTGAATACGTGAGAAACAAAATCTCTCTTCTTTTCTCTCCCTATCTCTACCTCCTCTAGTTTTTCATTGAAATTTTTCAAAATGATGAATGTGTGGATTTATGCTCGAGTGTAGGGGAATTCTATACTAGTTTTAGGATTGACCCTACGGTGGTTGCACTTACCTAGAAAATAGGAGAAGTACGAAACTTGTGTATTTTATTAGCATGCTATCTGAAAGCAATGTAATTTTATAGAATATATCAGTGATATTGCTATAAATGGAATGCATTATTCCATTGGATCCATGATGTATACCATATTGTTGCCTATTGATGAAATGCACTATTTCTTACCTAGTTGTACTTTTGCATGTTTGACTAATTCCATACTTAGTCATTGTAATGAAATTACTAGTATAATTCAGATTATGAGCAACAATATAACACCAAATAACACAATATTTCAGAATAATTATCTCAATATGCAATTGTTATAGCTTCGCCACTTTGAGGGGGCAACCTCCAAACCCTATAATAAGACTCAAATGCTCAAATGATAATGAACTACTACCTACAATCCTCTATATATATTATTCATATGTTATGGCCATCACCTAGGCCGACCTATTAAGCATGAGAAAGTATAAATGATATAATAAAATGATATGGTAAGCCACAAGTCGGCTACTCATGTCCAAATACAAGCAATAGGTTAAGGGTGTAGCATGCCCTTCCCCTTCAAACCAACGTTATCCTCAACGTTGAATAATCCTGGATGTTGCTGCAGAAAACCTTCATCCTCCCAGTGGCATCTTCTATGGTCAGATTCTTCCACTTGATCAGATATTCCTTAATGTCTCTGGTTCTCAGCCTCTTAGTACGTGTTTGCAGAATCTTCTCTGGCTCCAAAATGATTCTTCCTTCCTCGTCAAGTTCTGGTAACTCTGTCTGGGCTTCAAATTTCTGTCCAATAACCTTCTTCAGGCTTGAAACATGGAATACTGGGTGTATGTGTGAAGATGGAGGCAACTCTAGTTTATAAGCAACGCTGCCAATTTTCTGTAGAACCTGATAAGGGCCATAGTATTTAGGAGCAAGTTTGTTGTCCTTTTTCTATTGCTTTAGAGACATCTGTTTGTAAGGCTAGAGACGTACAAAAAGCCAGTCACCAATTTCAAATTGTCTTTCACTATGATGTTGATATGCTTGTTGTTTCTTCCTGTTTTGTGCTAATGCTAAATTCTCCTTCAGACTAGCCAAAACCTGTTGTTGATGTTGAATGTGTTTCTCAACATCTTTGACCTTAGTTTGCACCCTCAAGGAGGAAGTGATACAAGGTGGATGGTAACCATATAATGCTAAAAATGGGGTCATTTGAGAAGAGGTATGAAAAGATGTGTTATACCACCATTCTGCAAGTGGTAGCCATTTAATCCATCTTTCCTGCTTATCTGATACAAAACAACGTAGATACCCCTCTAAGAATTTGTTGACCACTTCCGTTTTCTCATCAGTTTGAGGATGATAAGATGAAATGTGAGCTAGCTGAGTACCCAAACATGAAAATAATTCTGTCCAAAAATTACTTGTGAAAATAGGATCACTATCACTTACAATTATTTTTTGGGGTTCCATGTAGCCTTTGAATTGTCTCCAAAAAAATAGCTGTGACTGTACGAGCTGCAAATGGATGTGATAGGGCACAAAAATGGGCATATTTTGTGAGCCTATCCACAATCACGAAAATAACATTCTTACCCTCTAAACAAGGCAATCCGGTGATGAAATCCATGGAGACCTCCTCCCATCTCTGGCTAGGAATTGGTAAGAGTTGCAACAAACTTGGTGTCTTAATTGTTTCCCCTTTGTTCTGTTGGCACACTAAACACTCTGATACAAAATTTTGTACATCCCCCTTGAGTCCTTCCCAAAAGAATTCTCTTTTTATTCTATGATGTCTTCAAAAACCCAGAGTGTCCTCCAACAGGCGAGACATGTAGCTATGTAAGAATCTTATGCTTTAACTCATAATCTTTGCTCAAGTATAACCTGTCCTTGTACCATAGGGCATTACCTTTCCACTCAAATTTGTTAGATGTCATAGATCTTTGTTTGATATTTTGTATTAGAGATTGTGTATCCTTGTATTGATCCCATTCTAATATTGCTTCATCCACCCAATCGGCCGTCAACATGGACATTCCACATAGTAAGGCATCTGTGGATGTATCCCTTCTGGATAAAGCATCAGCTACTACATTTTCTTTACCTTTTTTGTATATGATTTCAAAATCATAACCCAACATTTTTGTTACCCACTTTTGTTGTTCCTCAGATGATAACCTTTGCTCCAAAAAGTATTTGAGACTATCATGATCAATTTTTACCTTGAAGTGTCTACCCATGAGATAGGGCCTCCATTGCTTGACCGCATGAAGCATAGCCATCATTTCTTTCTCATAGACCAGTTTGAGCAGATCTTTTCCTTTGAATTGGCGACTCTCAAATGCAATTGGTCTTCCTTCTTGCATTAGAACTACTCCCAATCCTGTCTTGAAGTGTCACATTCAACAATGAAGGTTTTTGAAAAGTTAGGAGTAGCCAAAACTGGGGTGCTACACAAAAATTCCTTCAGCTGCTCAAAGGATTTAGTGGCTAAGTCTATCCAATGGAAGGCATCCTTCTTTAGCAATGCTGTGAGAGGGGTTTTTATTCTACCATATCCTCGCACAAATCTTCTGTAGTACCCTGTTAGTCCTAGGAACCCATAAAGATTTTTGAGAGCTTTGGGCCTTGGCCATTCCACCATATCTTTGATCTTCTGAGGATCAACTTTAACGCCTTCATGAGATACAATGTGACCCAAGTACTCTACCTCTTGTACACCAAAAGAACATTTAGATGGCTTTGCATAGAGAGTATGTTTCTCCAAAACTTCCAACACTTTATTTACATGTTGGAAGTGTTCTTTCCATGTCTTATTGTAAATCAATATGTCATCAAAGAAAACTAATACAAATTTCCTTAAAAATGGCCTGAAAACAGTGTTCATCAAGCTTTGAAAGGTTAAAGGTGCATTTGTAAGACCAAAAGGCATTACCAAAAACTCATAATGGCCCTCATGAGTCCTGAAAGCCGTTTTATGAACATCTTCCTCTTTTATTCTAATTTGATGGTACCTCGAACGAAGATCTAATTTTGTGAAATAAATAGCACCGTGTAATTCATCAAGTAAATCATCAATTACTGGAATAGGAAACTTATATTTGATGGTATACTTATTGATTTTTCGGTAATATAGACACATCCTCCATGTTTCATCCTTCTTACGTACCATGACCACTGGGGAAGAATAGGCACTCTGGCTAGGCCTGATGATACCTGCCTTCAACATTTCCTGAACCATTTTCTCGATCTCACTTTTCTGGGAATATGGGTATCTGTATGGTCTGATGTTAGGTGTTTGGCTCCCTGGAATCAACTGAATGGCATGATCATGATCCCTAACTGGTGGTAGTCCCTTTGGAATTGCATCAAAAATAGATGAGTGAGCATCAACAATCTTATGAATATCGGGTGGCATTGAAGACTCTGTATTTTGTACTTCTATGGAAAATAAATTTGCTATAAATCCATCTACTCCTTTTCTGAGAACCTTCTGCATCTGATGAGAGCTAATAATTTGTGGATACTTAGCTACCATCCCATTCAATTGTATTGTCCTTCCATTTGAATGAAATCGCATGAACAATTCTTGGAAATTCATCTCTATAGTACCTAAGGTTGTGAGCCATTGGACACCCAAAACAATATCTGCCCCTCCCATAGAAATAACAAACATAGGCGAGTCTAACATGTAGTCTCCCATGGAAAGCTTGATACTATGACACTTTCCTTTGCACTTGACTGTCCCACCATCCGCAATCATAACTTGCATTTCTGGAGCTGGGTAAATAAAAAAATTGAGGTGGGCAGCTAACTTACTATCTATGAAGTTATGAGTACTCCCTGAGTCAATCAACACTGTCACCTTCTATTTTTTGAGATAGCCAATAACCTTGAGTGTTTGAGGAGTACTAATACCTGACAATGCATGGCAAGAAATTGTAGGTTGGTGATCCTCTACTTCCTCTTCTACTGGTTCCTCAGCATCTCCTATAATTTCATCATCCTCATCATCCTCATTACCTCTGTCAATATAGAACAACTTCTTCTCAGCACATTTGTGTCCTGGTCCATATTTGCTATCACAATTAAAGCATAATCCTTTTGCTCTCTTTTCTTCCATTTGGTGAGGAGTCAGTCTAATTGGCCTAGAAAATGAAGGGGAAGAGATACTACGGTGTTTGGTGTTAATGAAAGGTAGCCTCCTACTACCAAGAACTTTTTCCTCTGCTCGATGTGCCATTGTAATAGAATTAGAAAGCTTGAGTGGATTAAACATACATACCTCATGCTCGATGTGGTTCTTAATACCCCCAAGAAATAGGTCATTAAAATTCTCCTTTGGTATATTCTCCACCCTTAAGGATAGGTTATGGAATTGATGCACATAATATTTGACTGATCCTATTTGTTGTAACTTTGCTAATTGACTAAATTAGTTCTCTGAAACACTGGAACTATAGTGCAGTTGTAACTCCTCGGTAAAAATTGTCCAAGTGACACCGAGACCATTCTTTTGCCTCTGAGCACATAACCATCAATACCAAACGAATTGGTTTGGTTCAAGATATAGGGATGCCAATGTCACCTTTTGTCCTGATGGTGTTTGATGTAGCTCAAAGAAATTCTCCATTTGATTTATCCAATTCAGGGGATCTTTACCATCAAATTTGCGCATATCCACTTTCAGCATCATGTTCCGTGGTTGCGAATAAGTTGGATTCTGATTGGGCTGGAAAAGTGATCCAACATGGTTATTTTTTCCATGATTTTGAACTGAAGATCCTCCTTGGTTGATATGGGATGGATTTGGGCCATACTGTTTACCCTTTACATGTTGCATGATATCATCGCACCGATGATTGATTTGGGCTATCTCCTTTAGAGGCCATCTTAGATTGTACATTTTGCAGCTCATACTCAAGTTGACTCACCTTATGATCAACCAAAGTAAACCCTAGTGTTGAGGAATCTGTATTTACCCCTTCTCAATCCATCTCTTTAATCACTATCTCATCTTTATCTGGAGTTTTACCCAGAGTAACCGGATTCTTTTTTGCTGTTGTGGAAGGCCCCGCCATGATATCAAACCTTAGGGTTTAGGGTTTAGATACAAATTCTACCGAACAGGAAAAAAGACAGAGAATATACTAATATTAATTTTTTCAAAGCTTTCCGAAAATGTAAAGAACTTGAAAAAATTCCACAATTTGCACCCTAGGGAGTGATTTTATGAAAACTCCTAAATTTGTAATAACTTGTGCAAAATAAATCAAAAAAGTCTAAAATTTTTAGGGTACCTCACTTGAAATATTTCTCAACTCTGGTAAAAATATCTCCCACCAATTCACTCTTGTTCAAAATATATTGTGGAAACAAAAAATTAGGGTTTTTACCCTAATTTTGGCCCAGATTGTAGCTTTGATACCACTTGTAATGAAATTACTAGTATAATTCAGATTATGAGTAGAAATATAACACCAAATAACACAAAAATTTCAGAATAATTATCTCAATATGCAATTGTAATAGCTTCGCCACTTCAAGGGGGTAACCTCCAAACCATATAATAAGACTCAAATGCTCAAATGATAATGAACTACTACCTACAATCCTCTATATATACTATTCATATGTTATGGCCATCACCCAGGCCGACCTATTAAGCATGAGAAAGTATAAATGATATGGTAAGCCACAAGTCGGCTACTCATATCCTAATACAAGCAATAGGTTAAGGGCGTAGCAATCATATTTCAATATCTTTGGTTAGGTAAATGAAGTTGATTGTATCTTGTTGCATTGGAAAATGATGTAAGAGAATCACAATATTGCTATGAATGGAGTGAATTATTCCATTGGTTCCATGATCTATACCATGTTGTTTCCTATTGATAAAATGCGCTATTTCTTACATAGTTGTAGTTTTGTATGTTTGACTAATTCCACAGTTAGTCATATTTAATTATATTTGGTTAGGAAAATAAATTTGATTGTATCTTGGTGCATTGGAAAATTATGTAAGAGAATCCATTCTATAATATATGAATCATCATCAAGAGAATGAAATTGAAATTATGTTATTTAAAACAATTGGTACCATCATAATTTTTGATGTGATTGTACCAATAAAATTAATGGTATTAATCTTGTAATGGCCTAATTCATCTATCTGCTACTGATGTTATGACCTAGGAAATATTTTAGCTTTCAAAGAAAAATATAACAACTTGCATATGTGTGTTTCCAATTTTTTGGGTGGAAAGCATAAACCAAACTTATAGTTTGAAATATCAACCCTAATTAACTAAAATAAATTTGTTGTAGTGTAATCTAATGTTATAGGAGCGGTAAATAAATGAAATAATACAATACAAAAACTACTCAAGCAACTAAGCAAGTGAAAGATGAAACCCTAATGTGTAAGAGAGGGTTAAAAATTCCTCAGCTGATTCGACGAAGGTGCGGGATTGTGTTGCAATGTAAACCAAGTAAACATGAGGAAGAAACGACAACACATAAGCCTGAGAAAGTACAGATCTAAGCTCTCTGACTGGACTGAGTTACCTGGAGAGGGATAGGGGCACCCATGGGTGCCCTAGTTTGTAGAAATGGCCAGGAAACCTCCTCTGGAGTGTCGCTGGATGTTCACTTGTGTTCGCCTTTAGTCGCTTGTATGTCGTTATATGATCGCCAATGTCATTGTAAGACCTGAAATAAAGAATCACTTGCAAAACCCCAGAGAAAGCATCAAAACCCTAAAAAAATAAAGATGCATATGAAAGGGTTAGACTGTCCTCAGCGGCCATTATGGTGGAGTTAATAGCTAAGAGCTGCTCTTCATTTTAGATCCAATGTAGTTCTTGCTATCCCAAATTCCCCTCGACAAATTTGGTCAAGACAACCTCGCACATAGAGAAAATATGAAGGGAAAACGTTTCGGACCTAAGAGCTCACATTCCAGAACGAGGCAGAGGAAAAAGTCAGCGTTTGAACTCGAGTCAAAGCCAAAGCAAAGGTATAGGGACACAAGGTGAAGTGCATCCCCTGGCTAACAAAAGGGTGCCACTTGTCCAAACGAAGCAGTGGGGCCACGGGAGTTTTCTAGATTTTGTGATTCTCGTGAAAAAGGGGGAAAATATAGATTCTGAACCCACAAACTCAATTTTACCCTAACCTGGCTGCCACGTGTCCCATATTATCAAAAGGGGACCCATTTTTCAAGTTGTTTTCCCACCCTCCTGTACGGACTTGATACAAACTTTGAAGGGGAATATCTTTCAGCTCAGGGCTTGAAATATTGCAAATCTAATGCCGTTGGAAAGATCTCGGCCTCACCCATGCCACGAAGGTCTGAAAATTTAATTTTGAGGAGGTTAGGTAAAGGAAAATGGAGGAAACATTTTCAGGATTTCAATGCAGGATCCATCTGTCTCAACAACCAGATCGGATTCGATCTGTTTCCGCCGTTTCCTCTTCCTTCAAGGTGTCGAACCAAGGATCGATGCAGTAAAGATGAATTTGGGGGCAGATTTTATTAGATGTATTAAGAACAGTGGCTGAGCTTTAACCTACTTTTCTTGCTTCCCTCTCTGTTTCTTCTCTTTGATCAAATATATAAATACAGGGGCATGATTCATTATAAAAGTTGTTGTTCATTCTTCTTCCCTGCCCCCTCTCTCTTTTCTTCCCCAGGGTCGAAAATGGAGTCTAAACCTCCTTTCATGGCCTTGTAATGGCATTCTCTTGCCTCTTACCCACTAACGATGTGCTGTGTGAACTTTTGGAGAAATAAATTATGTTTTGTGATGCATCTGTCCATCCTTTGCTTATTTTATTATCTCTCCTCACCTCTCGTCATTGCAGGGTATACTGTGCATATTCTGATGATTGTTGCAGGTCATGGAAGTTGCGTTTAATGGGTTTTGAAGTGGTGTTCTATGTGAAATCTATCTCTGGTTTGTGGCGCATCTTGTCCACCCTCTCCTCTGCTCACCTCTCTCCACTTCAGTCAGCTGAGATTGTGACCAACACTTCCCTTTTCTTGGTGCTATCACCTCGTTAGTGTAGGATTTCCCTGTTTATGCACTTTCTCTCTCCTTGGAATTGTTAGATTAGGAGTAGATAGTCGCATTTCCTTCCTTAGAAGTAGTTTAGCATGAGGATCAGGAAGAAGAAGCCGACTTTCTCCAGAGGGCCATCTCAAGTCTGCAAGTCCCACAACTTGAGAAATGGTCCCATGTTATGCAATCACACCAAATGACCCTGCCTTAGAAAAGCAGATCCATAACTCATTTGGGGGTGATGTGATTTTGCACTAACAGTTTTGGCATGCCCGGTGGGAGGGGTCTGAAGCACCTTACCACTTCACTTCATCAGGTTTGATGTGCTCTTGGTGAAGATTTCAGCCTTTGGAGGCACTTCCAAACATAGCTCACCACTCCATCTGGTCAAAAACCCATTCTCTGAGTTGCAAACCTTTTCCTTCCATTTCCACTCATTTCATCCATTTATTTCTTCCATCTCTTTCATTCTTTTCTATTCTATGAAGTTGTGCAATCATGACTTCATTCCCTTCATGGAACTCACACTTACAACAATGCAATCCACCTCCAATGTATTTCCCAACTCCTCTAGATCAACATTATGATCATATCTAGAACCATTATGCTTACCCATATGAGCAAAGTCAAAGCTAGTTTGGCCATGGAGCTTATTAAGAACAAGGGGACGCATATGATGGCGATAATTATGTAGAAGATGCTGCTTTGCTGTAAAATATTCCAAAAATGGAGGCTGACATGGTTCAATTAAGGGCAACAGTTTAAATGAGGGCTTTCAACATTGGTTGTAGGGAAACTTGTCCATGGGAAGGCCCTTTCCCAAGACATTACAACCCTCAAGAGAAGTTGGACTTCTTGATTGAAATGCTACCCCAACTTACACAATGGACAGTGGAGATCAGGGCTTATGAGCAAAGTGTGGGACAACCTTGTCAATGGGTAAGTCAATCACCAGCTCCCTGCCTTTCATTTTCTCTTCCTTAGTCTTTATCATTTCAACATGATCAAGAGTCAAGCTTCCCAGTTGCTGCCCCAAGTGTTGATTCCATTTCTCCATTCCCTAGTCTTCCACCCCACCTCAATTTCTCTACCCTTTTCCCTCCCAAATCCAATCCCCCTCCACAAGAGCCAAAATCAACACCTTCTCGTACACCACAAACAATTGCAAGGTCTATTGTAAATCAACCCATCCTTCCTCGTACTTTCCCAAATCCATGTTGGGAAGAAAATAATAAAAAAATAAGCCAAGGAAAACATCAAACAAAGGAACCCAAAAAAGAAGAAATGATAGAAAATCTGAAGAGTTGTGTTGCTAAATTTGAGTTTTCAAAGGTTCTCTTGTTTGTTAAGCCTATGGAGGAGGCTGACGTCAAGCCACAAGTGGTGGATGCTCTAACTACAAACAAGCAGGGGAAGAAGGAGCTACTCCTAAATCAAAAGAAGAGGAGTACATTCCGGCTGTGGAGGAGGACCATACAGTTTCAGAGGCTCCAAGTGCGGAGCAGGCCACATAAGAACACTTAGTTCTTCCTCCCACTTCATCCCCTTCAAGCTCTAATGTTGAGGAAGAGTTTGAGCTTTCAAACTTCATGTTTGAGGATGAAGGGAACCATGGTGAGTCAATTGTAGATCAGGAGGACACCATGAAGGAGGTTGAGCACCTACAATAGGTCAGCAAGGAGGCAGATTACTTGTCTGACTTGGAGGATTATCTTGATGGAGAGGAGCCCGAGGAGCTCACATCATTTTTAACTCCATCTCTTACATCCCAAAGCACATGAGCCTACTGACATGGAGGAGAACATTTAGGAACAACAACTTGCACTTCATAATAGCCCTCTAGAACCAAGGTTGGAAGATCTCGATCTTCCATGCTCTTCAAAGGAGGAGGAAGAGAAAAGGCAGAAAGATGTCATCATCCCTCTCACACCATCCACTCAAGAATGTCCACAAGAAAACTCCATTCTTGGAGTTGAAATTCAGAACAAAGGGCACATTCAAAGGATCAGACCATGCCCAATTAGGTACTTGGCTTCATTGGAGCCAAAGGAGAAACCAATACTAGTCATGCTTACTTCAAGGCATGAGGATGAGCATCAAAGTACCAAGGGTCACCATCAAAACCTCTAGAAGTCCGATGCAAGTCAACTTGAGGAGGTATTTCCCATTAATGCTGATACCTTGATGATTTGGGTGGAAGACTAGCCTTTAACCAGTTTTTCACTCATCCAACTAACCATGTTCAGTGCAAATTAGTTGCATGGCTTCCATTTTTGAGGAAGGGAAGCTATTTCTCCCTGCTAGTTGCAGGCTTTGTTTAAGCTCCCTTTGCTCTTGGTTAGAGTAGTGTAGGTAGGTTTGTTTTCAGTAGAAGAAGTGCTTTTACATACTATGCATGTTCCATTTGGAGCATGTATGATTTTCAGTTTGTACATAGTTTTTGGTGCTATTTCTCTCGCACAGTGCATTCAGTTGGCTTTTGGTGAAGTTCAAATTCAAGTTTCAGCGGGTTTCCAAGAGGCTTAGAGGTTAGTTTTCAAAGTTCAGATCAGTAGCAGGCTATCACTCATAACTCCATGCCTAATAGATATGACAAGACAACTGGTATCTTCATTTAGTAGGCAGATGTGCCCGTGAGTCGTCAAATTGTTATCCCAAATTCCCACTCGGCAAATTTGGTCAAGAAAACCCCGCACATAGAGAAAATATGAAGGGAAAATTTTTGGGACCTACGAGCTAGAATTCTAGAATGAGGCAGAGGAAAAAGTTAGCGTTTGAGCCTGGGTCAAAGCCAAAGCAAAGGCATAGGGACAAAAGGTGAAGTGCATCCCCCGACCAACAAAAGGGTGCCACATGTCCAAGTAGAGTAGCAGGGCCGCGGGAGTTTTCTGGATTTTGTGATTCTTGCGGAGAAGGGGGAAAAGATAGATTCTGAACCTGTAAACCTGATTTTTCCCTAATCTGGCTGCCACATGTCCCACATTTTCAAAAGGGGACCCATTTTTCAAGTTGTTTTCCCACCCTCTTGTACGAACCCGATACAAACTTCGAAGGGGCATATCTTTCGGCTCAGGGCTCGAAATATTGCAAATCCAATGCCGTTGGAAAGATCTCGGCCTCACCCACACCACGGAGGTTTGAAACTTTAATTTTGAGGAGGTTAGGTAAAGTGAAATGGAGGAAAAGTCTTTGGGCTTTTAATGTAGGATCCATCTGTCTCAACAACCAGATCGGATTTGATTTGTTTGCGCCATTTCCTCTTCCTTCAAGGCACCGAACCAAGGATTGATGTAGTAAAGACGGATTTGGGGAAAGATTTCATCAAAAGCATTAATAGCGGTGGTTGAGCTTCAACCTGTTTTTCCCGCTTCCTTCTCTCTTTCTTCTCTCTGATCAAATCTATAAATACAGGGGCATGATTCATTGTAAAAGTTGTTCATGTAGTGCCCACCTTTTTACACACCCAAATACAACAGTAAAATACCAGAATAATTTTTTTTGTCTTACATTGATTTACGACACACAACCCAGTAAGGGCCCCAAGTACAGAACTCGACACACACGCGACAAACACATAAGGCATCAAATCACAAAGACACATGTAGACGACATCGACATGACGATACCACACTCTTCCCAACGAACGAATACTAACAAGGACCCAACCACAAAAAACGTGACTTTAGGAGCGACGAACCCACGACAAAACATTACTTTAAATGTATTTTAGTTACGACTAACTTCCCAAGATCCTTATTAGGTAAGCATGATTTTCTCCCTTTTTTCCACCTACATGTCCTGAAAATTCATCTCACATTTCACTTATTGTTCGACCAGTTAATTTTGCTCTTTACCCTTATGACAAATCTTCATAATTGACATAAGAATTCACCATATTTCCAAAATGCCTATAAGATTCTAAATTTTCTCATCCTTATGATAAGATTTTGCTTCTCAAACTTTTATTTAGTGTATAAAATTTACTCTTGCTACACGAGAGATTCTAACGTGATGTCCAGATGAGGTATTGGGATTAAGGAAGACATAGAGTCAAGATAGCTTCCCAAAAAACCTCCATCGATCACGGAATAGTTATCTCGCTTCCAAAGCTAATACAGTTCAAAAACTTATGGACCTCTTTTTTATATTTATATATGTTTTGTTTGCTCGAAGTTTGGTCGCACCAAGATAATTTATATTCTTTGCAATGCAAGAAGAAGTTTAATTAAGGGATAATGACTCTAAGATTGACCTTAATCCTAACCTCAAATCTCGTGTGCAACATCAAAAGATATGCTCTTATATCGCACTAAGGTCTCGCTCATAGGATTGTTGGATAATCAGGAGTTACAGTAGTGTTTGACTATCATCAAAAAAAAGTATAAGGTCGGAAGAATTATAAACCATACACGAACCACAAGAGACACTTCCTAATCAGCGGAGGTTTGGTTTATTCCAATATGCACTCAAATACCCACGCCTCAACTATATCAGAGTTTAAGGCAGGTGGACAAAATTATACTAAACCACATTCAAGGACATACCAAGGTGCTTTTCTGATAGGATCCAGGGTTGCACTGCTTAGTCGTTCCTTCGAACAAGGACTCATAGGGTGACTTCTAAGGCGATCTTCACCACTCAACCTGGTGTCAAACCTGAAGAGAGGACATTCTTCTCGCGAATGCCAAGTCTAGAAGGAAAATGCAAACTCCAGATAGGTTGGACCATGACCTTCCTAAATATGGGTTTGCGACACTGTTGCTAGCCAAAAGGCTATGACGGTAAACTCCAACGAGGGGATTTTATTTACCTAACCTATGAGGTCTCAACAGGTGCGAAGGTTAAGGTGGTTCTTCGGTTTTAAATTTCTTATATGGTAGGAAAGGATCACATCTACAGGCAAGTCATGCACGAATATTTTATTAGGGTTGAGTGTTCCCATTAAAACTCATTACTGTGTTTGCAAGGTAAGAAGGTAACCCTATAATATTAATTTAATCATTTATTAAATACTGAGAAGGTACTACAGTGTATTAACTTCGATTCCAATTTACTAAGTATAAACCAAACAGCCCTTTTGCCATACACAGCTAAAAATCAAATTGAGCTGGTGATTAGAAGTACATTCCATAAGTATCCTTAAAACTAGCATATCATGCATGTTAGCAAATCTCATTTATAATTTTTCAGTAACAAGAGACTAATGTACACAATTATTCTTTTTCCAATGACCTATAAGAGTTACAAAAACAATAATTAAATTTCACATCGCCTTCTTCGTCGTCATTCATCCACCTGCAAAACCCACGTGAGCATGATATCAGCGATAATTCGCTGGCATGGTATCCACCCTAATCAATCATAATTGTCATTTTTCAGTTTCCCATTTACATCATAAATTAATCACCATTTGCCAATCGAAATAAAAAAATCTAGAAACATGTATTCATTGCATTTCATTTTTCTACATTTTATAAACCCAGGAGAGAGAAAGAGAAGGAAAGAGAGAGAAAATATCATTTTATCAAAGGTACCAAAACACACAAGTTTCATTATAGTGTTTTAAACAGTTATTTACGTGAGTAGAAAGTTTCCAGGGTGATTTGACAACCCTACGAGGGTCCGCAGCTTTCTATTTTTTACATTTTCTCACTAGCTGCAAAACGTACAAAACAGGCTCGGAGGCTAAGAAACTGCTTCCAAAGGTTATCTTCCGATGAGCACGCACTTCACGATTAGCTTTATACGTGTCCTCAGATGTACCCAGAATTCATAGCAGTTGACGGAATTGAAAAATAGCAAACGGTTTGCGTTTGGCGGTTAGTTTTCCGGGGCCACTGGTCGTAGTTCACCTAGTTGTAAAAAGACAAAAGTTAGCTAGAGTGGCCCAAAAACCCGTGTCCAAAACGACGTTCGACGAATGCACGCGTAACGAGACTCTTCCTACTAGTTTCCCTTATGCAAGGAGAGTTCATCAGAGTCGACGGGGCTGAGAACTGGTAAACCATTTTCAAATGGCGACAAGTTTTCTGGAGCGTCGAGATGAAACTGGACCAGTTTGACCTCGTCGAAACTGTGACCGGAGGCCTACAAAATGGCTTCGCCAAACTATCTCGAAAAGTTCGCTTTCCTATACCGAATGTCCCATGCATTTGTCTAGTACAATCGCTAGAGGTTTGTGAAGACGGGAAGTGATTTCTCTTTCCAGTTTTCAAATGGCGATCCAAAACGAAAGCCAACTTTCTAATTTTTAACGACTTGCTACTATTGTAAACCAATGTTAACAGGGCTCCTAAAGGGCGTCAAAAGGATGTCACATGATTGTTTCAGGTCAAACCAAAAATCAAGGCGACTCCTCGTATACCAAGGTACCCGAACGAAACTTCACATCCCGTTTCCAGAGTTGCGAAGGGTGCTTAGTGAGTCTCTGAAAATAGCAAAATTTAACTATTTTAAGTAGGAAGAAGGTCATCTTAATCAATGGAGAGTCAAATTTGTCTGGTCGATAAAACGTTATTGAAGCAATCGAGAAGGGTAAGAGTTTTCTATGTCATCTCGAAGCGAGGGTGATAGTTCTTGTTTTACAGTAGGCGAGTTAAATGACGTCGTGAGTTACGACACGACAATTTATTGTTTTGCAACGAGTTGAAGGAACAAATAACTGTATTAAAATTCCTATTACTTTAAAATTCTATTTATTTGCAAAAGAGAACTAAAACACGAGAGTTATGAGAGGTAAGGGAAGAAGGACCATGCCTGGAGAACGAAGTCGGTCAAAGCCGCAGGCTTGGGTTCAGTCTCGTGCTTGGGTACTTCGTCAACCAGATCACGAGCATCGCCAGCTCCACCATTTGACATACATGTCTTTTGGATTCGACCCACCACTTGCTGAGCGTGATCAAAGGGTTTCTTATTGTTGTTGTTTGGATAGGAAGAGATCTTCCTCCTTTTATCCGTAGCCTCAAACCTTGTAACCGTTAAACCGAGATATTGGCAGGCGTTTAATCAAACACTTCACATGCCTTAAGCATGCCTCCACATTTTGCACATTCTCATGTGCTCAACAAAACCAGCAACATAGTGATTAATTTTCGGCATGATTCTACAAGAGGCACTCATGCCAACGAAGTATTTACAACCCTCATGCACTGAACATGCATGGCTGAAAGCCAGTTAAACAAAAATGAAGCTTACATGGTCAGGGTATGTTCCATAAGACCACGTCCCTTGAGGCATTTTGCCGAACAATTCACATGCCTAGAATAGACTTCCACATTTTCCACGCATATCCACTATGACACCAGCAAGCACAAAATAGTACAAACAAAACCACATTCTATAGTTCATACCACGTTCCAATACTTCCATTTTGGCACAGGCTGGAAGCACGCTGGCAAAGGTTGTGGATCCTGGCTTACACAGGCCAAATGCATTTGCTTGAAAGATTCCAAGGCCTCTTCAGCAGCCTCGTTTTTGCACATCCTGCCATCATTACAGTCCGCAAAACACCTTTCTTTCATCCATCTTTGCACAGTTTGCATGCTGCCACGTTTTTTGCATAAGTAGCTGCCAGGGCGCATGTAACTAACACATCTGACAAAAAAAAAAGGATCTTCCACGCGCTGAAGGAAGTCGTGTCGGGTCTGGGCGCATGTTAGAAGAGTGCTGGGCGCGTGTGGGAAGAGTGCTGGGCGCATGCAAAGAGAACAGACCCAAAACGCCTTCATTTTTCTACTATTTTCCACGTAGAGAGAGTGGCGCGGCCTGGGTGCATGCTGGGCGTTTTGTGGAGCCTGGTTCGTCCAAAACATTGCATTTGCATGGAGGTTTCCAAGGCCTCATCAACAAATTCCTTTGGAGCAGATCCCTGCGCCCCTAAGCCAGCCGCCCCATGCCCAAAACTGCAATCCGACCCTAACTGTGTTTTGTTTTTTTTTTTTTTTGGGCTTTTGCCTTCTCCCATTGCCCTAACCCGCCCAGCAATCACGGGCCAAACAAATTTTAGTTCTTTTGATTTATTTTAATTTCTATTATTTTATTTTTGTTTCTATTATTTTATTTATTTATTTATTTTTATAAAAAACAGAGGCATTACAGTTCATTCTTCTTCCCTGTCCCCCTCTCTCTTTTCTTCCCCAGGGTCGAAAATGGAGTCTGAACCTCCTTTCACGGCTTTGTAATGGAATTCTCTTGCCTCTTGCCCATTAACGATGTACTGTGTGAAATTTTGGAGCAATAAATTCATTTTTGTGATGTATATGTCCATTCTTTGCTTATTTTATTGTCTCTCATCACCTCTCATTGTTGTAGGGTATACTGTGCATATTATGATGATTGTTGCAGGTCCAAGGAGTTGTGTTTAATGGGTTTTGAAGTGGTGTTCTGTGTGAAATCTATCTTTGGTTTGTGGCGCATCTTGTCCACCCTCTCCTCTGCTCACCTCTCTCCACTTCAGGCAGTTGAGATTCTAACCAGCACTTCCCTTTTCTTGGTGCTATCACCTCGTTAGTGTAGGATTTCCCTCTTTATGCACTTTCTCTCTCCTTGTCTCCTTGGAATTGTTAGATTAGTAGTATATAGTCACATTTCCTTCCTTACAAGTAGTTTAGCATTAGGATCAGGAAGAAGAAGCCGACTTTCTCCAGAGGGCCATCTCAAGTCCGCAAGTCCCACAGCTTGAGAGATGGTCCCATGTTATGCAATCACACCAAATGACCCTGCCTTAGAAAAGTAGATCCATAACTCATTTGGGGGTGCTGTGATTTTACATTAATAGTTCTAGGTGTGTGCGTGCAAATCATTCCCTAGGTTGCTCTTGTGCTAATCACACTTTGTGAAGTAACGAGCAAATAACTAGATTTAGAATGTAGTAAATGTGTGCATGGAAACAATAGACTACCCTCCTATAAAGTGTGATGTAGATTGTAATGCCCCTCCTGGGACACCAAAAAAAACGCACCAAACAGGCTAAAAAATCAGGTAAGTTTTTTTTTTTTGAGTGTTTAAATTAATACTGATGCATCTCTTAAACACTTTCCTGATTACTAATTTTACACCATTTTAATTTACCCAATTAAATTACTTACTAGCCTGAACCCGTTTTTAATTGTTAAATTATATTTTAACTTAATATGGCCATAAAGGTAAGACTACACCCCTTCTATACAAATCACCCTTTTCCTACTTATTAAAACTCATCTCACCTTTATTATTATTATTATTTTTCTTCTTTCTCCCTTTTTTTTTAATAATATTTTTCCATTAAAACCCCATGACAAAAGGGAAAGAATGATTTAATAATATCTCTATGATTAAGTTTATCTCAGCCCTTGGATCCTCTTTTTTTTTTTTGCCCTAAAAGAATAACCTAGATTTTCCTAGGTTCCTTCTACTTACCATTCCTCTCATCTTTTTCTTTTGTTCTGTTGGTTAAGTGCAGGTTTGGAGAAAAATTATGAGGGGCAGATTTGTTTCAGTCACAGAGGGAGGAGTGAAAGGGAGCCATGTGTAGGAGACAGGAAGGGACGGCGTGGGTGGGTGGAGGCGTGCACAGACCCGAGGGGGGGGGAATCAGGCCACGTGAGGGGGAAAGGGCAGACGGCTAGAGGGAGACGCGGCAGAGGTATGGGGAGGACGCATGGCTGTGGTGGCATGGGTGCAGGGGGGGCTGTGGCCCGATGAAGGTAGCGCGGAGGGGGGGGGTCGGGGTCTGTGGTGAATGGAGGGGGAGGGGGTGTGTCCGGAGGTGGGGGCAGGTCGGGCGCGGCAGGGCAGTCAGCAGGGGCTATGCGGGTTACCACGGAGTGCGAGGGGGACAGCGTCCCCCATGAATGGTGCAGGTGTGGGGGGGGGCCGAACCCCCCCACCATTAAACCCTTTTTTTTAATTTTAAAACATATGTAATGTGTGTGTGTGTGTGTGTGTGTGTGTATATTATATATATATAATGTTTACGACTATACATATTATAAAGAAATAAGATAAAATTGTTGCCATATATGTATATATATATATATACACACACACACACACACACAGCTGCATGCTTCCAGAGAAGAAGGTCAAAGAAATATATACAAAGATGATATACTTAAGCCATAGCTTCACACATATAAATCTGACACATTTACTTTCAAAGATATTCCAAGAGAACTTGATCCATGCAAGTTTAATTTATATGATTATTTCTTTGGCAACTATCAAAATGACATTATTCTCAACATGCCCACTTTTCTTTGAATACAAGTAAAGCAGATTTTTTACAACACCTAGTGGTAAAATATATTTTTCCATATATTAAAATGAGATTTTGTTCCATCTAAAGAGCAAGCAAAAATAAATGTACAGTTTTAAATATAAAAACCAACAATACCTAGTTACTCTGCTCATATGCATTTACTCTTACAATATGTATTGGAAGGAAACAAATCATTTTCTAATAAAATGAAAGACTTATTTCTAAAGGAAAATTTAACAACAAATAAGGTTGCTTCCTAAGAACACAACATTAAAACTTTTCTATATATTATTTCCAAGAAGCTATAGTAAAAGAAACTAATGATAAGATTTCTTCAAAATAAAACCCAACAAACTAACAACTCTTTCATTTCAAAAAGAGATTACCTACCATGTTTCATGCTTAAGAAAACAACCATTACAATACTTTATTTTATTTTCTTGTTCAAGTTCACATATACCACAATACATATCCACCCAAAAAGGGTTTAATACAAAATCTTTACAAGACAAAGAAAGCTCACACAAGCCATTCTTTTCAAGATACAATGAAAAAAGAAGTCCATGAAATGGTGAAGGAGACAAGAAGGATTTCTAAATTGACAAGTGTCTTCATGTGCCTTCCAATGGTTTTCCAACTCCAAAATCTTTCAAAGCCAACACAATGAGAAAAAGGTTTGTTTATCCACCCAACCTTTAGGCATCATCACATGCCTATCCCAAAGTTGGGATGCATGCTAGCCTCCCCCAAGCCCATGGGAAAGAGGATAGCTAACCAAAACAAGCACAAGGTGAAGGGTAAAACAACAATGAAACATGCACACAACATAAAATTCACAACAACACAAGACTCCAACTTACAAGGAGGAGAACCCATGTTCATCCTCCAAAAATGGGGAAGAGAGGAGAAAGTTCTCCAAAATTAAGCATCAATATTATTTGCACATTGAACACATCTTCTTAACCTCCTTATTGCTCCTTATTCAAAACAAGACCCTCCTTATTCCTCCCCCTTTCTCCAAGTCCTCCTTGGAAGGATTTTCAAACCCCAAAAGGGGTTTCCTTACCAAGGATGGGGAAGGAGATTCAAACCAAATGAATCAACTTCCCCACCTCAACCATTTGAGGGGAAAAATAATAAGGTCCTACAAGGCTTGGCCATCAAGCCTTGAGGATTGAGAGGGAAAATTCCCTCTCTTCCCCCACACTCCAAAACTCCATCATGCCATATGATGGAGGGAGTAAAAACACACAAACAACACTACAAGATACATTCAATAATAACAATTTCAAGCAATCAATCTATCAACTAAAATAAAGCAACACAACAATAAGATCTAAGAGCCTACCTCAAGGAAAGCTCTCCAAAAAGCTTCCTAACTTCAAGTTTTCCACTCTTAGCTCCAAGCAAATCCCAAGCTCCAATCACCCAAGCATCCAAGCAAGAAAATCCCCAAAGAAAAAGTCCCTCTCATTTCCCATGAATGAGAATTTGAAGAGGAGCAAGCAAGCATCCTCACAAATGAGGGGGGTGACATGTGTCACCCCTCTCCCTCCTCATGGTTAAAGATGCCAAAACAAAAAAGAGAGAGTAAAATTATCTTTTTGCCCTCTTCTCCCAAATTCCCTTAAATGTTAGCAAGACAAAACTAGTTGAACTTTTGATAACACACAAATTCACATCCCTTACATGGAAGTGACAAAAACAAGGGTAGAAAGGGAGGGAAAACTCCCTCTAGCCTTGAAAACAAGCCCCCCTACCCATTAGGTAGGGTCCAAGGGCTCATTTTTGTGATAGGGGGACTCCCAAGCTACAAAGGGGGTCCCCAAAAATGCCCAAAATACCCTAATTTCGGGTTTTTGCATTTTGACACAAGGGTAGAGGGTGTGGGGACCACCCAAGGGTCTCACATGTGACCCTAAACCCTTGTGATTAAGAGACACATTAAGCATAATCTACAATTCCAATGAGAGAGGAGTTATTAACTCCCAAAACAAGTTTACAGCTTACCAACTACCCTAACCAAGATTAATAAATCAAAACACAATACATTACATACATTGGGGTCACTCATAGTGCCCAAAATTAATAATCATCTATCCTAAGGCTTCACATAGTGAACATGGCTAGGACTCAGCCCGTGGGCTGCTTGTGCAAGTTTTGAGTAGCTGGCCTGAATCCCACGTTCTCCTGTAAACCTGTCACATGCACACTCATTGCACACATTAACCGCACCTGTCCGATACAATATAATTAAATGACATAGTAAGATATCAATGCATGCTAAACTAACCTAACATCCCACTGAAATCAAGATGCAACAACGTGCACAATTATATTCCATATTCCAAAGTTAGACAAGATGATAAAGTGACATATAATCCCACCATGCAACAACTATCCATCAATATAATTTGGTTCCAAGCACATCATATTCATTAGTTTCCATGTCATAACAAGAAAATGCGACAATAAAGAAATAAGGCTAAATTGGCGCTATATGTCTGAATGTCACACATGTCTAATAAAATCAAACATCTAAATATAATGTCCAAGATATCACCAATCCCTGTCAAAACATGTCTATGAGCAATTAAACAACAACCTTCTGAGCTATAAAAAGGGTGTGGGCACTACAAATGGCTTGTGGCCGTCTTCTTTTGCCCTTTCTCCCTGGATTTCTAAAAATTGCTCTAAAAACTGTGAAATCTGCTTTTGCTCCAAGATGTTTCTTTGATGGATCCATAGTCTATATAGTGATGTGAGACTAGATGTTTAATGCCTTAGTTACCTGAATTTCGAATTCCTTCTCTATCACAAAAATGCCTTTACGTGGGTTCGCCTTCCCAATTTCATAATTAACTCCAAAAATTCCGATGCACTAAAAAGATGGAAAGCTAAAATGGTCTAAGTAAATTTCCAAAAAGGTGGGAGAAAAGTACAAAGAGGATCAAGGGGCCCAGAGGGGAGATAGGCACTTAAGTAAGGGCATGCCCCATTTTCCTGGTTGGGTGCTCAATCCAGAATAGGAAAAACCCAAAATGAAAAACACATTGGGCAAGTCATGTCGAACTCCAGGAAGATCAGAAGTGGATTGTCATAAAAAAAAGAAAAAAGTGGCCAAAGGAGATTGGTTAATTAGTATTTTTTTTCGACTAAAGAATCATATGAATAATAATTATGAGATCCGGACTAAATATTGATATCCAAGTGCAGTGATTTAGTTACTACATTTTCCCCCACTTTATGTTGGTGAGATCCCGGAAATCTTCCGGTAACATAAAGTAGATAGAGAAACATACCTGATAATCCATGTAGAGTGATGTAGAAAGGGGTCGTTGATAGGACTAGACAAAGTGTGGAGTGACAAAAAATGGAGCTTGGAGACTAAAGATGTAAAAGTATAAGAACAAGTGATGAGAGTGAACCTAGGGCAAGAAGCGCGTGTGTAGATGCCAATGTGTGTAGTGTACCTACATATGTTAGTGACATGTCGTGTGATGTACCCACCATGTGTGTCTCTTTGCTGTTGACTGCTTGCTTCCCATGTGTTGATGTTGAGCAAAAGAGAAGTTGATCAAGTATTTGTCAAATACACATGTATATGTGTGAAAACCGTTATATATAGTAAAAATATGTGAATGAAAGTATTTATGAAAATACAAAAGGAAACATGTGCACTTGATCATTGATGAGATAAATAAGGGTAATAGAAAGGATATCATGTAATTGGTGAAGTGCAATTTTTTTGTTGATCTCACGCCATTATGGTCAAAGAAGTGTAGGGAGAACTAGTTGTGTTATTCTCCAACCTGTAACTGGACTTCCCTGATATTGGTGAAGAGATATTTGTTGAACAATGGTAATTTTTGGGTGATCCAATGTTTCCCATTGGTCGAAGTAGTGTAGGGAGGATTTATTTTAGTTGTTCCTCCAACCTGTAACTAGCTCCCTAGAATATTCAAGGACAATCTAATCCCTGTAAAAGCATTTGTGTATGGGGTTCGTATACTAAGTCTGAACCCTCTACCATAGTAAACCATGTAATGGATACTAAACCCTGAATCTGACTATAATGCTTTATGTAGGCTATCATTCTCCTCATGGGTAAAGGTCCCAGATGATGCATCCCCCTCTTTGGGGCACATGAAACTGTCACATATAGGAGGATGTGGCCCCAAAAGAGGACCGACTGTGTAAACTGAAAATTAATCCCTGATAAAGGGGAAGATGGAATGTGCTTGGTAAAGACCAAGGTACACAAAAACAAGTTCTAGGGGAAAATAAGTGTTAGTTGTTTCCATGTCAATGCATGCACGTAATATTACAGTGTAAGAACAAATAAACAATGTATAAGCTAGAACATAAGTCTTGAATCTAAACATCCAAAAAGACAATGTAGACCGCACAAAGTGGGTTGTAAACATGGGACACCACTCATGAGTGTAACAAGAAACTCAAGGTCTGTAGTGGCCACAAACAAACAAGTGTGCACAAATTCAAAGGGAAAATCCCGTAAACAATAACAAGCAACCTCGACATAGACAATGTATGTCAAACAATGTATGGAAGCAAGTATCACTGCATAAAAAATTCTGCACATGAAACACCCATTAGCATTTTCAGAAAAATAACAATTATGTCAAAACATGTATAATGTAAGAAATTATTGAGTGTGCTAAGTAAAAATTTGAAATAATAACACTTGTAGTATGTGAAAGTGGATTCCCCCAATAAAAGTAGTGTGTACAAGAATCATCATATTCTCATGTAATTAGATCTCTATATGTGATCACAACTAGAAAAAGGACATGAATGACATGTGTGTATGGTAAAGATAATGACATATAATAGATCTATACTAACATGTGTAATAAAGTGAACATGTAAGATCAAGTGCAACCCAAGAGTAAATGCAACCAGCCCAATATGTTGTGGATGGATGGAATGGAATTAACGTGTGAATCCCATAGGACCCATGTGCCCCCTGGAGTGGATGGAGTTGTATGCGGTCAGGATCATTTAGTATGCCCCATCAGGAGTCAAGAATGAACCAAAAATGAGAGTGCCTCATATGGGAAATATTCAAAGTATGTGTAAGTGTATACGCGTACACCTGTGATGATTATGTGGTGATGAAATGTGACATTAGATGAGCTATGTGTCAATCTATAGCCTAAAGTAGAATATCACAACAAGAAAATAGAAATAAGGTGGTGATTTAGCCTAAAATGTATACAACTAAAAAATGTAATGCTGAAAGGGTACGACCTATTAAGATGAATATTGTTATGATAGATGTGTAGAAGAAGTGAACCTATAGTCTAAGTGTATATCACAAACAAATGTAGAAAGAATATCACATTAGAAAATGTATAAGATGTATTGATCATGTGGATTGATGTCTTTCCATTCACTTGTTGGAACCTACCCTTGCATCCACTCATAGTCCCAATCGGCTGTGCCTGACTAGATACCACACATGTGATGTGAGCCATGTTGGAAATGTATTGAATACCGTAATGATGGCTACTAGAACCTATGTGTGTTAGAGTGCGTAACATTAAAAAGTGTGAATGCAAACATTAAAGGTAGACTATGAAAAATGCGTAAATGTGTAGTAATATGGGTGCATGGTGTGAAAAATCCACCATAACGACATGTAGATCCCATACTAAGATGTAGATGTACAATGTATCAATGTAGGATGTAAAATAGCTTCATACTATGTATCAAGCATGAAAAATGTGCAATGATGTAATGGCTATGTAGTATGTAATGTGTATTATACATGTAGGATGAAAAATGTACTAGAATGTATGAAGATGCACAATTCCTATAATAGAGTGTGAAGGAAGGTTCATGTGTGTAATCTATTCCCTCAATAGTCAAGTGTGAACAGAAGAACAAGAGTGTGTCATTAGGTAATGAACACATATAATATTGTATCAAGGTGTGTAAGCCATTGCTCAAAGATATGAAATATGAAGCAGAAAGTTGTAATACTATGAAATGATAGCCAATTGGTGATGCTAGATGGGGGTAGAAGAATAAGTGTGATCGCCCCACAAATGTGTGTAAGAGATGGAGATCTATCTATGGAAGAAAAATCATGCCATGGTGGTGGATAACAACGTGTTAGGAGTAGTTGGCGTATCAAAGGAATTTTTGGTAGTAAGAACAAAGGGAAATTTCTTTTGTGATGATGAGTATGTGAAATGGTGTAAACCTCAAGAGGAGATGCACCCCCCTTTCAAGGAACAAATGAAATGATCTGAGAGTGATATACGAGGTTGAGTCTGTGGATTATGTTGGAATGGAAAGAGGTTTCACACAATTTGACTCCTTTTTTCCCACATGTTTTCCTAATCCATTTCCATTGAAACCATAGCAACGTAGGTACCTATATCCAAGGCCATATTGTTCGAAGTTAGGCAGGAGAGGTGGATGAAGTATTGGCTTTAGGTGAATAATCAATAGCGTTGCAATAAAAAAATGGAGAGGGATTTGCCAATGCTTCATAAATCACACCTTGATATAAAAATTTAATTATGTGCATGAAGGGTTGAAGGGACATATTAATACATGGATCCGAGGCTATATGAGGAGAATATTATAGTTAAGGTTGTTAGGCATGACATGGAATGTGATGGAAAAAGTGCATGGCCTAAGAGTAATGGGAAGAATGATTGTAGCTAAGACTCATTTAGGCATATTATCAAAGCCACAAATGCAAATGGATGATGGAGTTAAGGAGGCTTCAAATAGGCCAAGTTTGTGAGGAACGTGAGATTACAGATTTAAGGTTGGATCCATTGTTGTCTAAAGCTCGATTAACCCCTATGTTATTGATACAAACTTGAATATTAGGGGGAATCATTACTTAAGATAGACTGAGAAGTGATTTTATCCAGATGTAAACATGATATCTCTTCATTGATAGATAAAGCAAGTAGTGAACCTATGGTATGATAGATAGGAAGGAGAGGTGTGAGGATGAATATAAGTGTTAGCCAGTGTAGTCACAAAATCACACACTTACTATTACATTTGTACCGCTAAGTATGTTGTTTTATATATGGATCTCACGTAAGAAAAGTATTGACTAATGACCTATCCTCTAGTCCTATTATTAGTCAGTTAGTTGCCGTTGTCATTTGGCCTACACTGTTGTTTGTTGTTTACACAATTCTGGTCGTCTCTCAAGGAGTCTCAGGTGTCGTCACTTGGTTATTTGTCGCCTTTAGTCTTTGACTAGGGCGCCTAGGGTAGGATTAGGGCACCCATGGGCATGCCGATCCTTAATTTTAGGTGCACTAGTCCCGGAAGCACTTAGGTCTAATTTAGATTTTTGAAGTTGGTCTTTATAATTTTCCCTCTCATTCCTCTAGGTACTAGTCGGCATGTTGGGTCATTAGTGTCGAAATTTGAGCAAGAGATCCCTGTAGAAACATAACATACTCACTATCCTATGGGCATAATATCTACTACTAAGGGCTAGCTATCTACTAAGGCAAGGGACTGCATTTGAGCATCATTACATCACACACACTGCATAGGAAAGGGAATTCTATTCTATTCCATCCACCATTTTGCATTTCATCTAGCTATTGCCCCCTATCTTCACGTCATTGGCACTAGGGCACCCTAGGCACACTACTGCACACAAAATTACATTGGGTCTGGAATGTAGTGCAACACTTAGTTGTAAGTCCACCATTGTGGCTGCTAAGGTCGGTCTGACCCCTTCATATACATATTTCTTTTTTTAGGGTTCTGGTGCTTTATTCAGGGTATTACAGGGGAATCTTCATTGCATGTTTACGGCGTCGTCAACGAAGTTACTACGAAAATCATGTGAAAAATAGTTATACATTGTGAATGTCTTGCGACACTTCCAAATTTAGGTCATGAGTTTTTCTGCAGACGAAAGCACCCATACTATAGACTAGGGTGCGCATAATGCCCTGATCCTCTTCCAGCCACCCTTGTCTAGTTAAATCTCCATCTGTTACAATTTCCTGGGTTGTACCATCATACTTCACTTTGTCCACCCACCATCCTATTCGGTCTCGAACCTCAATGAGGCAAGTCATTTTCAGGTTAGTACATTATCCCTCCTATTTTAAATTATCTCACTTCATTTAAATATCAAATGAAATTACTTAACATTCATATTTTAGTTTATACCAGTTATTTCATTACTGTGCCTAACTTCGATAACAATATAATATTCATATTTTAGTTAATCAACATGGAGAGAGACCTCCATGGTGAAAGGACCCTAATATAATGAGGTGGAGAAGAAGAGAGGATTGAAGAGTGCTTGAACGTCAGGTTTACCAAAATGATTGACTAAAATAAATTTATTCTAGTATAATCTAATGCTATAGGAGCAGTAGATAAATGAAATAATGCAATACAAAAATTTATCAAGCAACTAATAAAGTGAAAGATGAAACTCTAATGTGCAAGAGAGGGTTAAGAAGTCCTTAGCTGATTCGATGAAGGTGTGGGATTGTGTCGCAATGTAAACTAGGTAATCAGGAGGAGGAAACAACCACACAAAAGCCTGAGAAAGTATAGATCTGAGATTTGTGAATAGACTGGGGTGTCTGGATAAGGATAGGGGTGCCCGTGGGCGCCCTAAAAAAATAAAGATGCATATGAAGGGGTCAGACTATCCTTAGTGGCCACAACGGTGGACTTAATAACTAAGCGCTACAATACATCTTAGACCCAATGTAGTTCTAGGTGTGTGTGTGTGTGTATGTGTGTGTGTAAATCGTGCCCTAGGTTGTTCTTGCGCCAATCACACTTTGTGAAGTAACGAGAACATAAATAGATGTAGAATGTAGTAAATGTGTGCATGGAAATAATAGACTCCCCTCATATGAAGTGTGATGTAGATGAACTAGCCTTGTGTGCCTTATGATGGAGCTAGATGGATGCAAATGAAGCTTTAGGTGCATTTGATGGATGCAACTCTAGATGGTGATAGTAGATGCTTAGTGCTTGGTCCCTCATTATGGTCACATAACTTTATATTTATATGGTTCTCTTGTTCTAATTTCCTAATTAACCCTGAAAATGTTGACCACCAAAAATATAGAAAGCTCAAATGGTTATAAAGCGCCCAAAAGGTGAGAGTAAAGTGCAAAGAGGATTAGGGTGCCCTAGAGGGGACCAGGACACCCGGGGCACCCCAGTCCTGACTAGGCGTCCTAGTCATAAATAGGAAAAAAATAGTATGACAATACAAATTGGGAAAGTGCAGGTGTAAGATAAAAAATACGACAACAAGCAATATAAAAATGACCAAAGACATGGGTTAATTATTACTCTCTTCACTTAAGAACCATATGAATAGTAGTATGAGACCGGGACTAAATAATGACTCCAAGTGTGTGATTTATTGATTTAGTGTTTTGACCTAGGAAATCTCTTAGCCTTCAAAGAAAAATATAACAACTTGCATGTGCGTACTTCCATTTTTTTGGGCGGAAAGTATCAACCAAACTTATAGTTTGAAATATCAACCCTAGTGGTATGGAATGGTCCCCTTGAGCTTAACCTTGTTCTTTGTTTCTATAGCATAACCAAACACCTCTTGGGACTTATCTATGCCTTAGAAATGGATTTTTTTTTCATTGCCTTTGATTATAGGAACACCTTTAAGTTTTTGGAGGTCTTGGGGGAATTAGTTGTTGAACGTTATATTTGACATGTAGTCGAGCATAAATCCTTTGGGGTGAATGGGGATAAATTTAAAACTAATTTTACGACCTTTTTGAGGTTAATGCGTGGACATAATTTTGTATCTAAACCTTAGCAGGGGGGATTATTAATGATAGGATGTTGGCCCATTAGAAAGGTGAAAATTGTGACTTATTCCTTACTCCTTGCTAAGTCTCTTTCTTTTCTGACACTAAAGATAATATGAGATGTCTCCTTTGAGAATATGATATTCTAGGACTTTAACTTTTGACTTGAACACAAACCAATAGTGACTCTTTTGTATCTTATAAATGGTCCCAATCATCTCTATCTTCAAGATGTGCCACAAGCATAAGGTTAGCCGAAGATTATCCTCTTATCCTCTTGTGATCTTTTTCCTTGCAATGAAAACTAAGTAAAATGATGAATAACCCTACCTCTTAAGAAATAAACCCATAGTCCAAGAATGTGTGTTGGACAACGTTTATGTGTTCAAAGTGTTGGGAACTAACATTGGGTTTTGCAAAATAATTGCAATTGAAATGTGAACCAATTAGTGTACACTTATTTTAAGATATTCACGATGTGTAATAGAGTTATTAAGTTTTGAGAAGAGGGGATTTATTCCTTACATGTTAATGCTCTTTAAACCAATGTTAACACTTTTATGTGGTTAAGTGTATGTTTATTATAAATTAAACCCGAAATGAAATAAACAATTTGTATCATTGTGAATGAAACTACATGCTCCCATGTTCAATGGATTCAATACCTATAAGGTTAAATAAGGAAATGTAAATGGTAGTGAAGTGGAAATTATTTTAAATTAAGTGTTAAACTTGAAGTAAGGGAAATGTAATCTAGAGAACAAGGAAAATGTAGGTTTGCCATGCTAAATGATCTTCAAACATTTAAGGCTGAAATTATATTTTTTAACACGACAAAGATTGAACCCTGAAAATGTGATAGTGTGGAAGGTGCCAATTCATGTTGTTTATGTTGTGATTGTGTCATATTCTCATACTCGCTCATTTATCTAGGTGTGACATTGGCTGCACATTGTGTCATGTTGACATTAACGTATTCTACATGTTGGTGTAGTGTTACATGTGGTGTCGTAAAAACCCTTGTAAGTATTTTGGTGTCGTGCAACTATATCAAGTAATATGAAAGTTAAAAAAATTAATATGTTATATTTTGTATTGTGTTTGGGACCCACATGGTTGGGCGCTACAACCCTAGGCAACGATTGGAGTGGATGCCATTCTCACAAGTTCAATTAAGATTTTTTCCCATCAAATAATTAAATAAAAGTTGCATGCATTGTCATATTTCAAAATTTTCACCAGGGTCTTAATAAATTACAAATTTAGAGAAATTACTATAAAGACTAAAAAATATCCTATAAAATTATTAGAGAATGCTGAGAACTATTCTATGAATGGAGATAATTAATTACATGACATGTTATGATCTTGGTGTGCAGATTCACTAACGCCTCGAGGTTTTGGTATAATGGTTTGTTACATTTGGTATCAAAGTGACCACCTATGTTGTAATCCCACTCGGTTGGTTACACCGTGTAGCCAGGGCTTGTGGGGCACCTAAACGTCCGTGAAGTGGGGCTCATACATATGGGAGTGTGGGCACAAGCCCAACATGAGGTCGGGCTCTATGGAAGCATGGTGGGATGTTATGATCCTAGTGTGCGGATTCACTAACGCCTCACTTGGTTTTGGTGTAACGGTTCGTTACATGAGGTGCTCAAAATGCAACACATATTTCTTTTATACAAGGTTACTTGCAGGTCCGAATTACAAATATAAAGTGGGCGATGGGACTCAAACATGAACAAAACACCATTGTTTTGCAGAGAAATAAAAATGCTTTTGTAGATCCTATGGTTTTGTGAAGAGTGGTATTTGGACCATGTTGATCAATTTCATAAAAATAATAGACATTTGTAGCCCCTCTTTCCTCCCCAACCTACCAAAAAAATAACAAAAATAAATATTTAAATATTTCTTTCCTCAATTATACTCACCTTTATTGGCTACACTAGTGACATTATAAAAAATATGTGAACCTTTTCTTAGAAAAATTTACACCCCTGCATAATTTGGAGTTACATCAGAGAATGGGTAACAATACCAACAAAATTATTTGAGCTCATAAATATGCCATATATGTTTAAACTTGCAAAAATATTATAATAGCTTTTTATGTGTATGCGTCCAATTTATGTTACTTTATAATAATATCAATACATGAGTCAATTAATATTGAATCTTTAGGTGAATTGTTTCAATGCTAAATTTTAAAAATAATTGACAATAAGAGAAATGTTTGGATTTAGGTGCCTCTTAATTGCTTGCGCCTTAGGCAACTACTTAGTTCGCTTAAGAATTAATCCGACTTTGACAAATGGGCATCTAAGAAAGCTAAGCTTTGATATATGTACATTCTAATTTGTCTCTTAACGCACACAAATGAAGAATATACTAGAGATCATAATAAGAGTTGAAAAATTCATCCAAAGACTATTGATTTTGATGCTTCTGCTACTAGTTTGTCCCATATTTCACTGCTCGGTATCGATGATAAAAAAATATGGAGTTATTCGTAAAGATTGGAAAATGGAACTAGTGCCAATAGGAGTGGAGTTGCTTCTATCATTTATAGAGATGCTTTTGAAGAAAATCTAAATGATATATTCTAAAAAGGTTAGAATGTAATTATGTAAATATGAAAGTTGAAGCAAGTTGAATGCTTTGAAATTTCATGAATATAAATATTTTAAATATTTTATATTTTATGGACTAAAATTGAGTATTATATATATAAAGGAAGATTTCCATGTTTTTTCGTATTCAAAGGATTTTTAAAAAATAGTGTTTCTACGTTTGGAACTACCTATTTCTTGGCAAATTTTACTATTGGAACTGCCCATTATAATTTATAATAAAAATATGAGAGAGTTACAAGAGCAGGGGCAAATAAGCAACTCACAGTCCCACAAAAAAGCCACAAATGCACCAAAAAATGCCGAAATGGAAAATAGAAAATGCCACAAGGGAAAACATCAACACCACATTAAAATAGACTAGAGAACACTAAGCACATGCCACCACTTCGGGAGGAGGAGGAGTATCATCCCGAGAAGGGATAAAAATCCACTTGACAACTCCGCCAAAGAAGGAATAACTCGTCATCCATCCTGATCGGGCATTTGAATCTGCAAAGGTACCACAATTTCCTAACTAGGGGGCAGAGAGCTAGAAAATGCTTGAGCTCCATGACGAGGAGAGGCCCAACGTAGAGACATTACCACATCCTTCCCCAGTGGATGAGGGCAAAGCTAAAGGGTGACCTCGGGGAGAGATGGAGCGATGGCTGCGAGAGTGGCTTCTATGATGCGGTCCTTGTAAAGATGGCCAACAAGAAAGAGATGGCCGAGGGTGGCGACAAAAAATGCTCAGGAGGGACCCAAATCATCATGCAAGGAGCATTCACCTAGTGAGTGAGCAATTCTTGTAGGTGAGAAAATTCCAGAGAAATGTTTTTGGCTTGAGCTTGAATCTATATGTGTATAATTAGACAAAAGAGCCACTTAATCATTAGTCAAAAATAAAACAACATATTAGACCACTTCTAGAATATATCAATATTACAAGCTTTCCAAATTTGAAAGAGAATATAGGCTCTAAACAAATACCACATAGAGTCAATAGAAGCAGGTCCAAGTAACTGTAATCTCCAAAGAAACGCCATCCACCAATCAAAGGATTCTGGATGGAAGGATTGAAATAACATATTAATCCAAGACCAAATGGCTTGCAGCACGGGAACAAAGACCGAAACAAATGCTTAAAGGATTCAGGTTGAGAGCAAAAGGGAAATTTAGTACTAGGTAATTCCGATGTGGCTGAGACACTCACCAACTAGAAATATCATGATAGATAAGGCACCAAAGAAAATCGTTAACTTTAGGCTCCAAGCAAAGGGTTCCAAGCATGCAAAAAGCCAATGGAAGCCAAGTAAACGGGACATATTGCAGGCTCCCAATGGGTGAATTAAGCTTGGAATTGGTAGGTGAGATATGAATCAGATGGATGGTAAGTGATATGCCGACAATGTAGTAAAAAAAGGCAATATCATGATTCCACTATCAATCTCACCACCAAACATCGAGAGGCTTAAGTCCCAGTTTGTGGATCACGACATCTAGCATCACCTCTTGTATCTTCTGGATAGAAGGAAGGTCTAAATTGGTAATATTGAATTTCATTTTAAGCTCAGGGCTAAGAAATCTAGATCTCTGTGGGAAACCAAATCTTGGATGGTGTTAATCCTCTTTCTAGGTAAACGAAAGAGGTTTGATGCCGAGAGTTTCAAGCGAGTGACAATACTATCTTTGTGATAACGGGGAGACCAACATCAGATATTTTAGGAATTGAAAGAGAGCCTGAGGTGTGAAATCCATCTCCAATCCATGCAAAAATAGTTTCACAACTTCAAAGGCCTTCCATATGCTCTTGGTGATCAATGAAAGTGCCAGTAATATTGATTAGGCGCCTTGGTGATAATTAAGGTATGTAAGCCTATATTATTCCAAAATATTTTTCCATAAGGTGAACCTGAAGTAATGCAATGTGAAGAAAGAATTTTCTAGGCTTGAGATTATCCTAAGGAAATCACACCACCCATTTAGAACATAAAACGATGCTTTGTCTAGAAAACTTCAATAATACCCATGCCACCTTGATCGTCGGGGTAGACGAACAAACCTCCCAAGTGACCTGATGAAATCCAACTGAACTAAAAATTTTAGACCAAAGGTAATCCCAGAGAAGTCTTGGTAAGTTTGGAAAAGGAAGCCTAGAGATGGGCACCAACAAACAGAATAGATAAACATGGGTGGTTGTAAGAATCTTGGTACACACCTAAAATTTACCGATCTAAAGAGAGGGATTTAGAAGACCACCGAGAGACCTTATGCTCAACTTTGTCAATCACATACTGCCATAAGGTTTTAGAATCACAATCAAAGGCAAAAGGAATGCCTAAAAAATTAAATTGTTCTCCACAACCAATCCACTTCTAGGGGTAAGCCTTTAACTAGTCAGGGATAAGCCAAGAATATTTTCTGATAACCCAAAGTTTTAGCCATCTGAATGTTGGATCCTGAAGCAAGACAAAAGATGTCAAGGCATTCAAAAACTTCAACCAAATTCTGCTCATTTTCCAGCAAGGGTAAGAAAAGAATCATCAACAAAGTTTCCATTAATGAGATGAGTCAGACTGATCTGGAAAAACAATTCCCTGAATGCGGCCCTGAGCATCTTACTTGAGTAATAAGAAATCCAAGAACATTTGACGGATAAGAACACAAAAATATCAGGTGTAAAAGGAACGCCCATGTCTAATAGACTAGAAGAGGCCAATCGACAGAGGATTGTTGACCATTAATAGTGAGGTAATTAGAAACATTGGAGAATAGAGGTTCGGACATCCGAGGTAAAAAAAATCACCAAAACCTAAAGCTATGAGCATAGCCAGAATAAAAGGTCATTCAATAAGATCATAAGCCTTTTCAAATTCAACTTTGAGAAATAAGGGCCATTGCAGAGATAAATGAGCCCATTTTATTCCTTCATCAGAACTACTATAATATTATCCATAATGTAGCATCCTTTTCCCAAATCCCATCTGGTCGGGTTGAACTATATCTTGGGTAAAATATTGGAAATGCAAAGAACAAGGTAAATAGATAAGAATTTTATAAGAAAAATTCAATAGAGTGATAGGTCGTCAGCTAGTAATCAATTTAGGATTGAAAACTCTAGAGATGAACTTGATGTTTTCTTTATTGATAAAGCCCCCTACATAAGTGGATTGGACAGCGTCATTGTAAACATGAAGCGGGTCTAGACAAAAAAAAAGACCATAGTGGCTTTGTAGAATTTAGAAGGAAAACCATCCATTCTCGTAGATTTATCATTGGCAAGACACAATATTACAAGTTGCATAAAGCTCATCTACACGAAAGATGGGTATTGCATCGATCATGAACATTAGGAGAAATCTTGATCTGAAACCACCTCATTACATTGTTGCAAAATGAAAAACTCGCTCATTGGTGGCCTCTTGAGCTTGGAAGACTGACTAATAATGCTTCAACAAAGGTGTTAGTGATCTCAGGAAAATCCATGAGCTGATTCTAAGAACAAATTGATTAGCTTTGATCTTTTGATGAGCATGGTTAGCTTGAAGGGATTTGAAAAATTTCTTAGACATCTTTATCTACCACCTTGAGCCAATGCATCCTCGACTGGATTTGAGCACCACAGGATGAGTGAGATTCCATGAGCTTGAGCCTATGTCGAATGCTGACAGCTTGTAACTGAAGAGGGGTGTCAAGAGGATTGGATTTGAGGAAAATAAAAACCCTCTAGAATTAAATGTGCAGAGCCGAGTCCGCTCGCTTACGCACCTAAGCAACATGCTTACCAAATTTACAGAGGAATCAAGTAGTGCGTTGAAATGCCACTTCCCACCACTCAATCCAACTGGTAGCAAAAGGTGGACGTGGTGACATGTTCCAAACTTTAGCAATAAGAGGGACCACCCCCGAGTGACTCAACAAGGAGACATTAAGAAAAAAATGATTTGACGAGACTTTGAAAGGCCCCCCACGTCATATAATCTTAAAAAAGATCAGACAGTGATATGACAAAATTACATTTGGCTATACCGTGACAGGGGAGAGGCATTACATGTCAAAATCAAATAGTTTCTACTGAGAGAGAAGTACACGATCAATCCTTTTAAATACCCAATCACATCCTTCTCAAAGATTGGTCCAAGTATACCAAGATTGAGACTTAAATTCCTGCCGCTGTCAGGGTAGAGGATTGAAAAGCCCCCAACGAATATTAAATTAATACCAAGCCTCACAATTGCTAATACACCAATGCATATGGAGGGTGTCGAGCTTGTCATTAGGATGTTTAATCATATTAAAGTCACCACAAACTGAGCAATAAGCAAAAGGTAAGTTATCACCTAATAATTTCCATAACGTCGTTCGTTTTGTGCCATCATTGGGAGCATAAACATTAAGAATACCAAAAAAAGATCATTAATTGCCATAATCAAGCACACGACCCGATTTGAAGGATTTTTTCCCGAGGAGGCGATTAAGGAAAAAAATTTCAGGGCAATGGAAATACTAGCACCACCTTTGCCATCAATATGTTGAGTAGGAAAATGAGAAAAAAAGAGGAGCAATACAAGTTAGCGTATTCTGAAGCAAAAAACAAAATATTTTAATTTCCTGTAAACAAATAATATCCAAACAACTAAAACACTGAGAATCTAACCACACAGAGTATTTGCGAGAGGGATTTATGAGATCCCTAACATTCCAAGAAGTGAAATTCATGAAAAATCTGACATGTCAAACTCCCCCTGACCATCTAGAACGCCATCCTCTTAGTCAAGGATTGTAAAATTATTATCAATTAGAATTTGGTCTGAATTAGAAAGATCAACATGAATGGAGTGGCGTTTAGCCCCATTATCCCCTCGCGATCCATGAAACACCTCCAAAGGTTGACGGCATGAGTGACATAGGGGTAGAGATGTTAAAGGTAAATTCTCAGAGTCCTCTGTTTGTGACAAAATTTTTTTTCTCTCTGAGGGCTTGGAAGGAATGGAAACTGACGAGGGGGAAGGACCTAGACATGACTTATGCTTGGACAGAAGAGGGGAAGGAGAAGGAGTAAGGGTCACCATAAAACTTGATTTTTCACCTAAACCTTCTTATCTTGAGTGCAGTCCGATCGTCACTGATCAGTTGGTAGATCACCTTTGGCCTTGGACATTGAGGGTTACATCACCACAAGTCTAGAGGGAGATAGAAGAGGACAACTGTGTATGCGATGTTCTGGGGATTGATAGTGAAAACAAGTGTTGGGGAGGTTGAAATAAACCGCCGTTTGAGATATGTGCAGGGACCCAACTTGAATATCTAGATGATCCCACAAATCTTTAGTAAGGTCAACTTCAACATAAACCCATTTATTGGGACGAGCGTAAAAATTTTATCCTGCTCATGGCATATCACCATGCTAATAGGTTTAATGATCTCTGGAAGGAAAGACCAGAGATGAATGGGGAATCTAGGAAGCTCTATCCAAATCGATATTTTCATAGAAACTTGGCTGGTGGGGCTAAATGCAGGAGACCACTGGTAAAGTAGAAACATGATGTTACCTAAATACCAAAAATCAGCATTAAGAAGGAGGGCTTGGACTTGAGAAGGCTCACGAAATGAATAGAGATAAAATCCCTTGGTGAGATTACAAATTCTTGAAACTAGGATACAATTGGACTCCCAATGGTTCTTTATCCAATTTTACATATAACATTAAGAGGGAATGCAACCACATAATTAAGAAATAAGGTAGTTGTTACGATACCATTTGACCATAGGGTCTAAGAATTCATATGAAATCGCAACATCTGGGGATGATTAAGAGTCCATACCTCATTGTAGACCTTTGACACAGACTTCCGAGCACGTTTGGGAGCCATTTCCACAACTAGTTGCAACAATCGTTACAATGGATGGAGAGGTAGCCATTTATAGGCTACTCATCTCCTTATTGGCGGGAAAACAACCAAATAACACTATGATAGGACTGTAAGGAAAACCCTAAAATGGCTAAGGAGACACAATACAAACAATTGGGAGAATAATAACACTTGCATGAAACCCTAGCAGACTCGAAGTCTCTCCTTTCATTCGGTTTACACCTATATCTTCTTGGAAACTTTTAAGTTTTCAATTAAGTTAATTTATGCTTTTTAGTTATTGCAATTGTTTGGGTAGAGTGGCATTCTGAAAATCAACGACAACAATGTGCTAGATTTTGTGCAATACAAAATCCTCAAAGTCCTCACTATCTTTATGATTAGCACAACAAGTTATTGATTAATGTGCTAAGAAATCTTGTTTCCTATCTTCATACCCAAATCCCGATTCTAAGAAAACTATGTTGGAATGATATTTATGTCTATGAAGAGAGCTTAGAGCATACACGAGTAGCTTAGAGCAGACACGAGTGACTATTTCCATCTGTATGATTACAGTAAGCATCATTAGTTTTTTACAAATACTCTATATATGCGTTCACAAACAAGTAGCTCCTCATCATTTTCACTCATACATTATACTATATTTTTATTTGAAGACAAATACCTAAGTTGCATTCACAAAGAAAAACCGAGCACCATTTAGATACATTTTGAATCATTTCATATATTTTTTGTAACCTAAAATCTTGCAACATAGACATTCCAACAACATTAATCAATGTGATAATTAGATGTACAAATGAGAATATCATAAGTATTGGCCATTATTTTTTCTCAAGATAGCACGATCAAGAAAAGTCCCTCATGTAACACGACATTCAATGTAATATTTTCTGCTATATCTAGTATATTTATTTGGAGAGATATCAACAAATATAGTTACACGGTACACCCGAAGGCATTTCCAAATAAGGTTTTCAGACACACATCAGGGAATTGAAGAGCCAAGATTTTGTGTTGGTGTCAGTGACGTCTGGCTCCATTAGGACTATTGATCAGTCGTCCAAAACATTAGGTTTTCCTAGAGGGTGGTAGGAGATTACTTTTTGACCTCGCCAAGATAGGGGGTCTGTTGAGCGTATCTTCCCGGTATGTTTAGGTCAATAACCAACGTGGCACTTTGACCATACATGGTACCATCTGTCACCTGTGCTGCCCCAGCTCGCCATTCCCTTCTCCAGTTATATTTTCCAATGATGCTACACCAATTTTGAAAAGCAAGACAAATAGGTGACATGAAATGAAAGAAGGGAGATGAATATGGATGACATGATCTTCATCTATTTAGAAAAATGGGCAGCATATATTTGAAATTTTAAATTTAAATATAACTAAAATCCCACGCATTCCTAATTTTGACAAGGCAAAGGTTGCTGATTTTGGCCTAGAAAAAGTCCTGCAAGCTAGCAGAGCTGAATTTGGAACAATTTTTGTAGAAACTCATAACTACATTGCTCTTGGTAAACATTAACTCCTCCATTTTCTTCGATCTCTCAAAAATTCCTACTTTTAATTTTTTTTTAAAGAGTACCCATCTTTCACATATCTTAACATGGATTTTAGTTATAATTGTTGCATATTTGCAGCACTTGACATATTGTTTTTGACGGTTTGTTTTTCATTAAAGGTTATGCATTTTGTTCCAAAATATGCATACTCTTTTAAAGATCGCATCTGAGAGAGTGATGTTTTCAATTTCGGTCTGGTTTTGTTGGAGTCGATAAAGGAAAAGCAATCAAACCAGCTAGAATTTGGTGAGAACAAAGATATTGTTTACTGGATTACTCATAGAATACGTAGCAAGGAAAATTAAGTGGATGTCCTCAACTCAAATATTTCCATGTCATTTGAGGATATGTTAGAGGTGTTGACTCCCAAAATATCACCCCAGGGAGATGAACAACCAACCTGAGTGGGTTGGCTCGAAGAGAGTTATGAATGATGAAAAGTTCTTGTCGTTGATAGCCAAGGATTTGTTCAAACTCAACTCAAGGACTCCAATCAAGGAAGTGATCAGGAGGAACCTTCACAAAGGGGATGGCTTTACCTTGCTACTTCTGGCTCTTCCTGGACTAAGGTGAGAGGACCTACTTGGGGTATCTGAATAAAGGAAAAGCTTTTAGGGCTTGGTTTCCCTTATGGTTAGTGCAACTTAGTTTGGAGCAAGTGAAACTACATATACAATACTTCTTTCAAAAGAGTTGTCACTTGATTTATTGTAAGCACTTGACAGTCAAATACAGATAAAAAAGGAAGATAATAAACAACTTTAGATATTACATTCTTCTTTGAATGATATTGGATCACAAACTTGGTGGGTTTCTTGAAAAAGCTTACCGGTAATAAAAAAATTTAAGCTCAATTTTGCAGAATAAGCATATGTATGGTTTTCAGGTATGATATAATTAGTAGGTATGAAGGTCACTGGTTGTTTGTTATTGAGATTTGATGGGGGAAGGGTAGTTGATGTTATGACCTTGGTATCTTAGTGTTCCCATGGAAATAACCCATCCTTAACTATGATGCTTGAAAAGAACAATCAATTTAACATGGTCTGTGAAATAACATTTGCATTCATTGATACTCAATTTACACAAATGTCATCTATACTCTTCACAATCCTAACCACAAATCATGGAGTTAGAGATGAGATAAATAACTAGTTGTATTTGTCTTATACACCCAAAAGACCCTTCAGGAATAATAAAATCTATTCAAAAGTGATGTTGCCTTTAGGATTTTACAACTGAGATGAACCACTGCATAATATACACTATTCTATAATGCCCACAATGACCAAATGAATGCAACAACTAAGAAATACCCTTGTGTATTTGATAATGTAAATTTAATGCAAGATAGTAACAAAACTATATTGCCTCATTCATTCATTCAAAACATGAGAAACGAGAAAATATAGCTTGATCAAAAGAGTCATAATCTATTCATGTAAGTTTTGGCTAGGGGACATAAACAAATGTCATTAAAACCTGCTAATGGCTGTACAATGCAACCAAATTAGCTCTTCCTTACAGACTTAGAGACATACAATCTTGCAAGAAACTAGAAAGTGGAACTTGATAAAAAATTCTACAACTACGCCCAATCCACTTCTTGCACAAAATGGAAAACCTTTATAATATATGGCAGATGAGAGAGAGAAAAAATGAAGAAAAATATGATTTACCTCTTCACCCACCAATAGGATGCATTAAATTCTGAAAAGGAGCATGGACAACTTGCCAAAGTCATTCACTCCTTCTATCTTGCGTGTTTAGAGAAGAAAGAAACAAAATACTTCGTCAAGATGGGTGGTTGACCAACACTAGGACTGTAACTTGAATGCAAAAGACATTTTCTACTTTTTCTCCCACCAACTATCATCAATTTATGAATCTAATTCAACACCAAAGTGGAGGGATTGAGAAGACCTTTCCAATGATATAAATTTTGTAAGAATTGGAGCTATGGATTGAAAGATATGGCCCTATGAAATTTTGCATGTCAAGATGAACATGAGCTTGATACGTAGAAGCCTTTGATTGGTCTTGGAGATTGATTTTGTCTACGTGTGATTTGATTTTCCTTCACCACGTGTTTGTCTTTGGTTGGATACAAGGTTGGGTTTTACATACATGTATACTTGCTTTGTCCTTTAACTACTCCTTCCTTCTTTCTAACCCGACACCTTTTACTAAATTCTGCTCATCCTGGGGCTTGAGATCCGTCAGAGTCTATTGGCATGAAGTGTGGCAGAATGACACCATGTGTCCACCTTTATACCCTTGATCTGTGCTATGATCACTGTGAAGTGCAAGCCAATAAGACAACACCACACTCCTTTGCCTTGTCAGAATTTGCTTTACCCATTTTGAAGCATGACCCAATAGGAAAGCCCCACACTTACTTTACAATTCACCTTTGACATCCCCTTTATTGACAATTGCGAAACATGAGCCAATAGAAAATCTCCATGTACCCTCCCTGTGTCAGACCTCCTTGCACCGTGCTTGTTTTTTATTGGTTGTGGGGTCAGGCGGACCCGAAATTCATTTAAATCCAACTCACTCCAAGGACTTTACGTCCGCAGGAGCCCATCGCTTAGAGTTGTGACAAAATGCCTCCACGTGTCCTACTTGGGCCGTTGATTTTTTGTCGTGTGTCACCTTCTGATTGTACCACCAAAACCCAAACATACTTCCTCCTAAAAAGATTCATTGTCTTGATGATATATTTCGTTCATTCAAGAAAGTAAAACACTTAACCAATAAGGCACAACAAACAATATATTCAGAAAACCATGACTGTAACTCAAAATTTTCCAAAGAGTTTTCACTTCCAAAATTTCTTCAATCTGTAACAGCTTTGATAAAGATACTATTTCAGAACATAACAAGTAGTCATGAATCAGATGGTCATTAATACAGTCAACCAAAATCAAGTAGCAAAAATTAAGAATATTTTCTTTTTAAACTTGATCAAATAGAAAAGGAAAAGAAACCAACATGTTATCTGTATTTTCCCAAGTTGTGGTTTCTTTAGAATACTAGTCCAATTGGACCTTACATTGAGAAATTTCACAATTTCTGAGCTACAACTTGCGTGTTTCCAGAATCCTTATGGGCTCAACTATGATGATCTTGGGATACTACACCTACAATGAATCCCAATTTATTATATGAGTTAATTTAACAACATAATTTTTCAACAAGGATACATGGAAGACATCGTGCATTTTGGACAATGCAGGAGGTAAAGCTAGTATTTATGCTATAGGACATGTTGGTGCTCAAATTAGTCTCGCCCCATTTGTCATTAAAATTCTTCAGATTGTGGGCTTTGTTATGTTTTCTGTCTCCACGGGCTCAAATGGTGGTTGTCCTGCATTTTATGGTTTGACGAGTGTAATTTCCCAGTCAAAATTACTTCTTGGCATCAGTTGAAAAGTGGCCCTTTCTGGTTGGATGCGCCATTGTGACACGTGGTAGTTTGAAAAGTCAAATTGGCGGGGAAGTGGACCATCGGAGGTAAATTGGATTTTTTGCCTCTTGACATCAAAAGGATTAAAATCTCAAAATGGCCCACAAGCCCGATAAGGGAAAAGTCAAAGCTTGCTCCAATCAATGGCAGAGCTGCGGGGAAAACCTTTTTCCAAAAAAGAGGTAAGATGGCAGAATTTGGCCGCGGTTCCGTTGGGGCCCACCTTAGGACACGTTTCAGGCTCATTTCCCAAGGGTAGAGATGTGGAACAAAATGTGAATTTTTCCATGTTTCCAAAAGTTGTAAAAAGTCAAAGGAACCCCCCAAGCCTGTTTTAAAGTTGAATCTTCCACGTGGACGGCCCAAATTCAAAGTAAAGATCAACAACAGTTGTGAGTTTGAATTTGATTTTCCCCCATTTTTACTGAAACGCTCCTGGAAGTGTGAGTCTTCATGATTTCTGGGTGTTTCCTACGTGCCAAACAGAGAGGAGAGTTAATTTTGATATCTAAGTTTGGTGGGGGAGATCTGGAGATGTCTTTCGCCATTAAAGTGGTCTGACTCTCGGGCTCGATATGATTTTCCATTTTTCTTTTCCCGAGCACACAAGGAACCAGATTTGATAGATTAGGGGCGAAAGTGGTTGGTGAGTTGAAGGAGGAGTGTTCTACCAGATGAAGGAGTTGAATGTGGGAGATATTCGAAGAGATTTGCCCCCTCGAGCACCTGACGAATTTTACAGATCTGATCCTGGAAATCACGATTGTGATCATGACGAGCATTGGTGCATTCAATGTCTGGATTTTTCAGAGGAAAAGGGGCTCTGTTGTAAAGGTTATAAATGGCATGAATTTTTTCGTACAGAAGGTTGGAGGTTGGAGTGTTAGAGGTCGAAGAAAATTCCCAAGAGGAAAATTTGACAAAGCCCATCTTTTGAGAATTCGTCTGAGAAACCTGGTTATCTCTTTTTGTATTGAACTTTATCGTGTCAAGGTGGTTGCAAGTGTATAACCATTGACAAGCTCTGAGACTATTTTAGAAACTTTCCCCTGTTGATAAATTTAATCAAATTCGAGTTATTTTGTGTTGATCTTGAGCGAAATGTGTTTGTTTCATTTCTGAATGTATGCAAATAGTTTTTCTTGTTCTTGTTGCAATCTTGTATCAAAATCTGTCTTAATCACACAGGTCTCAATCCTTGTGACAATTTAGTGGCATCTACAATCTCATTTCTCAGAAGAGCTTTCATCTGGGGGTGAAATAAACGATTTAAAATCACTTTTCTTTCATTTGTTGATAGAGATTGTTTGTAAGCCTTTGGGTGTACCTTAGGCATGATTGATCTTATGTTTTGATGTTTTATTGGGTCTTTTAACTCGAGCCTTCGTGTTAGAATCTCATAGATTGTGTGAAAAAGTGCTAGTTTGGGCTTCCTTTGAAGCACACATTCTGGTTACAGGAACATTTTAGCTATTCTGAAGTATTATGTTGTCTAGACTTTCCATTTTGTAAGAGTTTTAAGAGATTTGGCAAATCAAGTTCATTCTGCCTCACCTCCCACCAAAAGTTATTTAAAAACAACTAACCCTACCCATACTACCCCTGTTTGTCATGTGTGTATACAAATGCATAAATTTTACTACTAAAACATGCAGAAACAGTCAGAATTCCAAATGTCTTTAGTAGCCTGAACCTTGTCCAAAAAGTATCTACACTATCTAGAGTGACAACTCGTGAGAGTTAGATTTTGTTGCATTGATCATATTTTCTCCAAGGTCTCCTTAACATCTTCATTAGGAAGGATATCTCCACCTCCTCCATAACAACATGCTACAAAAGGGTCCTCTTACCCTGGGTGAAAGGCACAATCTAAAATAGTGAGGATAGATCAAATCCTCTTGAGGGTGCTATCCATTTCTCCACATTTGAGTGACAAAGGGCCAGTTAGACCTCATCCCTAGCTACACAATGACTCATCATGATCTAATGTCTCTAAGTTTCCTGTCAAACCAGTGATGCTACTCAGACTTTGAGGGAGAATCAATTTGGATACCAACAGGACCTATAACCTCTAAGATTCAAAGGGTCCCACAAATCTAGGTGACAACTTGTCAACCTTGTCAAAAGTAATGGAACTCTTTTTGGGCTTTTCCCTAAAAAAGACCTTATCACCCACATTAAATTTCCCGTCCATTCTTTTTAAATCAATATAACTCTTTTGTTTGTCAGCTGCTTCCTTTAACCACTGACATATGAGTTTCATTTTTCCTTCCATTTTTGTTAACATTTCAGGCCCTACAACTTCCCTATCTTCAATGCTATCCCAGCTGATAGGTTTTTTGCACCTTTTGACATACAAGGCTTTGAAAGGAGCCATTCTCAGTGAGGAGTGATATGTATTATTGTATGCAAACTCAACCAATGGAAGATATTCTTCCCACTTGTATTGCTGATCCATGCAATCCATCCTCAGCATATCCTCCAGGACTTGATTTACCCTTTTTGTGTATCCATCAATTTTTGGGTGATAAGCTGAGCTGAAAATCAATTTTGTTCCTAAGGCCGCATTAAGTGTCTGCCGAAATCTGGAAGTCGTCCTAGGATCTCTATTTGATATGATCAACTCCGATATTCCATGCAATCTAAAGATTTCTTCAAAACTTTTCTTACCAGTATTGGTGAATTATCTTTCAGATTCCTAGGTATAAAATGTGCCACTTTTGTGAGTTTATCCACCACAACCAGTCATTTTTATTTTTGGACAAGGGCAGTCCTTGGACGAAATCCGTGCTAATTAACTTTTTGGGAATGCATTCATAGGGTACCTATTCTTTCTCTGTCTCATACTTTAGAAGTAGATACTGTACAGGCTTTTGAATTTCCCAATAATGACTTTGAATATTTAAGGGCTTTAATGATAAAGAAGTATGATGGAGGAATCCCATCTGAGGAAGATAAGCAGTTACTGATGAATGCTGTTGTGGCTCAAGAGAAGGAACATAATATAAGAAGTAAGGTTGTCAAAGGGACATGGCCTCAAGCCAAGCCAAAAGCTCCCTTACTTTCAAACATTCCCAAAGAGGCTCCTCGGAAAGATGCACCTGCTAAAAGCCCTGCAGTTCCAAACAAAAATCATACCCCTCCTCATGCCCAAGTTGTCAAAAATCCTGTACCATCTAATGAGTGTATCGGCTTTCCTTCCAACACTGCCTTGCCAAAGAATGTCCCATATGATATTGTCCAAGTGTTGAGTCAAATCAAAGTCTCTGTTCCAATTGTTCAGTTGCTTAGGATTCCCGAGCACAAAAAGAGAGCATTTGAATACTTAGGGTTGAAAAAAGAGAAAACTGCCTTAGGTAGGAACATAAACATTGTGGAGATCCCACCAGTTATTGAAGAACCAGAAGCACCACTTGAGGTCTATTTTGGAACATCCTTGGTGGACTCTCAGATGAATGTGGATCCATTTTTCACCACTTTGATCATTAAGGACAAACTGCTGCATAACTGCATGTTTGACTCAGGGGCATCATGCAATGTTATGCCTTTGGAGGTCATGAATGAGCTAAACATCAAAGTGACAACAACATATGGGAAGTGCACTTCCATGGACTCTAGAGAAGTGCTAGTAGTAGGATGTGTGAAGGGTTTGGTGGTGCAGCTCGCAACTTACCTAGGAAAAAAATTAAAACTTGATGTTGTCATCGTTGACTACCCAACTAAGTGGGGCATGCTACTGTCAAGAAAATGGGCTGCCAGTGTTGGTGGGAGTGTCCAAATGAATATGTCCTATGCCACTATTCCAATTGAGGGCAGCCTTGTCAGGTTGTATGGGGAAAAGAAGATGTTGCACGTCATTGAGGATCCTAACAATGCATCCTATGAGGTATTGTACACAAGTGTTGATACAGATAATTTTGTGGGATTTGTTGATGGACAGGAGCACAAGATTGAGGAATGCAGATGTCTTGAACAAGTGGGCTCTCCTTGGACTTTATTGTTTGATGGAGCTTGCTCCAAGTTTGGGAATGGTGCTAGTGTTGATATGCTTTCTCCTGGTCAGGGAAAATTTGTTTTTTCCTTCAAACTCAACTTTGAGTGCACCAACAACATTGCTGAGTATGAGGCACTATTGTTGGGTTTAAGAATTGCTTGGAAATACGGTGTCAAGGACATCATTGTCAAAGGAGACTCAGAATTGATAGTAAAACAAGTCAAAAAACTGTATGACACAAAGAATCAACGAATGAAACAATACAAACATGCAATTTAGGATCTTATTGAGATGTTTTATTCATTCAACATTGTGCATCATGATAGGAAGTTCAATGACTTGGTAGACAAGCTTGCAGTGCTGGGGTCTCGGTTTGACAAATGTACAATGTCCCCGTATAGTGAATATGAGGTTGAGGTATTGACAAGACCTTATGTCCCTGACAACATTAAGCATTGGCAGGTTTTTGATGATAATGCTCAGATCGGAAGATTTTTGCAGAACAAAGGAGAGTTTACTGATCAATGCATTGATTTGGAGCCAATGGTATGTACAATAGAGGGAAAGGAAACCTTGTTTGGCAAAGACATCATCCAGCTAAAGACCAATACCATCCATAGAGGGCTGGTTGCTCTCGAGTCCAATTTTGATAATGCTGATCGCATTATTAACAGATGCATGGCAGCCTCAAGGGATATTGAGGAGCATGACCTTGTCACAAAGGAGAAGCTGAGGAAAATTTGGTTAGGCAGCAGTCTTAGCAAGGAGGAGAAACAATCATACATCTAATTTTTGAAAAAATACCAAGATTGCATGGCTTGGACCTATTTTGAATTGAAAGCATATAGAGAGGACCTATTTCAGGATGAGATTCCCTTGGAGTCTAATGCAAAGCCATTTAGGCAGAAACAACGACCCATCATTCCACTCTTAGCTCTCAAGATGCAAGAGGAACTGAAGAAGCTGAGAGCTGGAGGGATTATCCAGCCCACAAGGTACTCTTCTTGGGTTGTAAAACTAGTGCTAGTTAGAAAGAAAAATGGTGACATCAGGTTATGTGTGGACTTCAAGAATCTAAACAAAGCATCAATGAAGGATAATTATGCTTTACCAAATATGGAGAACATCCTGCAATTAGTGACTGGTTCTGAGTTGCTTTCCACCTTGGATGGTTTCTCTGGTTATAACCAAGTTGTGGTTAAGGAATCAGAAAGGATCAAGACAACTTTTACTACTCCTTGGGGAACATATGTGTATGTCAGGATGCCCTTTGGTCTGATGAATGCTGGAGCCACCTTTCAAAGAGCAATGTATGTTGCTTTTGCTTGTTACACCAACGAGTTTATTGTAGTTTACCAGGATGACGTGATTGTATTTTCCAGGAAGAGAAGTGATCACCTACTCCACTTGGAGAAGATGCTAATAAGATTTACAGAATATGGCATTTCACTTAATCTAAAAAAATGTCATTTTGGAGTGTAGAAGGAAAAGTTGCTTGGTCACATTGTGTCACAAGGAGTGATGATTGATCCAGAAAGAGTAGAAGCCATCAGCAAGGTCCCAATCCCAAGAACCAAGAAGGGAATTCAGTCATTCTTTGGGCAGATAAACTTCATCAGAAGATTCATGTCAAACTTTGCTGAGTTGACCATTCCAATCACTTCTATGCTAAAGAAAGACCAAGTCATCAAATGGGTGGAGGCTGCCATCAAAGCTTCCAATGGGATCAAGGAGGCATTAAAGCATGCCCCTGTTTTGGCAACTCCAGACTATAAGAAGCCTTCCAGCTGTTTTCCTTCGCTTCAGAGAACACTATTGATTATGTCCTACTGCAGAAGGATGATGAAGGGGCTGAAAGGCCCATTGCCTTTTTCAGTAAGGCCTTGTAAGGGGTTGAGCTGAAGTACACTATCATGGAAAAGCAGGCATTTGCCTCGGTAAAAGCAACAAAGGTTGTTAGACCCTATATTCTAAGTTCTAAATTGGTTGCTTATGTTCCCCACACCATGGTGAAGGACATTTTGTCAGAGATGGAAATCTCAAGCAAAAGACGCAGGTGGGTGAACAAGTTGCAAGAATATGATATGGATATCCAGACCACCAATTTGGTGATAGGTTTGGGCTTGGCTAAGCTTATGACTGAGAGAAAATTGCAAACTATTGTGGTAAATGAGGCGGAAGAAGAAAGCGCAGGTGTATTTCAAACATTGATGAATTTTGAGTGGTATAAAGATGTAATCTTTTATCTCAGACATCTGAGCTGCCCTAAGCACTTAAGTAAGAACCAGAAGAGAGCCCTTAAGTTGGCTTCTCAAAAATATGTCATTACTGATTATGGGTTAGCTTGGAAGAACCCAGAGGGAGTCCTCTTAAGGTGCATTACTAAAAAAGAAGCCCCCAAGATAGTTGCTGGTCTCCATGGAGGAGTTTGTCAGGGGCATTTTGTTACAAGAGTCACAACACACAAGATCCTGAGGGCTGGTTATTGGTGGCAAACTCTTTTCAAGGATACAACCTTGTTAGTTAGAAGATGTGAAAGTTGACAGCGCTTCTTTGGAAGACTAAAAGCTTCAAGCTCCCTTCCTTTGCAACATGTATCAATTGAAGCTCCATTCAAGCAATGGGGGATGAATTTCATTGGTGAAATTCCAGACCCTTCAAGTGCTGGCCACAAGTGGATTCTAGTAGCCACTGACTATTTCACCAAGTAGTTGGAGGCAATCCCCACTAAGAAGGCAACACACCAAATTGTCATGGACTTTGTGCTAAAAAATATCATCTCCAGGTTTGGAGTACCGGTCAAGATTGTTGCTGACAATACCATGACCTTTAGAGCTGAACCTTTGTTGGCAATGTGCAGGGAGTATGGAATCAACTTGACATACGCCTCCAATTACAATACCCAAGGGAATGGACAAGCTGAGTCTAGTAATAAAAATTTGTTGAAGATCATAAGAACATTGGAGCAGAACAAGAGAAAGTGAGGTGAACAGTTGAAGTTTGCTATTTGGGCAGATAGGATCACTGTCAAGAGGGTCATTGGAAAGAGTCCATTTGAGTTGGTATATAGGACTCAGGCCCTGTTGCCCCTTCATATGCAACTATCTTCTTATCACTTCATTCAACAACTGGAGGATCAAGAGGTTAGTCCTTATGATGCTCGTATTAACCAGATTATCAAGCTTGATGAAGAGAGGAGGGCACCCTACCAGAGGCATGTAAAGTTCAGAGAGAAATTGAAGAAGTTATTTGACAAAAAGGTCACCCACAGAGCTTTCAATGTTGGAGATCTTGTGCTGCTATGGGATAACAAACATGAGGATAAGGGCAAGCTTGGCAAGTTTGACTCATTATGGATGGGCCCTTACTCTATTGATATCAGGATTGGTGAGCATACCTTCTTTCTCAAGGACTTAGATGGTGAACTACTCGAATTTCTTGTTAATGGTAAGCATTTGAAACATTTCTTGGATTGATTCCCTTGAATCAAGGCATGGATCTTATGTACAGTGTATAGTTGCTTGTTTGTTTCCTGTTTTTTGTGTTTTATCCGTTCTGGTCCCCGGTGGCCTGTTTTTGGGGGATGGTCCTGGTTTTTTTCTCTACACACTGACTCCTTTGCCCAATGGATATTTTTGGCACTTGGTTAACTTTTGTTCTTGTGTCACTCACAAGGAGTGCCCATCCTCGAGTCAGACCCTGTGTTGGTGCTCAAATTAGTCTCGCCCCATTTGTCATTAAAATTCTTCAGATTGCGGCCTCTGTTATGTTTTCTATCTCCCCGGGCTCAAATGGTGGTTGTCCTGCATTTTACGATTTGACGGGTGTAATTTCCTGGTCAAAATTACTTCTTGGCATCAGTTGAAAAGTGGTCCTTTCTGGTTGGATGCACCATTGTGACACGTGGCAGTTTGAAAAGTCAAAGAGGCGGGGAAGCAGACCATCGGAGGTAAATTGGATTTTTTACCTCTTGACATCAAAAGGATTAAAATCTCAAAATGGCCCGCAAGCCCGATAAGGGAAAAGTCAAAGCTTGCTCCAGTCAACGGCGGAGCTGTGGGGAAAACTTGGAAAAATTTCCTTTTTCCGAAAAAGAGGCAAGATGGTAGAATTTGGCTGCGGTTCCGCTGGGGCCCACCTTAGGACACGTGTCAGGCTCATTTCCCAAGGGCAGAGATGCGGAGCAAAATGTGAAATTTTTCCATGTCTCCAAAACTTGTAAAAAGTCAAAGGAACCCCTCGAGCCTATTTTAAAGTTGAATCTTCCACGTGGACGGCCCAAATTCAAAGTAAAGATCAACGACAACTGTGAGTCTAAACTTGATTTTCCCCCATTTTTACTGAAACGCTCCTGGAAGTGCGAGTCTTCATGATTTCTAGGTGTTTCTTACATGCCAAAAAGAGAGGAGAGTTAATTTTGATATCTAAGTTTGGTGGGGGAGATCTGGAAATGTCTTTCGCCATTAAAATGGTCTGACTCTTGGTCTCGATATGATTTTCCGTTTTTCTTTTCCCGAGCACACAAGGAACCAAATTTGACAGATTAGGGGCGGAAGTGGTTGGCGAGTTGAAGGAGGAGCATTCTACCAGATGAAGGAGTTGAATGCAGGAGATATTTGAAGAGATCTTCCCCCTCGAGCACTTGGCGACTTTTGTAGATCTGATCCCGGAAATCGCGATTGTGATCATGGCGAGCATTGGTGCATTCAATGTCTGGATTTTTGGGAGGAAAAGGGGCTCTGTTGTAAAGGTTATAAATGGCACGAATTTTTTCATGCAAAAGGTTGGAGGTTGGAGTGTTAGAGGTCGAAGAAAATTCCCAAGAGGAAAATTTGACAAAGCCTGTCTTTTGAGAATTCATCTGAGAAACCTGATTATCTCTTTTTGTATTGACTTTTATTATGTCAAGGTGGTTGCAAATGTACAACCATTGACAAGCTCTGAGACTGTTTTAGAAACTTTCTCCTGCTGATAAATTTAATCAAATTCGAGTTATTCTGTGTTGATCTTGAGCGAAATGTGTTTGTTTCATTTCTGAATGTCTGTAAATAGTTTTTCTTGTTCTTGTTGCAATCTTGTATCAAAATCTGTCTTAATCACACAGGTCTCAATCCTTGTGACAGTTTAATGGCATCTGTAATCTCATTTCTCGTAAGAGCTTTCATCTGGGGGTGAAATAAACGATTTAAAATCACTTTTCTTTCATTTGTTGATAGAGATTGCTTGTAAGCCTCTAGGTGTACCTCAGGCGTGATTGATATTAGGTTTTGATGTTTTATTGGGTCTTTTAACTCGAGCCTTCGTATTAGAATCTCATAGATTGTGTGAAAAAGTGCTAGTCTGGGCTTCCATTGAAGCACATATTCTGGTTAAAGGAACATTTTAGCTATTCTGAAGTATTCTGTTGTCTAGACTTTCCATTTTGTAAGAGTTCTAAGAGATTTGGCAAATCAAGTTCATTCTGCCTCACCTCCCACCAAAAGTTATTTAAAAACAACTAACCCTACCCATACTACCCCTGTTTGTCATGTGTGTATACAAATGCATAAATTTTAGTACAAAAACATGCAGAAACAATCAGGATTCCAAATGTCTTTAGTAGCCTGAACCTTGCCCAGAAAGTATCTCCACTATCTAGAGTGACAACTCGTGAGAGTTAGATTTTGTTGCATTAATCATATTTTCTCCAAGGTCTCATTAATATCTTCATTAGGAAGGATATCTCCACCTCCTCCATAACAACAGGCTACAAAAGGGTCCTCTTACCCTTGTTGAAAGACACAACCTAAAATAGTGAGGATAGATCAAAATCCTCTTGAGGGTGCTATCCATTTCTCCACATTTGAGTGATAAAGGGCCAGTTAGATCTCATCCCTGGTTACAAAATGACTCATCATGATCTAATATGTCTCTAAGTTTCCTGTCAAACAAGTGATGTTGCTCAGACTTTGAGGGAGAATCAATTTGGATACCAACAAGACCTATAACCTTTAAGATTTCAAAGGGTCCCACAAATCTAGGTGACAACTTGTCAACCTTGTCAAAAGTAATGGAACTCTTTTTGGGATTTTTCCCTAAAAAAGACCTTATCACCCACATTAAATTTCCCGTCCATTCTTTTAAAATCAGTATAACTCTTTTGTTTGTCAGCTGCTTGCTTTAACCATTCACAGACGAGTTTTCATTATTTTCTTCCATTTTTGTTATCTTTTCAGGCCCTACAACTTCCCTATCTTCAATGCTATCCCCAGCTGATAGGTTTTTTGCACCTTCTAACATACAAGGCTTTGAAAGGAGCCATTCTCAGTGAGGAGTGATTATGTATTATTATATGTAAACTCAACCAATGGAAGATATTCTTCCCACTTGTATTGTTGATCCATGCAATACATCCTCAGCATATCCTCCAGGACTTGATTTACCCTTTCTATGTATCCATCAATTTCTGGGTGATACGCTGAGTTGAAAATCAATTTTGTTCCTAAGGCGCTGCATTAAGTGTCTGCCGAAATCTGGAAGTCGTCCTAGGATCTCTATTTGATATGATCAACTTCGTTATTCCATGTAATCTAAAGATTTCTTGAAAACTCTTCTTACCAGTATCAGTGATTTATCTTTCAGATTCCTAGGTATAAAATGTGCCACTTTCGTGAGCTTATCCACCACAACCAGAATTACATCAGTTTTTATTTTTGGACAAGGGCAGTCCTTGGACGAAATCCGTGCTAATTACTTTCCATTCATACGGAGGTACATTATGCGGGTACCGCAATCTCACATGATGTAAATGTTCCACATTAGCCCTTCAGCATTCTAAGTAGCAAGCTACATAATTTGTTATATCCTTTTTTCATTCCCTTCCAGAAAAATTGTCTTTTTTATGTCAGCCAACAGTTTTGTTACCCCTAGATGACCTGAATAAGATGCATCATGAAATTCCTTAAGTACTTGTAGTTCTTAATTCATTTCCCAGGATTGGTTTATAGAGCACTTAGACTCGTTGAGGAGGTCAAGTACAATCCAAAATCACAGCACCTAGACTTACCATCCTTTGTTTTTGTTAACATTTGAGCGCTACACAAGAATGAAGAATCCAAAAAATGTTCATACACACAAAGAAAGACACAACATACATTGTACACTACTTTCCCTCCACATACAACAAATATAGGGCACCAAACTACATAAAACATGTAATTGCATTTACAACCACACCCTCATCAATAAAAAAATGCGCCCATTTTGTATACCCAAGTTCTTATCCTCTCTGACACATTTTACAACTCATGTTTGCTACTATATGTTTATTTAGAACAAGCTTTTGGCATTAAAAAAACTTTGCACGACTTACCATTGACTTGCACAATTTAAATAACAAGGGCTGCATTGCAACAGTAGTACCTGCCGTGAAAGCGTACTGTGAATGTCGGATTGTTGTTGATATTGGAGGCAATGACTTAGTGAATTTTTTTTATTAGTGTTTTATGTATGTCTAAAATATACAATGGAAAAATTGATACAATAAGCAGATACATTGTGACAAGTAATTTCTGCCTAATCACAGTTGTTGAAGAGTAGTTTTCAAAAAAATTGTACAAAATATCCCAACATTGTTGCAATTGTGTAAGAAACAATTCTATGGAAGAAATACACTAAAAAGAGGCTTTCCCATGTCGGACTATTGTACAGATACAGTTTTCCTGATTCTTTTCCTCTATATTTGCACCAAAGGTTATTCAAGGGCTCAAATGAAGCCAAATAATAATCTGTATTTGAGGTTTTAACATAATTACAAATGATACTGAAACTCAATCCATTCATTTTACATCCACTATATGGGTATGATGCAATATAAGGCAATCCATCATCATCAAGCTTATCTACCCTGGGGTTTGCTGTGTTTGGCTTTCCAAAATCTAAGTCTAGCTTGGATGAACTTTTAGAGTTACTGTCGTCACAGTCTGTCTCTGATGTGAAAGTATGGAAATGCATGGTTCGAAACAGCCCACGATCTATTGATGCATTGTTTAAAACCACAGTGTCTTCTTGATTGTATCCATAATGAACATTCACAACAACAATAACATTTTGACCATTATAGAGCTCCACTTTCTTGAGGCACTCAGAAGACATAGTCGAAAAGAACACGGCCAGGGCCTGTGTCTGGTAGTAAATTCTGATCCTGAAGACAATCAAAGTTTTGAACATTGAAATCTATATTAGAAAAATTATGTTCATTTCAAAAATAGAGACAATATAATCAGACAATTCAACTCTATATACCAAAATATAGACCATATCATAGGAGTGTGAAATTATGAACATTGAAATCTATATTGGAAAAATTATGTTCATTTCAAAAATTGAGACATATATAATCAGACAATTCAACTCTATATACCAAATTATAGATCATATACGACATACACATGTATTATATATTTCGTGTAAATCACCTAAAAATGAAGAAACGTGCAAGGAAATAGGCTGAAATTTTAACTATTGTTTGAAATGAAGTTAATATTTATGTGGCTATAACCTACTAAGATTTAATCTTTGAGTAAGCATGAGTGCAAAATGTGAAATTGAAGAATGCCCCAAAAAGAGGTAGGAAATTAGCTGAAATTTTTAGCCACAATATATAATATAAACCTAAAATTGAAGAATAAAAATGATAAATAAATTTACTTGTAGATTCCACTTCTTTTCAACCTCAGAGTTTGTCGTGCCATTAGATATAGGCAAACTGACATTTTTTATTTGTGGCTACTTTATCCTGAACCCTGACACAATAGAAAACCAAACATCTCCAATTATCAAACTTTACACTTAATAATTGAAACATGAATGGACAACATTAAACTCAATCAGCGCCACAAAAAAAGTTGTCAAAGCCTAACCTTTGTTACCAAGTAGTTGCTGACATCAGGTGCAGTTGACAGTTTTGTCACATCAGTTTTGTAGAATACCTCATCCATCCTTTGTAAATGAGCCTCATCAAATGGATCCAGCTCACAATGAGTAAATTGTCCATAGTCTAAGTTCTTTTCAGCCATCCTTAAAATTTCAATCCCACAAGCTATTTGAGAGTGGTTCTTATGTCATTTCAAAAACAAAATACCACAGAAGATGTTAACCACAAAAATTGCTTTTCGGGATTAAAAGCCCCGGGTATACTGAGAAAAGACAGTATAAACTTTGGTGCAGGAATCACAATTTAGAATTTTGAGGAAAACCATGGAAAAGTCCACTACAGGCAATCATATTTATGCCATGGCAGCAAAAAACAGATCAGAAAAGGACAAACTCTGCATTGGATGTAAAACTAACGCAGTTTACATTTCCACATATGTAACCTTACCAATCAGAATAATAAGCAAGAAGAAAAAAATCCTACATAAATTATTATCTTGCAGGGTTTTACCAATAGTAGGATGGACGATATTATCCACTTTTGCATGGCCTTTCAGATGAGGCACCCAAATCCTTGTACACTATCCAGGATTTTTGAGAGGATTCACAACACATTGTTACAGGGGAAAGAGTAGCCCACTTGATTAGTGTTATCAAGCATTGAAGCAACCTTGGATTTTCTTATAGTTATGGAAAATGGGATGGAACTAAGGATTACCGTCCCCAAAGACTACAGAATTTACAGTGCAGTGGTCTCTTGATTTAGAACATGGTGAACCTTCTGCGTCGTCCAGCGAAAGGAACAGCCATAAAGCATCAGACAAGCAATGCTTGAGCAATGTGAAGCTTTTATTGGAAACATGGATTGGAAGCAGCCTACGAAAATCAGGAACATATAGAATTATCTCACTTTCATAGAATTTAAAGAGCATGTTCTCTTGATTTAGAGGATGGTGGAGCCTTCTGCATTGTTTATAAAGAACAACCAGAGGAGCATGAAATCCAAACATCAGCTGTGAGGAGTCTTACAAATCATCAAGAATGTGGTCCAAACATGAGTTTTGTGATGGTTTTCCAACATAAGCGATGATTACCAAATCCTAAGGATGTGGTCCAAACATGATTTTGTGATGGTATCAATCCATAACATAACCCAAAATTTATTCAGCTTAAGCATATATACATTATAGTTTTTTAATAGAGACCATGTCTCACCTTTGGAGTACGGTCAATGCAAAACCCTTGTTGTCATGTTAACTGCACCTGCTCCACAATGCCAAACCTGCATTAAATGTCATAATTGAAAACTTTTAGGACTCTAATGCCTAGACCCTGCATAATCAGACAAAAACTATAAAGAACACCGAATAGAATTAGGATACCACAAAGAGAGACCACCTCCGCTACCTAAGCAGCTGACCCGCCCGGAACTGCCTAGCCGAATATGGTAAGAATCTTAGTTTTCTCCATACGGGGTGATGCCATTCCATTAAAAATTGAAAAGGGGCTATCAGGAAGGTTGTGCCCACATATAGCTGCATGTTCCACGTACAACAAAGAATTATGATTTTACGGGCTATCATCTTGCAGGTTAACTTTACCATATACTTATGATCAACAATATTAACTCCATGGTTTTGCATGTTTTTGCCTTTCAAATGCAAGCAAGATAATTCAAACGTGACTGTTAATAGTTCCTACCATTCATCATCACATTGTCAGGGGAAATTCTCTGTATCTACTTCATTATTCTGCTCGCTTATCAAGCACATCTAACACATGAATTGAACTGATCCAGTGTATGGATCAATGGGATGAGATCTAAGCATTGATCTCGAAGCAAATTGACTAAAAAACACGACCAGTAAAACTGGTCTCTTGATTCAGACAGCGGTGAACCTTCACGGATTGTACCATAAAGGAACATGCTTGAAAACTGAGAACTAGCACCTTCTGAAGCTTTTGTATCTTGGTTAGCATTGAGTAAACCACTAGAGAAACCACTGGAAGAAACCATTGGAGAAATGATTTTTCTGCACAGGAACATATAGAATTATTTCCTTTCATAGAATTTAAAGACTTCTTTGTGCATGTTCAAAATGTAGACTTTCCATCTCTATAGTTTGACTCTTGCTCCCCCATCTGCCTTTTATAAAGACCACTTCTGAGCTCTCAATCAATCTAGCAATGCTAGATGTTATGTCAAACTTTCCATAGAGCTCGTGGAAGGGAAATTACCTAAAATATAATGAACATAAACCGAACTACTACAAAACAAAATCATACAAAAGCTTTTAATAAACATTTGGAAAAATATAGTTTTGTATGATGCTCCAGTTTCAATTTCAAGTCATTTCAGTATCATTTGATGAAGGTCAATATAAAAGTCTGTGAATCCATCAATATTAAACAAAGTGTGTTTGAAAAGTATGAATATAAGCATATAGCTTATTGTTGTTTGTAGTAAACTGTGACTATAGAAAATGATGTGAATCAACGATTTGTGCTATGGCAAATTGGAGTTTCAGAAATGTTGTGGTGTAGAAGCAAAGTTCCACTAAATTTGACAATACTAAAAACAACGTTGATTGAAATTTTGCAACAGTAAAAGCAAAAGCCCATTCGATTTCACAGTGTCCAAGGTAGTAATAATGAGCAAGTAACTAGTGAGGCTGGTAGACTTAAAAACCTTTTCAAATTACTCTTTTTTTTGGTAGCAGCTGCTTGCTCAAGTCTGTGCGTCCTCTCTCTTGTCTAGTCTAATTTTGCATTATGAATCTAGCAATGTTACAGTGAATGAAACTGGTGATCTATCATCATGGATCACATTGTGCAAGAGCTTAAAAAACCCTAATATAATCTTGAAGATTTATTGATTGATCACATGGATTGATTTTATTCTTTCTTATTTATTGAGCAGTGTTGTCAGCTGTCCAAGGAATTCAGTCACAGAACTCTATTAGGGTAAAATGATAAAGTATTTGAAATTAGATGAAATACAACAAGCAACTGGGAAATTATAAGATGGGTGAGGGGTGGTGGTATGAAAAAACTAATCTGCATAGAATTCCTGAAGTTAAAACATTTCGATGTACTGAAATGCATGGGATTTTCGATCTAGACATTTTTCCTACTATTGTTATTAAAATCATGCCTTAATTAAAATGTAATTTGTTTCAAATGTAGCATAACATCAAATTTTATAATCAACCGGAAACAATTGAAAGCTTAGAATAGACTGGCCCACTTAGCTAGTTTAAGGACACCTAAACAATAAATTTCCCTGAAACATTTTAGAGTAGAAATAGAAAATTTTTAATTGATTGCCTCTAATTTAAATTTTGAAATGGAAAATTCTTAATTCATTCACTCTAATTTATATTTTCTTTTCAATTCTTAATAAAATGTTTGTGACGAATGTAAAGAAATATTTATGAGTAACCAAAAAAAAAACACTTTTAAAACAAATATTGATGAAGTCCTTCTAAAGTCGTCTGCATAATATTTATTAATGCCCTTGGATTTGGCTTGCTGCTATGCCAGTCTTCCTATATAGCGAATGCCCTGATTTAACTGTTTGAAAAATGCAAATTCAGTCGCAGGAAGATGGCACTGACTCTGACCGGGAAAATTGTAATAAATTCAATTCAAGTAAAAAAGCAAGAGCAGGAGCATATCAGAATTAGGCACAAGTTTGGAGCAATTTTCACACGTAAGTTATGGAGGAGTAAACACCTACGAAGAAGTATTTTGCCGTCTAAACTATAATTTATAATTGTATTCAAATATAGACAATAAAGTAGTAGTAAAACTATTAATAAACATTGCTCTAATAACAAATTAGACCTGAAATCTAATGACATCCACTCAAGCATTACATTTAGACATTGCAATCAATGACATATTATCTGAGGTTGTTATAATTTCTCATTCAAATGTTTTTGCATTCGATGGCCACACAACAAAACAGAGGTTATTGTATATATATCTCCACTTATATTTATATATATGAAATGTGGACGATTTATTTAGCAAGTAATCCCTAAATTTTGGAACTTAAATACTCAAAATTGAACAGTAATCCCTAAAAAACCTCAATTGACATTATTTTTATATTAAAAAAATGTAAGATATAGAGAGACATAACAGATGCCGTGAAGAGATTCAAAGATTTTGAATTGGAAAAAAAAAAAACAGGAAAACTTTTAGGATAGTGATAACAGTAGCAATCTTCCCAGGGAAAGACCGTGCACATCAGGGAAAACATAACAAACCTAAAATACAAAAAGCTACCTATAAAACTCTTATGTTCCTTCACTACTTGATTGTATTGTAATAAGTAATATTAGCTTGATTTTTTCAGCTTGGTTAATGATTCTCAGGTGTTTCAGTTCAGTGTGCACATTATTAATCTTCTACGCATTTCTGTGTTTCAAATTACTGTGTGGCTTTACTAGACGATGCGAGGAATAATGTGAGTGACATACCCTGGGTTCTACAACATAGCAGCAGCCCAGCAAAAATATGGCCCTACAACACCACATCATTAAAACAGACTTTGAAAACATGTGGAAAATAGGGCCCTACAGCAACACAACACTAAACAGACTTTGGAAACATGTGATTGATCTAACTTTTCAAACAGTAGACCACCTGAAAAGATCGAGTCCAAAATAGAAATATATTTGAAATAAATTGCATCTTCTATATCAAATTAAGGTAGGATTTTACTAATGATAGTAGCAAAAAGATAAAAAAACATGCATAGGTTCTACAGCAGAACACAGGATCAATTATCAAATTTCTAAAATCAACTGCATAATATTTATTAATAACCATACAAGTTTAATGCGACGTAAAAGTTTGGGTCTCTGGATTCCAATTTAAAAATGCAAATTCAACTCCATTTTAATTTAAGATATATATATATATTTTTATTTTAATTATTTTAATTATATGTTTAAAAACTATTAAAATTGCAAATTCAGTCATAAGGAGATGGGACTAACACTGATATGGTAGCGATTTGGAAAATGACACTATCACTGCTTCCTTAGCATCTGCAAAATAATATATCATCCACCACAGAAATACCCTTCACACCGAAGAAACGATACAACCTACTTCTATAACACAAAAGCCTAAACTAGGATGGCCAGTTCACCCAGGAAATATAGGTTTCTACAACACCACAGCATGGCCAATTTATCCCCATCCACGGATAATCGACTTCCAAATTATTAAAATCTAACAGGACAACTAAGTGTAATTGTCTCAAAAAAATCATTAAATCATAAGCTGTAGCAAATTTCATCCATGAGATGAAATGACATTCAGGATTTATAGTAATGACAGATGGGTATGTGATTTAATTGATATATTGTAATATAAAAAATATTTTAATTCAATACCTATAAACTCTAATTTGTAGTACAATTATCAAATCATAATTTATAATTTTCAAATCCTAATTGAGAAAAATATTAAAAAAAAAAAACTGTATTCCAATTTGTTTATACAGGAGCTGTTGTAAGCATTTCAGCTGCAATTCTGTTACTACTATTTTTGGTTCAAAGTTATGGTACTGGTAAAGTAAGTTTTATATTCTGTCCTGTGACAATTATCTGGTTCATGGCTAATACCCTTATTGGAGTATACAATATTGTAAAATGTTATGCCGGAGCATTTAAGGCAATCAACCGTTATTACATAATCTATTTCTTCAACAAAAATGGCAAGCATGGATGGCTCTTGCTTAAAAGCGCTGTCTTTGCTATAACAGGTTTCCTTCATAATTATCATTTACTCACATGCTCTTGGATTTATTTTGCTTATTCTACTAATGAAACTATAACAATCTCAATTTTCTTTCAATGAGTTCAGATATGGTTTGGCTAAAGCTTTTAGCACTATGTCTCCTGCGCTGGACGATTCTAGAGAGAGTATTAGAAGTTGCAACAATGCTATTTGATCTGTTGCTATAGTTATGCATTGATGGAATTTGCGAACTCAGATGCCGTGGATTTAGTTAATGCATCTGAAATAGAGGACCTACTAATCAGACACTTTGTGCCATTCATCTCTAGTCTAGCGCAGAAACGTGTTCTTCAAGCACTAGCTACCTTGCATGCCATTGCTTTGCCTCATTGGAATTTGTTTATGCAGAACCAATGAAATTCCTTATTGGACTGCTAACTATAGTAGGGCTTAGACTGCTTAAAAGAATTATATACCACTTGTTCAGATATCTAGAAATCTCTTAGGACATGAGAATGGATTTATTTTTTGAAATTCTTACTGAGTTTGTCAAGTAAACAACAAGAAGAATATCTTGTTACTTGTTATTATACAAACAAGTTGATGCAGGCAAGCGAGGAATAAAAGATGTTGGAATACTTCCAGTGGCAGACCTGCTGAAAACACGTTGTCTGAAAGCAAAAGAAGCTTCCGCATGTGTATAAAAGGGAGTTGATGCATTCTCTATTCTGCCCTCTGAAATTTTCCAGACAACCTAGATGTTAGGTAGAATCCTTCCAGCTCTAATGAACTGTCTTCTTCTAACTTGAGAGATACTTCAACTAAGCTCTTAAAGCAGATTCCCAACATAAGGATTCAATTGCAACAAATCCAAATAAATATATCAACCTCTACAAATTTTAATCAAGGAATCAAATTCCATCATCTCTTTCTAGATTGTAAACATTTCTCTGAACACTGTAAGCATCGCTTTGTTCCAATTTCCAATTTTACTTGCAGTGCTTTCTAAAGTAAGGCTATCCCTTCCTTTCAACTCTAGTATGTCACCAACTCATGCAAACACGTCAAAAACAACCAGCACCCACTATATGCAACTCTTTTAAGAGGTTTTACTCGGTATGAGAGTTTATGGCTACATATGTAATAGTTCTGCATTGTGATAGTTCTTCATTAAGGAGTCTGATTCTTTGAAGACTTCTGTAATATATGTAAAGGATTGCTCAAGTTTGTCCCTTTTTTGAAATCGGTTTCCATCTGTTTTTGGTATAGATTTGTTTCTATCTCTCTCTATGTAGTAAATATCTCCAATAAATTGCAGTTTTACTCATGGCTGAAAATGAAGTTAAAAAAGGGGAAATCACCCTAATACTAGTTAGTAGAAATATTAAATGCTAAAAATATTTATTATTAAACGTTGGACTGCAAGCAAATAGAAAATAAAATCAAAACACTGAAACAGCATACAAACTATGATTTGAAATGAAGCTTATTTTTAGAAGCTTCCAAAATGAGGTACCTCCAAATACATCCGATATTTATAGTTAAAAGTAATATATTAATTTATACATATTTGGTGTTTCTGCAGTGCATCATTTTGTACTGTCATTTTTTCAGGAATCAGTTGTGAATTAGTATCGAGTCATTTTTCAAAACCCATATTTCATACCTCATAAAAAATAATTAGAGTTTATACAAATGAGCTCTATGAATCAGCCCTTGTAGTGGGATTCTTATAGTTTATAGATATATAGAATATATTAATTTTTTTTGGCAGCAGAGCACTTAGGCTTGATTGTTTTTACTCTATAAAGATTCTCTGTTGACGTCTCTCTTCAAGAAAAGAAATCTGTTTCTTCTCTTTAGAAGGTAAAAGGGCTTTTTCACCTTACACAAAAGTATTTTAGGTTTTTTGGTCAAAGTGATGTTTGAATAATCAGTTGGTCAAATGAAGGCAGATGTAGAGGGAAAGGACACAAGCCTCCCCCTATCCATTATCAGTAATAACTTGGATGCCCCTCCTGGAGAAAGGGAAACAAATACTAGCGCCATCTCCAATTAGTAATGGGATTTTCCAGCAAGCTAAGGACTCAGCAGTGTTTCTTAGTCCAGAAGGGCCCAAACAGAACCTTCAAATTCTTAATGATAAAATTTCGATTTGTCAAGATATTTGTTAATGTTTTACCATGTATATAGGCCCTTCATTCTTTACTATGGCTTCCTATTAGTCCATGTTTGCTTCACAACGGATTGCACTGATTAATTAGTAAGATCGGAGGATGTATTGCAGGATTGAGTGCTTACTCTGTATTTCTTTATGTGATTTAATTTTTCTGGGGTATGGGTGTGAAGATTTTTCACAATCACAACCGCTTATGAAAAATGCCAATCAAAATTCTTAATATATCCACTTTTGATATGTGCAGAAGGTGCAGGGAGATATATGGAGGATATGTATTCATCTGGAGATTTTCAGTCCACTTCAAATGCCAAAACGCTTCCTACAATAGACATCCCCATTGAACTAGTGAGCCATGTCCAAACTAATGAACCTGAAAAGGTCGCAGTTTCTGCCCCTTCTCCACCCAGACCCAATGCAAAGAACTGCTTGTTCTCCCCTACCACCCATGCTGGATCATTCAGATGCCGCCTTGAAGCTCAATAGAAAGTGAATACATATACATAATATGTATATATATTATCTACTTGTTCTTGGATCTCCAAGATATATGAGCAATGTTATTATATATGCTTTTGCCTGCCTTCTTTTTCTGCTACTGAATCATGTATCCTAACCCACAAGAGATTTTAGATTTGGATCTGGATTGTAAATTAAACCCAAAAATAGATTATGTAACAGAGATTGATGTCTTGTATCCAAGGCTTTTAAAAAAAATGGATGCAGGGCGCCCAATTAACTGATTCCATGCCTGTCTACAAAACATTTTGTTTTCGATCTACCATTCTCTACAGTTTAGTTCGCTAGATTTATATTATTTTAATAACCTAAAAAATCGGTGGATCGAATATCTGTGGTGCTTAACACTTAAATTGATTGAAGAGTGGCCACTGAGGGCCGAAGAGAGATTTTTCCGTAAGTGATCTGGAGGGTGTGTTGGCTGTGCTAGAAACGGCTGCACAATTTCTCGGGACAATAGAGGAAAACAACAAAAACCTACCAGCAATTGAACACAACCATTACTTTTTCCCCCTACATCTACAACATGCATTAAGCAGGATAAATGAAAACAGGAAATGAAAAGAAAACCCTGCCTTAGAGTACGCACATCTTCCTCAGTCGCCAATAATATCTCCAAATCTGCATGCCCCCGCACCAAATCTAGCACACATTAAAAAAAATCCTTCTTCCCTCTTCCATTGCCATGTACACAGATTGCTGCATAGAGAAAGCCAGGTGGGAATCTCACAGCACAGTTGCAGCGGCCGCTGCAATGACCAATAGCGAATAAACTACAGTAAATACCTTGGATACATGTCAATTTTTTTTATTAAAACCGGTTATATCTGTTGCGGATGCCGGAGTGAAATCGAGCAATGAGGGAACAAGATTCCCGACGAGGGAATTGCAACATTTACCTTCGGCTACCAATAATTAAAGTACAAAATTACTTAAACATTAGGATATATTTATGCAACGGCAGTCCCAGGCAAATTAATGGCATGAGGCAAAAACAATAGTATCCTGCGCAGCAGGTACTAATAAAATAAAACCCTATTTTCAGAAGGTAAACAATGTAGGAATCAAACTCTATTTTCTTCCACAAGGCGGCGTAGAAGCCAAGCAACATTAAAAAATATATATTAAAAAACGAAAGAAACTATTTATATTGTAAAGAGGAGAGAGAATTAAACAGCATTAAAATTTTTTAAAATGGTACAACAAGATCAAATCAGAGTCTCCCCAGGGATTAAAGTAGTCGATCCTTTCCAACTGAATTTATATTTGTATATGCTTGCCTATCACCATACATTTTTTCATTTAATTACTTATAACATAGAACAAGTCCCATGTATTAACTTCTGAATGGAATACAGTGGGCTGACTGAAACTATCTTAACAAGCTACCAAGACCAGGCGAGCCAATCCCAATAACCTACAACTATCTAATGCTATGCAACCGAGTCGTTTTTCCTTACTACTCATCTCCTCAATATCATACCAAAGGTAATTTTGGCTTTGAATCAATAGTTTGTACATACTGGTTCATGTGTATATGTAGAGAGGAGTCAATATCTTGTGTGTCAGGCTCAGTTTTAGCTTCTAGCATAAGAAGGACTTGGGACATGCTCGGCCTTAAAATTTCATTCTCCTGAATGCATAACATGCTTACCAGAGCAGCTCTTCTCACTTCTTCCACATCTGAGTTTTTGGCTATCCTTTCATCAACAATAGCCATGACATTTCCCTTATGAGTTTGAACAGGAGCCCATGGGGGAAAGTAATACATGCTAGATTGCTCCACAGTCCAGTCCAAATTTCTCCGACCTGATATTATTTCAAGCAGCATCATGCCAAAACTGTAAACGTCTGCTTTTTCAGTGATGGGGAGGCCGGAGATCCACTCTGGAGCCAAGTATCCTCTGGTTCCTCTTGTAGTTGTCAGCACCCGGCTGAAATCTCTCGCCACCTGCTTTGAAAGCCCAAAATCAGCCACTTTGGGATAGAATTGGCTGTCTAGCAGAATATTTTCTGGCTTAATGTCGCAGTGAATAATTCGGTCTCTGCATTTCTCGTGAAGATAAATTAATCCTTTTGTAATCCCCTTAGCTATTTCGAATCTGGTTTTCCAGTCTAGCACCATCTCTGCTCCTCTAGACTTGCGGAATAAAAAGAAATTGAGAGAGCCATTGGGCATGTACTCGTAAACCAGTAACCTTTCAGATCCCTCTGCGGAAAATCCATGTAGCCTGACCAAATTCACATGTTGAATGTTTCCAATGGTGCTTATTTCAGCACGGAACTGCTTTTCTCCCTGGGCCGAGCTTTCTAACTTTTTAACCGCCACAAGTGTACCATCTGCAAGTGTTCCTTTGAATACAGAGCCGAATGCTCCACTCCCCAACGTATGACTGAAATTATTGGTGGCAATTTTTAGTTCTTTGTAAGAGAATGTTCTGAGCGAAGATGGCATGTCATCCTCTCCGTGTTTACTAAGTCTTCGATGCCAAAACAGGAAAGCCATAACAGCAAGGAAAACAGCGGCTACCACAGCAAGCGAAATTGAAAGGACGCCGACTCTACTGATACTGCCTCTTCCCTTGGATGAGAACCGTAGCAAGTCAGAAGCTGCCAGCCGTATGAACAATGGCGGCCCGTGTGATGAAACACGCATGTTTAACAGATCGCCAAACCACAACCTGCAGATGCCAGATTCAGTAAAAGAAAAGGCTGTGCAGGAACAATTGTTGAGACACGAAGTTTTGCACAGTTGTTGGGTTTTCTGTTGGGTATATGGAACAGTTTCTTCATCCGCCATGGATTTGTTGGTGAGTTGCAGGAAACCCTCGTTGGTGTGAGGGCATTCCAATGGGCTGATCCGAACACAACCGCTCGACCACGACTTATATAAATTCCAGGCTTGCTCGTCCGCGGGCTTGAAGCCTTCAACACAGCTGCAGAACAGGATGTCGTTGTTCATGCAGACTCCATACGCTCCACAGACAGCATAAGTATCGCAGGCTTGCTGGGGCACCGACCAAACGAGTGTCCAGCTTTTATTCTCAATCAATAAATATCTGGCCAGGCCACCATTCTTGCCCAAAACTACCCGCACAATTATCATTTTGTGCACTGTATATATGTAGTACATGCTTGTGGGTGAAATCTGGTGCAAGGACTCATTATGGAGGAACTTATCTGATACGGTTGGCATATTGGGGAAATGGTCACCACTCCACTCTCCACTTCTCCAGTAAGGAACACTGTTATTATATAGCAGCAAGAGCTCTGCCTCCCCTGGAGATGGATCCCATTCCAAAGAAAATGGTCCAGGTGCCGGATCTATTGAACTTTTCCACGGTGTTAATCTCATGCCCTTCCAAAACTTCATCCCGGCCAAAAATGTATCCGTGGGGTATCCGAAACTCTCCCATACAGTCTCAGAAGCGTTTTGAGCGCCTGCCATGAGAAAATTACCCGAGTCCGATAGGAAAGCCCTGGACGCTTTAGCTGTCTGGTTCTTAATGGTCGACCAAATAACTTCTCCCTTCTTATCAGAGAGTATGAGATAACCATCTGTGCCCAGCTTCAATATGCCTGGTGTTTTTAACACAGGAGCCTCTCTATTAGCCACCCAAACAATGGTCTTATCTGGGACTTGGGCATACCATATGCCCATGTACCACTTATTTGTTCCATTGGGACTGAAAAATCCCAACTCAAACATGCCATTCTTTGAAATTAGAGTCTGATCTTCGCTGAGAGAGAACCCCAAGCTAAGCACGTCTCCACCGCCAACTTCCAAAGTATCACAGTTGAGTAGTGATGTAAAAGTTAACAGAAAATATGTCAACCCCGTTACTGGCATTAATGCGTTTCTGGCCATTTCCATTTGCTCAGGCAGACCGTGAGAAACCTCTATTTGATGGGAAGAGAGGCGTTGACTAAGAAACCTTTGTTTCATAAACAAATAAATTAAATAAAGATAAAATTGCTTGATATTTTTTTAAAAAAAAATTGAAGATGCTTTTATTAATAATATAACTAGCAATTGCATGTGTACAATGCAATGTGAATGCCGAATGGTATATGTTATTTGTTTTAGAGGGATATTTATTACTTTTGTAATTGATGTTGATAAGGGGTGTGATTAATTTTGTAAGTGTGGGAATATAGATGAAACATTACATTTAAATGTTTTATCTCTACATTTCAATGCATTAAAAGCATCTAGGTCTGCTACCTCTAGAAATGCTCCGTCAACTAGCTCCCATAGCTCTTGAGAAGAGAATATTGTCTTCATTTTAATGCACCAAATTTAGTAGTTCTTCTCATCAAATATTGGGGTTTGTTTCCATGAGTTGCTTCTACTAGAAGCCATTACACCTCAACCCAGAAATATAAAATCTCAAACCCAAATGCTAATGAGGTTTTTTTTCTCTGATACCAAAGTGTTAGCAAAATTTAGTGCAAAACAAACCAACATAGATGAAAACACGACTAGAACAAAGCAAGACTGACACAAAATATATATTATATTCAATTTTAAAACCCTTTACAATCTCAAAGTTGTTGCTTTGTATTTTCTTTCGTTTCTCTTCTTGTGTCCTATTCTTTGTTTCTTTTTCTTACAAAAAATATTTCGCGAGCTAATGCTTTATAATCTCTTGCTATATATTAACCCTATGTATTTTCCTTGTTTATATGTTGCAACATATATTTATTCACTTTCTTTGTGTTCTTTGATTTGAGGCTCTTTATTCTCCTCCATTTTTTTGTTATTTTATGCTTCCACAAATATCTGTTATATTTCCTTGTTGTATTTATAGATCTCCTTCGCTTCACAAACCATGCCAAATATATATTATATTATATTGTTGTATATGTGTGTGTTTGTGTGTGTGTCTCTATATATAATATATACTTATGCCTCTACATATACCACAACCAACTAAAAAAATGGACCCAAAATTTTATTGTAATGTAGCTTAATTTAGGAGATTCACGTCCGCGTGGAGGAAAACATAGGAGGGTTCACAAATTTTTGCCACGTGGAAATTGCGTTGGGAGGGGGTTAAAAACTTTAAATGGCCAAGGAATTAAGTTCTTGTCAACCTGGTAGTTGGAGAGGAGGTAAAATTTGTTTCATCTGCTTAGTTAGACCATGAGAAACCTCTATTTGATGGGAAGAGAGGCGTTGACTGAGAAACCTTTGTTTCATAAACAAATAAATTAAATAAAGATAAAATTGCTTGATAATTTTTTTTAAAAAAATTGAAGATGCTTTTATTAATAATATAAAAAGTACAAAGTTTAAATTAATAAACAATTATAACCACACTTAAGTCATAAAACTAATTGTATAAACCACTAAAAATTGCATTATCTGATAGGTCTAGATTGTTGTCCAAGAATATTGGTATTGACCCACTCCTCTAGAGTCTTAACAGGGAAGTTATATAGCTGCATCTAAAGAGAGAAAAAAATATGAATTTGTCAACATTTCTCAACAAACAACAATTTTCCCAACAAACTTGACAATTAACTAGTGAAACTTCAAATTTGAAACAAATATTTTAAATGATTTTCTTCAATGTAGAGACTTCAAAATCTACGAGAGATGTTATTTGGTTGGTCTTCTTCTTCTTCATGGAGTAAGTATGTGACCATTTCTCATTCCACCTTGATAATTAGGGATTGGTTAAAAAAAATTGAGCCACTAGTGTATTTTGACTGCTAGAGTTAGACTTTATATATTTTTAAATTATGCAAAGCTTAACTTATCGATAATAAATAAGATTTTTCTTCTTATAAGGTTATGCAAAATTATTGACTTTTATGATGGTAATAAGACATTGTGGCTATCCATCCTACAAGAGCATGTCCCTCTTGGCCATACCATCTATACCATCATGATATATTATGGTTTCATAACATTGTAATTATGACCCACTTTCTCTATGTAGGCTCTGTCCGAGTCTATCCATGTTAGAGCTGCCAAGTATATGATAGATGTCATGTCTACATTTTTAGAGGACATGACTCGTTTTAAAAACCAAGTTTTGTTCATATCGTGTATGTGCTAATGTGTTACTTTGAATTTTATTTCAAATAAACTCGTTCTCTCTATGTCACTTCCACCATTATAGAGGGCAGAAGTGCATAATCGCTATTATCTATGCCTGGTTGGAAAATTCCAATTTCTTATTGTAGAGGGCATAATTGCAAAACATTCATTGCATAATAGATAATTGTATATTATCTATTGAGATACCACCCATTGTAGAGCGTACTGTTGTAGACACACCCCTCTACTTGTGGGATATTGCTCTCATTGCTAGGGTTTATTTCACTATAGAGGACAAAGGAAATGTGAGAAATTTGAAGTACATGGTAACTTCCATTAAATCCTATTTCATGGTAAACATCCCATATTGGTTCATGTGCGTTAAGCCAAATTCTCGACGGTTCGTGTTTACGATCCATAGTAAACATCCCTTGATTCATAGTAAACATGTAGCATATGTTATTGCAATTTGTACATAATTTTTGAAATTATTCTAATATCACTTTGTTTTTGGTTGTAAAATGTTTGAATTAAAATATCCAACGTTGTTTTTGAAGTTCTGCACAGTTGTTTTTTTATCTTATGTATACACGTGTTAGATTTTTACTATGAAGCAAATGATGGTGTGCTATATGATTACTATGAAACATGGGATGTCATGTATTGAATAGGCATAGGGACTCTGCGGGTTTCAATCCAATGACCAAGTTAAATATTCATAATGTGCTAGAGATATTTTTTGGTTTTTTGCATTTAGGTTTTGGGAATTTTGGGTTCTGGGCATCGTGACAAAGTGATATTAAAACAATTTCAAAAATTGTGTCCAAAGTACAATTGCATTAGGGATTTTTTTGGTTTTGGGCATTATAAGTCTGCAACTCTTTCCTATTGAGCTTGTGTAATTATGTTCTCCCCATCTTCTATGAAAACACCATCGACATGTAGATCTATATTCTATAAAACCCTAACACAATAGGAATACTAACTAATCAAAATATTAAAGTAAATACATATTGTATGAAAACCCTAACTACAACATGAATAATAACAAACTAAAAACAAAAAATTACATGCAACAAAAGGAGAATACAATAGAACAAGCTTACAACACTTATCAAATCCTACTTAACAATTGATGCAACATGAAAACATAGATTTAATACTAATCCCTAAAAAATGTGACCACTTGAACAAATATTCAAATTATAGGTGAAGTAAGACCATGTGTAGTGATGATAACCTCTAAACTCATATTTCCTCCAAAATGTTAAATTTCTAGTAGGCAAGCTTCGAAACAAACAAAAACAAAGGGTTGGTCTCTTCTAATTGTAACACCTTACATCTGAAAATAACATGAACGTATGATAGCATATTGACTTTTTGGGGAGAGAAATCAAAATACCTCTAGTGCCATTTTGTTGTATATAGGCCTTGCGTTATTATCACTATACATGGTCGTAAGCATTCTATAATTTGAAAATTTTCTCAAATGGTTACATTTTTGGGGGGTTAGTTAGTATTGTTGGCATGCTAGGGTTTTCATAGAATGTACATGTTCATGGTGTTTTGTTCGATCATTTATTACTTTTATTGTCCCCTTATTAGATGTGACATCCATCATGTACTTGGAGGCTCTGACATGGATGGACTTGGGCAGAGCCCACGTGGAGGGAGTGGGCCATGAATATATGTTTATGGGGTCAATTTATGCTATGAGTAATGGGTGGTAGCAACATGGGTGTCATGTTATACACCAAAATTTGGTAATCAATCATTTTATAATGTCAGTAATGGTCTAAGATACTTAAATCACGATGTGTATACACATTATGAGCTCAATTTCCTATCTTTATTCCTATTGCATGACTTTTTATCTTCATTAGACCGCTCATTTGCTCACATAAATGCTTACATCAATACAATATAGTCTATATTTCCCAGTTTTTGTGCCCAGGAAATTACAACATTTCATTCCCCTCTTGCATTGGTACTGCCCAATAGGGACTACACACACAAATAGGTGTAGGGGCCTTTCGTGCGTACTCAACTACTCCGGACTTGGGGATAAGGTAGTTGATGTAGAGGATGATAAAATAAGAGTGGAAGAATGCTACAAATAGTTTGAAGATAGTATGGATTGAGGGGAATACATAAAATGAAAGAAGGAAGTTTCTTTACGTTTATTCTTGAGAGAGCAAGACCTGTTCATCAAGGAAGGTGAAACTCCTATGAATTTGCTTGCAATGAAAACATCCAATTGCATGCAATGAAAATATACTCCAACTCTCCAAGGGACAAGGGTGAGAAGGAGATGCATAAAAAATAAATCCTAATCTATATAGGTGATAGCATCAGAAAATTAGGGGATGAACACTTCAGCAAGAGAGAAAATAAAGGTAAAAGATGATGAAGAGGGTCAGGGTGAAGACCGCAAGTTAAAATCACATCCCGAGTTCAATTTTTGTGATACAAATTAGACACCAAGTTCTGAGATAACACATACAACACACCTATAAAAGAATGAGAGGGAAGAGAGTACAACAAAATGATAGCTAAGGTAAAAATGAGACACAAAACAAAGATTTTATTTCCTAGATATCATGCACAGATCATTACAAGATAGGAAGAAGATGCAAAACATTTACATAACTTAAGTCCAATGCATATGACCCTAAAATACTTCTCGAACATAAAATGATGCCTTTGCATTCCCAAAGTATCCACCCTTAATAATGATCATTTATCTGCAATATATAAAAAATAGTGGAAGAGAGATATAGAGTAAATTAGAGGGAAATTTGAATTCCTTCAACCAATCCCAACCACTTTCATTAATTTCTCTTAGGTAACATGGTGTTGCTTTGTTTATCCACTGTTACATGCCTTCTTCAAATGAGCGCCCATACCGCATTAAATGTTGGTGGTTATGTCACTCTGAATAGTACCTTTGCATGCTGGAGAAGTGACCTTGACTCTTGCCCATTTACCTCAATTTTATTCCTAAAATTGAATATTATTGCATACAGAATAGTAAAATCTTATTAAATTTGCAAATATTTGAAAACTAAATTAAAGGCTGGTCACTTTCTAGCTTCTATGAGAAATCATCATTTTACTTAATTACGTGGTTTTCTCTACTCAGTGTCACGTGGCTATTTGACATCCGCAGATCATTCCTTCGCATTACTACACCGTAGGTCCTCACGGCTTTTAAAAACCTTCTGTGGCATGCCCCGATGATGTGACTTGCTTCCCTGCAATCTGTGGTCTACTTTCCACTGCTTCCTTAGCTTGGGGAATTATCCATAGGATCAAGGATTTGAATATCCGCCCATGGATCCTTTTCTTTATTCCATATAACTTCCTTCAAATTGTGGGAGATTTCACTTTGGCGGACTTATCTCATTAGCCACGGTTTTTTCCTTTACACACTCTTTATCCTGTAGCTCACATACCCTACCACAACATACTAAAATTCCTCCGCGGTTTCCATTTCAAGTCCATGGAAAACTAAGTTGGTCTATTTTGCAAGGGGTGCAAAAATAGACACATAAGCTATTAAAGGAAAAGACAATGATTATACTAATAAAAAGTTTGAGTAAGATTTACTAGGATAAATATATCCAATGGATCCTTTTAATGAAAATATTGATGTATTTGGAAAATATATGGAGTTTGGAGGAGTGTTTAAACAATATATTTGTAAATTATTTACGATGGTTATAATATTATAATCCAAAACCACATTTCTAGGTTTTTGATTATAATATGCAAGTTGTAGAGAAAAATTACAATGCAAATATTTTCTATTATGAGAAACATTCACTCAATCAAAATGCACTCAACAAGAATAGGGCCATCAACATTATTTTCTAAAATTATGGCATCATTTAAGGCTGATAAATTTGGCAAAGAGGAGGGAATGTTACTAACGATTATTTTATTTCTATGTAAAGGGAATTCAAATGTGAAAGGATCCCTGGTTGAGGTAGAATTCTCCCCTAAAGGTGGTTAGAGTAAATTTGTAAATGATTTCTGGATATGAGAGATTCCATAAAGAAGAGGGAATGGTTCCTAATCTTATTTAAATGAAGGAAAATCATTTCTAGTTGAGATACATGAAGTATCACCTTTGCAAAGTAGCACCTTTACATTGTATTGTGGCACCTTTTTTTATTTTTTTGCCTACCTTCTAAGAGCTATAGATTTTTATCCTGAACTTGAAATGAATACTTTTTTTTCACAGAAAGGTATCAAAAAGATCTATGTAATGAATTTGTCAATTTAGAATTTTATAGGATAATTTATTCATTGTTTTCATTTTCCTAAATATTAGCATTTTAACTACACATTGAGTTATAGTTTAATGTTCCAAACTACTAACACTTTTTTTGTAGATTCCTATGCTTACGAAAGATAAAAAAATTAAACTAAAACTACTAACTATTTGGTTTGTAGCATGATCAGTTCAAGACATTTGGGTTTATAAATCAAATTATTAACCCTTGTTTTGTAACGCCTCCTCTTGAAGACCCAATCATCAAAATACTAATCTTTATCATTTAATTTTACCATCTAGCATTTAATTATCTTGCATTTATTATCCTTTTTGTGTGTTTTCCTTTGTTTCTTGTTCATCCTAAAGGAAAAAATGTGTATGCTCTCCTCTCGCGTCCTAGGACAATCTTGAGGATCAAAAGTGGACGACCTTCCCAATTTTTCTTTTGGGAGGGGAAGCATGACATGGAATTGATATCTATAGTCTTAAGGGTCTCGTGATAGTAGGCTTCATCTCCACGCATGTAGAGATACCTCATGTTCCGGTGGGGTACACAAATTTTTGGATAGCTGTCGCTATTAGCTAAACATTTTCTTGTTTTAAGAGTAGCATGAAGTAAGGAGCTTCCACATTTGAATACCCAGGCCTTAGAAAACATCCTTGCATCATGTACTTGGGCCCCACGTACCACAAAGTATATCTCAGACTCCCTTAATGAGCTCATACATCCTAGAATAGGAAACCTTCTGGCCATATATCGAGCTATAGTGTAAGGATGCCACACTCCCCAAGATCACTTGCTAGCCAACCCCACATTGGAACATAGGTGGAGAGCCAATTGTGGCACCACCTTTGGTGTGTGGTATTGAAAGTGGGATTACGTTTATTTCAATCCCACTTGACTAGTTAAGGTGTGTATTGCATCTTTCTTTCTTAATTTTGAACACCCTTAACCATCATATCACCTTAAAATTTTAATCAGTAAAACATCATCATAATCAATCATCCTTAATAAAATAATCCCAATCCAAATCCCATCACCATCCTTAATTAACCAACATAATTTAAATCAAATCCCCAACATATCTTATCAAACCATGTCCTTTAATCCTCAATCCTCATCCTCTCTAAACCAACACGTAAACCCCTATCTCTTTTCAAAATGTATCAAGAAGGTTATCCCATCATTCCTCACCCATCAAATTCAACCATCTCATTTTGATCATGAAATCCTATATACAATCCAACACCTTAATAAAAAAAATCTCAAATTTAATATCTCAAAGACCACGGGGGTTAGATTTGACAAGATTGATGTCAGGGAGTTTGATAAGGTGATCTGGTTTTCAATGTGATGAACGATAATAGGGATTTTATATTCTTTCATACTCTAAGGGATAAGAGATGCGATGGAAGAAATAGTTTCTACAAAATGATCAGATGATTGAGAGATGGTTTAAAGGGTGTAAAAAATGAATGCTCCAAGAACGAAGTCCAAAATGTCCTTGTATTTTTAGAGGATCTCATTTTTTACATATTTAGATACCTTTGACTTGATTAATGATGAGTTGAGAATCCCCATAGATGTCAAGGATTTGGATGTTGAGTAAGGAAAAAATTTGAAGACCTAAGATGAGAGTTTCATACTTGACCATATTTTTTGTGCATTCGAAATTAAGCTTGTAGGAAATATGAATGGGATTTTCCCAAGGAGGGATGATAATAATGTCAGTGCCTCCCCCTTATCAACACTTAGATATATCAAAGAAGTGTTTCATCTTAAGGGGATTGAACTCTTGATTAATGGAATTGAAATACTTGTTTGGAAAATTCTCGTGAGGAAGTTTCTTATCAAGAAGAGGGATGTCAGCTAATTGATTTGTGATAGCTTGGCCCTTGATTTATTTCTAAGAGATGAATTCAAGCTAAAACTCAATCATGAGCATGATCCATCGAGTGATGCAATAACTATAATAAGCCTCAGAATGCATGGTCTTGAGAAGATGAAATCTATTGATGACAAATGTCTTACATCCTCATCATCCGAATCAACCATAACATGTTGATCATAACATCCTAAAAACCATCAAATAACTCAATCAACAAATATCTGACCTTAAATCATGTATCAACCAATCACCTCCTAAATCATCATCTCCCAACCAACCCTATCCAAAATTTCCCCTTTTTAATATCCCTAAATCCTCACTACATTGAATTCCTCTTTAAGGAACCCGAATCATCTCAAACCACACTAGGTGACGTAATCAACAGAAACCACTATCCCCACAAGCCAATTTCATTGACTTTTACCACCTTACTAACTTTGACCTAGACAAGGAGGACCTCATTTATGTCTTTACTAGTTTAGAAACCAATCCCAAAACCACACAACCTTCCCAAACCCCAACCTCCAAATCCCCTATAAACCATCATGATCTAGACCTTCCTTCCATTAAAACTTATGTGAATAATCGACCACCATAAGAAATATCAACTCCTAAATCCAATCATCGTAAAACCTCCAATTGAGTCCCATTCACATATCCAAAAAAATCCCAACAACCTAACCCAAAATTATTATCCACAACATCTCATCTTATTTCTCTATCCTTGTCATCTCAATCATACCAATCTGATCCTGCAAAATTTCCCCTAACTAGTCTCACATCCCCTAATCCACCATTAAATGCATACTTTAAGCCTATTTCATCTCCTCAATCACCTAAGCCCAATCCTATAAAAACTATCTCAACCACCGTGACTCTTAAGTCACACTCATCCCCTTCTAACCCCTATCCTAAACCATCTAATATGGCTCCTACACCACCCTCATCCTCTTCATCCATACCTAATCATATCTTACCCCCTTCATGACCTCAACCTAACACTATCATATCCTCTAATCTTATTTCATCTCCATCATCCCCCAATCATAAAACATCTAACGTGACTCCTAAGTCACCAACTCCAAAACCTAAAAAATCATATAAAAATCCTCTCCCCACTCCATATCCCACCCAATATAATGAGGATCCTATGCCACCTTCATCTACTTCATTCCCTAAGCTAACCAAATCTGATTTGGTTCCTACACCACACCCATCTCCCAACTTTCCTGCATCCCCAACATCACCCAAATATAATGTTACTCCCATATCACACCCATCAACCAAATATAATGTCACCCCCATATCACACCCATCCCATTCATGTACATCTACTAATACCAAAGAATCTAATCCTAAGACAAAACCATCTACCTCAAAACCACATACTCCAACCAGTTCAAAAGCAAACAAATATACTTCCTCCTTCAAGCCCAAACCATCAAATTTATCCCCCAGGCCTAATCCACGCCCTTCATCTTCTAATCCAAAACAGCATAATCCAAATCAACCAAAACATCTCATAATCCACCTAATCATGCACCTTTACTTCCTACTACCCCAAAACCATTTAACACAAACCACTTCACTCCTTTAGGAGAATCCTTGACCACCATCTTCCATCATCTAAATACCTTTAACATGATCATCCATCACTTAATCAAATCCCAAAATCAAAACCTTCCCAAACCATCTTGTTATTGGGAACACAATTATTTTGAGTTTTATTGTACCCATGGACATTCGACCAATCGTTGCATGTAATTAGGGTCTTATGTCCAAATCGTCATTCACCAAGGGATTTTTATCTACTTACCTCTTTATCCACCACCTTTGTATCCAAATCCTCTCCCTAACCATCATCCACCATTGAAATCCCACTCCACATCCAAACATCATCAACCATCCAAATCTCATTATCCCTCATCGACCAAAAACCAAAACAAATCTCTCCTCCCAACCTTTGTTAAGTACGACCTCTTAGTGGATGAAAAAATTACAATCCACAGTCTCATTATGACCAAAAGACACAATATTACCCATAAAATCATATCCTATGGAAAAAAATATGTTCACTAATATGAAATGTCATGGCAAAGGCTTAAGCATCTATGAACAAGGCATTTGTGAACCGATCTCCCTTTTTCAAAATCTAGGTCATTTAGGATTAGGTTATAAACCTAACATTAACAACATCCCTTCCACTACTCTATCACAACCCATTTCTACCACTCCTCTTGTTAATCCTACCATCCCAACCATTCAATCTAATCACAAATAATTTAATCCTACTATAAATACTAAACACCTAAAAAAGGATTGAGCACATAATTCATCACCTATATACGGATGTTCTTTCCTTCCCACCCATCCTCCTTCCATCGAACATACAAATGCCTTTGTATATAATCCATTCTTATCATAACATCAATTCATATCCTCTTCCAATCCTTTCATTTGAAAACTTTTCTAGATTTCTCACACATGTAGTAAGTCAATAGTACCTACTACATTTGTGTGGCTTTAGTCTATCATTACCTCCAACATTCAAGCACAATTATCCTCTTAGAGATCCACACACTTTAACAAACTTAATAATCTTATGGTAAATACCCTTGGGTACATCTTTTTACAATCTAACTAATGTCATCTCCACACTCATTTCCCTCCCCTCATCAAACCACTAGTGATTCTTAACCCCTTAAGAGTTCTCAAGAGTGTGGAGCTTCTTTATGTAAAAAAAATTCAAATATCTAAAAGAAAAAATCATATCAAATAAAATCCACTGCAAGACTCTCTTTAGGGGTGTTTCCAGCATCTCTACCAGGGCTCTAGACACCTGACTAGCAATAGAGAAATGTTGTGATAAGAATCAGATACATCTCCATCAGGGCTAGGGACACTTGACTAGCAGAAATGCACGACTTATCCTTCTATTCACCCTCCATGCACCTATTTAACTTGATCACTCCCTATGCATTAGTTATTTTTTCTTCACATACAACCCATTAATTATTCACTTCAAATAGTAATTAACCATCACAATCACACGCACTTTGATCTCATAGATACATAGGGCTTACATGTTGTCAGCTATTGTTTAGACATTGGTCACACTTTTATTTTAGTCCAACTCTTACATTACAACATGTGCCGAAAGGCTCATATTTTATTCATCACTGATGATATTTTCCTCCCATCCATCACATCCACATCCTTTTTCCCTTAGATCAAACATATGTGGGCATACGATGATCCGTTCCTTTTAATTCAATGCTTATCATATCCCATTTCCGATGTCATCATCATGACTGGGGACAACCTTACTACCATCCATTGGGAGTATCATCCATTTTATATACCTCTCACTTCCCATCCTACCCTACACCTTGGGGAAAATCAAACCCTTTCATCCATCCACACAGGCCACCCTACTTTTGACTTTGGGGCACACCACATCTATCCCTCAATCTATCCCCCTATACTTGGGATCATATAATATCATCTTCCATATCCCCCATTTAATCCTATACCACATCCCTCATCCTATCTATCTATCTCCCATACCACATCCCATCTAATCATAACCCATAACCTAATCCCTATCCTATCCAATCCACCCAATTTCTCTCAACACTTCCCTTTCATCCTACCTAAACATGCTTTTGGAATTATAGCAGAAAGTCACATCCCACCTTTCATCCCTTTGCATTACCCTATGAATTATCCCATCCTGAATCCTTTTTTCTTACCTTCCCTCCATCCCAAATGTAAAATGTCAACATCCAGACATCAAATAATCTACACATCCAAAATCCAAACATATAAAAATCTAAACATTTAAAAATTAAAAATTTCAAAAATATAAACATCTAGTATCTAAAATCTAAAAATCCAAACATCTAAAAATCTAATTATTTAAAAAATCTACACAAAGATCACAAATTTACAAAAATTCAATGTATGTGTTTGCTTTCGTGTCTACATTTATATTTTCGCCGATTATATGAGGCCTCTTTTATTTCTTTTTCTTTTGCACAGTCCAATGATACGAGGACCATCATTTTTTTTACTAATTTTTCGAATGATATGAGGACAAGACCACATTTTTTTGGTCCAATGATATAAGGACCATCATAATATTAATTTGTCCTTAGGATGGTCCATATTATGATGGTCCTTATATCATTATTGTGATTAACTGTGGTATAGACTATCACGATCTTTATACCATGGTGCATATTTCTCTATACCACATTAATCACACTGCTAATGATGATAACAAAGGGAAGTTTATGATAGCACACCCCCTTATATCATCATATTTTAACCTTATCTATCATCATCTAACCAACAATCTTAACCTCCTCATCCTCTTATCTGAGGGAATTCCTATCTCAATCAACATCTAGATCCAAATATTACTCGGCTATGCATCCAACATAAAAAATCCTCTCCCCTTGGTTGGGGAATCTTCCAACATCCTCCAATCAGTAAACCCCAATCATAAAACCCAATCCTTATTCTTTAATCCAACACATTCTCAATCCTCCTAATCCCCTAAATTTAAATCAATCCTCAAATGTCACCATCATCAATTCCTAGCATCCTTGACTGGGCCATCTCAAATATCTCAATCCTCACCCCTAGAAATCATACATCCGGATAATCCTAAATACTCAAAACTCTCACACCTTGACTGGGGCGTCCTCTAATCCACGAATCCTAAATTATTCACCCTTGTTCATACATCGTTAGAATGGGGCATACCCTTTTCTAATCATCAAAATATATCATAATCCTCTACACTCCTTGCTTCATACATCATCTGATCCTACATCCCCATGAACCTCTACAATCCTTAAATCCAATATCCTTAACCCCTTGACTGGGGCATCCTACTAATCTAACCTCTCTTTCCCTCAATCTTTTAATCCTCTAATCATAATCCTTGTGAAGTCATCAAATATTTTCATCCTTTAACACCTCAACTCTTGTAATCCTCATCCTCTCAATCCTCTAAATCTTCTCCTACTCTTCTAATCCTCTCCCATCTACTAACTTGGGCCTCTCCTCTTTTTGAGCGGTTACCCGACTCGTACCTTCCCCGGATCTAAACCCTCATAGATGTGGCATCATATCACTATCCTAACATATTATCCTATTTTTCTTTTAAACAGTTCATTGTTATGCATAATAACCATTCAAAGAGATGAAAAATTTAGACATATAAAATGTCAATATGGTTAATTACGATTAATCTATCCCACAAATATCCCCAACATCATCCATATAATAATTAATCGCAAGATTAATTACTATTATTTAATCAATTTTATCATTAGTTACCCCTTATTCATTGATCACAGCATTCTAATGATTGATCCTCTATAAATAATCATTATATCCCATCTTCATCTTTAATCTCTTTTATTTCATTATTATATCATATTATCCTATTATAATCACTTATTAACATTTTTTAGGAATTTAATATTCCTACATCTCACCTACACACCTACCATACACAACCCTAGTGCCTAGACTTTCTATATAACCTCATCCCTATTCATCATTTATTCAACATAATCAAATTCTAATCCTAATCACATGCCCCACCTCTAAATCTATAGGCTTATATTTCTAGAATCCTCTCTAACTTTCTCCTTCTGTTGAATTTATTAATTCAGTGAAATCTTCTTCCATCCATGAAATTTGAATTCAAATTCGAGAAGTCTTCCACTCTATAATACTCCAATCGTCGCATGCATTCTCCACCCTTAAGCCAAGTCCTACATGGCTTCATGTTAGCCATTGAATGATCTCAACCACAAAACTATAAATTGAGCTCTCCTCCTCCATGAGAGCATGCTAGTTGGCAAGCCATAACAATCTCATACCATTTTATCCAAGCTTAGCACTCAATAAATCCATCATTTATCCTCTTAATCCAATCAATCAACCCATTCCTTCAATCCAATATATCATCCATCCATGAATGTTAATCAAAGAATTCGTCAGGCAATCAAAGGGGAGAAGTACTGTTTAAGTGACTCCACCAAAATCTCAAGCAAACACATCAAATCTAGCATTAAGCGAAAATACAACACATAAAAGAGGATTATTTGAATACTTGTAGGTAAGTGACACGTATTTATATCTCTACCTCCTATTAATCCATTGCTCTATCTAATGTTTTTTTTTTAGAATATTATATTAGGAGAAGAAACTGTTGTTGTTTTCTTGACATTTTCACTCACTAATATTTTATTTCATTACAATATTAATAAAATGAATCATAAATGGACCCAGTTTGTGGTACTTATAGGAACATTTCAACAAATATCATATATTTTTAGGTGTTATAAGTATTGATCACCAAATTATCTATGGTGCCAACAGCGTAAAAGAAGTTTAGTATATTTAAATATTGCTTTCAGGTTATTGAAGCTTTTTATTGCATTACACACTATGTAAAATTGTCTCTGGAGAGAGAATATATTTTGAAAAATTATTAATGTCTCTTAGTAGATGTACAAAATTAATATCAAAATATTGAATAATGTCTTTAGAGATGACAAATACATGATATAAGTATCTCAAGACACATCAATGATATTGTCTCTCGAGTTGACACAAATGATATTGGTCTCTCAAGAGATGGTAAATGGGGGCGAAGCCCCTCCTATGTATCTATAGAGGCTAAATTATTATTTTATTTAGACTAAGGTAAGAATACTTGTGTTTTGCAATTAGGATTGGTATCACATAGGAATTAACCACAAATAAACACGTGGAGAAAAATATCTAATACATTAAGAATAAAAGAAACGACCTCTATCATTGAAGAGAGCTAAAGGGGAGTTGGAGACAACCAAAGATACCAGAGGGTTAATTTTTGAGTAGGATTAAAAAACCCTCACACACAACAATGACTAGAGCCAGGTCAAAGAGAATAAACCTTAAAAGAATCACAAGAATGCCTCCCGAGAACAGACTAACTACATAACTCGAGCAACTAGAGTAGGATTCTATTGGGTTCATTTATCCGTGGTCCATCCAATCCCCATCAGCCATAGGATTTGCTAACCCCTTCTTCATGTCCGCAAAGTTATACACCCCTTCTTCCTTCCTTAGAGGAACACTAGACCAGTTTCCCCTCTACGACATGCTTCCATCCAACTACTCTCCCCCAGTGGGTGGTCCCCTGTCAAAACCATTTGTCTACCAGGATTAATAACCATCAACCTTTTGGAAAAGATGTTATCCATTCAAAATTTAAAACATATTTCCTGGTAGACTGGTTCAACTTGGAAATCGAGGAACACACACTGGAATCACACTTCACCTACCTCTTCCAAACCAGTGTGTGACTCCATCCAAAACCCCATAGAAAATCAGATGAAACAGAGAAGGGTTTCATTATTCATTCGTTGAAAAAGGACTATCTACAATATGTAACTCCATGACACTTAATTCAATAACAAACAATAGGGAAAAAATTATTTTCCTTGACTCATCATACACTTGGTTGATCACATTCACCAACAAGATCTCCTCATCCTAACATGTCCTTTACTCATATCTCACCCTTTTGCATTTTTGCAATAAAATGGTGAGCTCTCCAATTCAATTTCTTGTTCTCATTTATCTTCTGGGGAGTTCAAAAATATTATGTTGCATAGTTTAGAACCCACAGGAATATTAAAGCAAGGGTGATCAAAACAAGTTTGGAACAGGTCCTTGTGGCAGGGTCAA